>OZ030009.1:22410771-22680771 GCA_964023405.1 Apodemus agrarius | reverse complement strand
AGCGCCGCTGCAGTAATCACTGTCCGGATGCCTCCCCGCCCATCCTGGAATCCGAGTCCACTGTCCCAGCACACGAAATGCCGACGGCACAGGACGCTCGAAACGCGGCTATTCTTTTGTTAGCATTGTTCTAAAGGCTATCCAAGTGTCGAAACTTAATTTTTTACAATTATTCTGTACGACTAAGTTATTCCTATCCATGTTCCATGCAGTCTCTCCTCAGTGACCCAGAGAACTGTTCCCAGGGTCTATGAAGGGAACCTCAGGCACAAAAGTACAAATGGCATAGGTTCTGTAAATAACCCAAGTAAGCAACTCTCTTGAATCTTTCACATACGTCTATAATACTTAATGTATAAATGGTATATAAACAGTTGTACTGTGTTATTTAGGAAGTAATGGAAAAAGTCAATATACTCAGTGTTAGCATTTTGTCTAAGCTCCGCCCACAGTTGCCTGGCAACGGCCAGGTGTGCCTGACTCACATTAAAAGGGGCTGCTCGCCCCTCCTCTCTCTCTTGCCTTCTTGCCGCCTCTCCCCACATTCCCTTCCCCCCTCTCCACGTGCTCATGGCCTCTACTTCTCTATTTTCTCTCTGCCTTTCTCTGTTTCTACCACCCTCCCAGCTCCTCTCCCCAATGCCCTGAATAATCTCTACTCTATACTGTGTGTGGCTGGTCCCTGGGGGGAGGGGGGATGCCTCAGCATGGGCCCACCGAGGCACCCCTCCCCCACACCTCACCACACCTCCACAAAGCATATTCCTCCCCTCTTTATCGTTTTATAAAACACAACACTCAGTACTGATCAATTTCTTTTTTCAAGTGTTTCTTTTCTTTTTCTTCCTTCCTTCCTTCCTTCCTTCCTTCCTTCCTTCCTTTCTTTCTTTCTTTTTTTTTTTTGAGACAGTTTCACTATGTAAGCCTGGCTATCCAGGTACTTGCTATGTAGACCAGGCTGGCCTAGACTTCACAGAAATCTGCCCGCCTCTGTCTTCCAAGTTCTGAGACTAAAAACCTGCACCACTCAACTATCTCTGATGTGTATGGTGGTGTACATGCATAATCCCGATCTGGAGGATGGAGAGTTCTGGGCCAGCCTGGGGTATGTAGAGTCTAAGGTCAATAAGGAGTATCAAGAGATGTCTCCAAAAAATCCCGAAGTAACATTTACCAGAAGGGGTGACCGAGTTCATGGATAAGAACTCCGGGGACCAGCTATGTACAATGCAGATGAGAGCAGTCAGGCTGAGCCCCGTGCCCCTCGGGTTCACAAGCTTTCGTCCACAGTGGGCTGGCTCTGAGGGCAGGTCTTCCCGCAGTTCCTTGGCTCCCTTCCAGCTGAGTGCTCTTCCCTGACTCGCTTCCCGCCGGGTGTAGTCACTCGGGCTGGGGATGCGGCTCACCGCGCGGCACTGCGTTTACCTGGCTGGCGTGACAGGTACACTGCCAGGGCATGGGGGAGATAGTATCCGCATCCCCTGCTTGGAGCTCTCTGAAGATGTGACTGTTCTTATGTATATATGTATCTGTGTGAGTCCATGCCACGTGTGTTCAGGAGCTCACGGAGCTAAAAGAGAATGTCAGACGCGGGGCTGGAGTTACCGGAGGTCTGAAGCTGCCCACAAGGGTGCTGGGAACCACACTCCTCACCCCTGCAAGAGCAGTAAGCACTTTTTGTTGTTTATAAAAAGATAAGGAGAGGGAATGTGTTTTGGTGGAGGTGTGCTGAGGTGTGGGGGAAGGGGGTGCCGAGGCTGGCCCATGCCGAGGCACCCCTCCCCCTGAGGGGCCAGCCACACGATGGTAGGAGTTACGAGGGAGGGTAATAGAGGGGGCTGGAGAGATGGCTCAGCAGTTAAGAGCACTGGCTGCTCTTCTAGAGGTCCTGAGTTCAATTCCAGCAACCACATGGTGGCTCACAACCATCTGTTAACGGGATCTGATGCCCTCTTCTGGTGTGTCTGAAGACAACCACAGTGTACTCACATACTTTTTTTGTTTTGTTTTTGTTTTTCGAGACAGGGTTTCTCTGTGTAGCTCCGGCTGTCCTGGAACTCACTCTGCAGAACAGGCTAGCCTCGAACTCACAGAGATCTGTCTGCCTCTGCCTCCCAAGTGCTGGGATTAAAGGCGTGCGCCACCACCGCCGGGCCGTGTACTCACATACTTAAATAAAATCCTTGTGGGGAAAAAGAGGGTAGTAGATCCGGAGAAAGGCAGAGAGAGGAGAGGAGGGGGTGGGGAGTGGGGAGGGAAGGGGCCAGAGGACAGAGACCGAGCAAGAGAGAGCGCGCATGCGCGGAAGAGGGAGCAGCCCCTTTATAGTGAGTCAGGCACACCTGGCCGTTGCCAGGTAACTGAGGGATGGAGCTAAGACAAAATGCTACACCTTTAACCACTGAGCTATTTCTCTAGGTGTTTATGTGTGTTCCCCCGTGGAAATGTGCACAGGGCTGCAGGCTGCCACGTGCTGGCTCTGCCAGGGCAACAGTTGTTATAGGTTGTTCAACGTGGGTCCCGACTCTGAGGCTCTTAACCACTGAGACATCTTTCCAGACCCCCCCCCTTTTTTTTTGAGACATGGTCTCACTATGTAGCCCTGGCTGTCTTGGAGCTCAGTCTGTAGACCAGGATAGCCTCCTACAGCGATTCACCTGCCTCTGCCTCCCAGGGCTGGGATTGAAGGTGTGCACCACATAAGGGTGCTCCACCTCACGAGGGCAGGGATGGCGTGTGTGCAGGACACCGTCTTCAACTTAAACCTTTAATTCATCTTCTTTATATAAAAAAAAAAAAAAAGGATATAGAGAGATAGCAAAGAGTGTCCTTTATGCCTCAATATGTGCTACTTCTGGGCCAGCAAGAGGGCTCAGTGGGTGAAGAAGGTACTTGACCTGGAGCCTGGCATGCCTAGTTTTATCCCCATGACTCTGGAAATAAAAGAACTAACGCTCAACAAGAGGGCAATTCTGACTTCCACATGTGCTATAGGATGTTCGTGTTCACGTGCACACACTAAAATGTTGCTTTTTAAAGAATTTACCACTTCCCTAATGAACGCCCCTGTGTGCTAGCCAGCAATTCGATAAAGACACTCGAGGACAGGAGGCGTGGCTAGGCCTTCCTTAGTCCAAAATCGGCATTAATAAACGACTGGTGGAAAGAATCCATTTAAAATCTCTTAGGCTTCCACACTTTACATTTTTAGATCCAGACTTCCGCTTGCCCCACCCCAGGGGAACTACTAGGACCCGCCAAAGCTTCCTCTTTTCCCACCTTCATTAAAGAACAAAAAGACATCCACCTCTGGGTGCTCAGAGTGTCTGGTTTGTATTTTAGCAGGGTCTTAGAAGGAAATGACTTTTCTCTGAAACTGTGGCCGCCCAACCCAGCTGCGGCATTCTTAGACCTCGGGTAAACAGGAAGCTCCCGGCCTTGGGCCCTTCATGTTCCTCCCGCAGACTATTAAGGGCTGTTAATAGGCCGCTAAAAGGACAGCTGCGGGTCGTAAAGTCAGCCCAGCCCCAGACGCGCGCAGCCGGCCTCCCAGGCCCGAAGCCGGCCTTCTCCAGGTGTGGCTGTGCGGCCTGGCCTAGCAGGGGTCCCCAGGTGTAGGGTTTCTTGAGCGATGGCTCTGGGGACCACCACAGGGGAGAAGACAGCAACTCTGTGGGGGGTGAGTCACCCCTCCCAGGAGAGGAACACTGGCTTCTGGTTATCCCCCAAAAGGAGGCAGCCAGGCAGAGAGAGACTGAAGGACCCCGGCTCCGCCCACCCCGCCCACGCACTTTCTCTGGCGGGGGAGGGGGGTCCTGGGCTCTGCAGCTGCTGGGGAAGCAGGCGCAGTCTCTGCCAGCTGGAGGGACATGGGGAGAGGTGTTGTCTTTTGCCAAGAAGGGCACTTGGTGTCTTGGCAGAAGGCAGAGGGCTGCCCCAATCTGTGTGTACATTTTCCGTAGCATTTGACTCCGGCCCAAACGCTTGGCTGTGCTAGTGCTGTGGTGATGGGTGGGAATGCTCGTTGGCCAGGCTGGCTGGAGGCTCCCACAGAGGGCGTTGGGCCTCGGCCAGGAGCTTCCCTTCAGCTGGCAAGTTGAGCTTTCTGTCACGGTTGGAGGGAGTGTGTCCAAATTCCAACTCTCAGCTTTCCAGAAGCCACTGCTGATTGCCATCTGTTTTGAAGAATGCTGCTTATTGGAATGTTTGGCCCAATGGGGAGTGAGTGAGGATGACGACACCGAGCCAAAGTTACCTGGCTCAAAACTGCACAAGCGCTGCGCAGCAGGGACGCTTACTCACGTATACAGGGTTGTGTTCTGTAGCTGCTGCCCTCAGGCTCACCTCTGGCCTCAGCGTCCTGGAGTGTTGAGACAGGAGTCTCCACATCCCTCAGGGCCAGTGATACTATTAGTAACCAAAGGGGCCAGGAAGCAGGGCAGATGCTACTGTGACAACCTGGGACGACTTAGCTTCAATGTTTCTCCACCAGTGCTGTGGGGTCTGTCCTCTGACTCATGCCTGCCACTCAAGCCTGATCCTAGAGAATGGAGAACCAGTCACCCTGGGTTACCCTTTCCCACCAGGTGTCATTACTCTCCCATGACAGCTTCAATTCAGAGCTGTCCCAGGGTGCTGGGGAGGCTGTTTCCAGTTGATCAGAGGAAATGGAGGACTTTCCGATTAGATCATGTGTGAGCCTCCAGGTATTGAGACTGTGATCTTCTGTTTAAGGTAGCCTCAAGATTTAAGGCCTAAACCACACCCCAGGGAAGGAGTCTCCTCCTTAATTTCAGAGAAGGTAAAAGCTCTGAAGGTAGCTTTGGATCATACAGCTGAAATGAGGACCTCTGACTGAGTGACAGCAGGCCTCACCTTTACACTGGGTTCTAGCCTCAGCCCCCTATCTTTACAGAGCTAGTTTGGCAGAGCCTGTGGAGCAGACTTTACTCCCAGCCCTCAGGAGGCAGAGGCAGGAGAATCTCTGAGTTCCAGGCCAGCCTGGTCTACAGAGCAAGCAAATTCTAGGACAGCCAGGGCTACACAGAGGGACCCTGCCTTAACTCCCCGGACCACCCCTCCTCTAGAAAAAGGTAATTCATTACAAAAAGGAGTTTTTAAGATTTTCATAGTCTGTAGGACGGGGACACACACACACACACACACACACACACACACACACGTATCATAAAGAAAACTTCAGGGGGCTGGAGAGATGGCTCAACGATTAAGTTCAATCCAGAGGTTCTAAGTTCAATTCCCAGCAAACACATGGTAGCTACACAGAGAAACCCTGTCTTGAAAACAACAACAAAAATAATAACGATGACAAGGATGATGAAGAAGACGAAGAAGAAGAAGAGAGAAGAGAAGAGAAGAGAAGAGAAGAGAAAAGAAAAGAAAAGAAAAGAAAAGAAAAGAAAAGAAAGGAAAAGAAAACTTCAGGGCTGGAGAGATGGCTCAGTGGTTAAGAGCACTGACTGCTCTTCCAAAGGTCCTGAGTTCAAATCCCAGCACCCACATGGTGGCTCAGAACCATTTGTAATGGGATCTGATGCCCTCTTCTGGTGTGTCTGAAGACAGCTACAGTGCACACATATGAATATAATAAATAATTATATCTTTTAAAAAAGAAACTTCTCGCCGGGCGGTGGTGGCGCACACCTTTAATCCCAGCACTTGGGAGGCAGAGGCAGGCGAATTTCTGAGTTTGAGGCCAGCCTGGTCTACAGAGTGAGTTCCAGGGCAGCCAGGACCACACTTTGCTTTAGAGCAGGCAGTCCCCCTCTCTGCACTGTCCCCACCATTGGGACTGGGCTGGTCAGTGGTGGCTCACATTCAGTGGCGGCCTAGCACTCAGGAGGCAGAGAGGCAGGTGGAGCCTACATAAGCCTTGTCTACAGAGTGAGTTCCAGGACAGCCAGGGCTATGCAGAGAAACCCTATCTCAAAAAAAAAAAAAAAAAAAAAAAAAAAAAAATCAGTAGTAGTAGGTAGATTGTTGACCAGGGAGATCTGAGACAGCTGCACTGAGCAGTAAAGTCACTCCCCTAAGTGCCCCGCCCAGGAGGAGAGGGGCTCCTGAGCTCACATCTTCCCTTCTTTTTTTTTGTTTTTTTGTTTTTGTTTTTTCGAGACAGGGTTTCTCTGTGTAGCCCTGGCTGTCCTGGAACTCACTCTGTAGACCAGGCTGGCCTCGAACTCAGAAATCCACCTGCCTCTGCCTCCCAAGTTCTGGGATTAAAGGCGTGGGCCACCACCGCCCAGCCCACATCTTCCCTTCTTAACTGGCCTCCAGAGAGACTCAGAGATCCTACTGGACAGTGCTCTCCAGGGTGTGCAGGCAGTCCCAGCCAGTGTGTTTTAGAGCTTTGAGACCCTGGGTGACATTAGCTTCCAGTTTGTCCCTTGACACTCCAGGTCAAGTCCAAGGCAGGAAGTTGCAATGGAGAATTAGTCCCAGGAGCCAGTAGGTCAGGAAGTAGCCTAGAATGCATTTTGTGACTGGAGAGCAGGTCTTCCAGTTGTACAAGAGTTCCATGACCCAGTTCCTGGGGGCCTTCTGTCCTGGTGTGGACCTCAGAAGCTTCTGAGGTGCCGTGTCTACACCCCTCAGCAGCGGCTCTTGATCCTGAAGCAGGTAAGCGGGAAACCAGTATATGATGGGAGTGGAAGAGCCCAGAAATCGCGTGAGAACCTGGAAAAGTCATGTGGATTGGAGCATCAGTGATGCGGCTGGGCGAATCACGGCCTGACAACTAAAAAAAAAAAAAAAAAAAAAATCAAAAAAATCCCACTGGAAAGGCAAAGTCAGCAAAAGCTGCAGATCTGCCTCATAATGATGTATGTCCATTAGCCAGACACACCTTGAGTCCCCAATAATCAGTCTCTGTAATTACCACACTAACGGGCCAACCAATACTAAAGGTCTATGTGGTCTAATTTTACCCACAGTCTACATTTTAGTCTGCGTTGGAAGCAGGAACCCAAAGAGAGGCTCCTTGTCACGAGGAATGAGAGCAGAGAGAAGCAGCAGGTCTCTGGTCTTTAGCTCAACCTTTCCCAGTTCTGAGCCAAGTCTCCAAGCGCTCTCACCTCCTTGCAAAGTCTGAGCTTGCCTGGCACTCACTTCAAAGCCTATCCCTTCGCAGACACAGATTACGGTTCTTTTATCTCCTCTAACTACATGGCTTGAAGAACAGCACAAATTGTCAGAACTGGTTAGTGTAGGGACAAGACTTCCTTGGAGACAGCCAAGAACTTCAAAATTGGACATAAAATCAAACCTCTGATCCTGTACTGTCACCACCACCCCTGATCCCTGGACAAGATGCCTACCACCTGTGCTCAAGACACCATAAAAGGCCAATGTGGCAGTCTGTACTAGGGAGAACTTCCCGAGAGAGCTGAGAGCTGAGTTCTTCACCAAAGGTGAAATGAGCCAGTTCAAGCCAGTTTAGGTTATATTCAAGGCAGGTTTATTGGGAAGCAGCCACAGGAAAAGAGGGGATGGGGAGAGAGAGAGGGAGAGAGGGAGAGAGGGAGAGAGGGAGAGAGGGAGAGAGGGAGAGAGGGAGAGAGAGAGAGAGAGAGAGAGAGAGAGAGAGAGAAAGAGAGGAAGAGAGACAGATGGCCGCCCCCCCCCCAGGTCTGGATTGTATAGGGAGGAGCCTCTGGGGAAGGCAGGTTATGCTAGGTGGGGACTGAGGGATTCTGGGAGACCCGGGAGGCCTGGTCTGCTTTGGCATGTAAATACAAATCTCAGGCCCTTGTCCAGTGGAAGGCAAACAGGAGCCTCTTTCATCCCTACATTCTGGGGCTCGCCTCGCCTGGGGGCGGTGGGGGGGTAGCCTTCACACCTTTGCTCCTGCCCACTCCTTCCTTAGTTTTTGGAGACAGAATTTTATGTCGTGCAGGCTGACCTCAAACTATATATACGAGGATGGTACTGAACTGAACTGAGACGGTTTTTCACTGAACCTGGACATATTGCTAAGCTGGCCGCCCAGCACACCAGTGGTCCGCCACCACACCTGGCTTTTTATGTGGGTGCTAAATCGGGGGTGCAACGTCTGTGTGTGCTGTGAGCACTTCAGCAACTTAGCCATCTCTCCACGCCTACAAACCTCTTATCTGGGAAGTGGGTTTGTTCTCTTTAGAGCCCATTTTAAATGATACCTTCCTTCCTTAGTGAGTTAGGTACTTTCCCACAGCCACAATAAATACACTGCGTGTGTGTGGTCAGTTCCTCTCTGCCAACATGTGGATTCCAAGGCAGAACCCAGTTCAATCGGGCTTGGCAGCAAGTGCCTGTACTAGCTATTTCGCTCCCCCTTTTTTTCAGGGCTGGGAATCGAACTCAGGGATTCTCACATGCTAGGCAAATAAGTAATACTCTACCACTCAGCTATACTCTCAGCGAAACTGTACTACTACTATCTGAACTTTTGTTCGGTTTCCTGAGTAGGACCTCAGTATGTAGCTCTAGATGGCTAAGAACTTACTGTAAACACCAGGCTGGCTGACCCTTAATTTGGAAGTGATTCCTCTGCCTCTGCTTCCTAAGCACAAGAATCATAACTGTGTGTCACCATGTCTGGAGGTGGATTTTTTTTTTAATTTTTTAAAGATTTATTTATTATATAGAGTACACTGTAGCTGTCTTTAGACACACCAGAAGAGGGCATCAGATCCCATTACAGATGGTTGTGAGCCATCATGTGGGTGCTAGGATTTGAACTCAGGACCTTTGTTTTTGTTTTTGTTTTGTTTTGTTTTGTTTTTTGGTTTTTCAAGACAGGGTTTCTCTGTGTAGCCCTGGCTGTCCTGGAACTCACTCTAGACCAGGCTGGCCTCAAACTCAGAAATCCGCCTGCCTCTGCCTCCCAAGTGCTGGGATTACAGGCGTGCGCCACCACGCCCAGCTAACTCAGGACCTTTGGAAGAGCAGTCTTAACCACTGAGCCATCTCTCCAGCCCCCAGTAGATTTTATTTTTTGAGACAGGGTTTCACTGTGTAGTCCCAGTTAACCTCAAACTCAGAGACCCAGCCACTGGGATTAATTTTTTTGTTTTTGTTTTGACTTTCGAGAGAGTTTCTCTGTGCATCCCTGGCTGTCCTGGAACTCTGTAGACCAGGAAATCCAGCTGCCTCAGTGCTGGGATGAAAGGTATTCTTGTGACTACCACTCAGCTGTTTTGTTTTTTAAATCTCCTAACAGCAATACTATAATTTGAAACAAACAGCGCCTCGCAAAGGCTCAGGCTGGCTTCAAACTCACTATGTAGTAAAGAGTGAACTGATCTTCTTTGTCTTTTTGAGGGAGGCTTGCCTGGCACCCACCGAGGGCCCCCCCACCCCCCCCAAAGGATCGCAGGCAGTCTCATGCAGTGTGGGGAGGGACCTGCGGTCTCCTTCGCCCTGGGCAAGTATCTGCCAACGGCGCTTCCTCCCTAGCTCCTACTGCCCGCTATGTCGGTCCCTGTGTTCATATCACGAGACTCGCAAAGGCAATAATTTTGTCCTACTCATGCTCTGATTTAGATTCTGGCCGGGCAGTGGTGGCGCACGCCTTTAATCCCAGCACTTGGGAAGCAGAGGCAGGCAGATTGGTCTACAGATTGAGTTCTAGGACAGCCAGGGCTACACAGAGAAACCCTGTCTCGAAAAAAAAAAAAATTAGATTCTGGAACAAAGAAAGCCTCAGGTTTGTGTTCCTCTGGTTAGTTACCCTATGTGGGTCTGAAAATTGCTTTGTAGCCCAGGCTAACCTTCCACTTAAAATCTTCCTCACCCATCCCCCTCAGTTGGTGGGATTTCAGTGGTATCTGATCACACATCTCTGCTCTAGCAGCCGCTGACTAAATGAAGCATGGGTCACTGAGACAGTACCTGTCCTCCCTGCCCTTCAGGTTCGACATGTACCCACACAGGCTCCCCAGGCAGAAACCCACCTCACCTGGACATGCATGCACAGACCTCCAAACATCAGCAGCGCTGCAGTGTAGGCCAGGTACACAAACACCTTCGGACTGAGGAAACCAGGATGGGGTTTCTCCAGGCTCTCCCTGTCCTTGGTCCTTTGCAGCCCCAGTGTAAGGCAGAGCCAAGGGTGGGTGGTCACATATGTCCAGGTTGCCCACACAACAAGTATAGTCACTGGGGTAGCTAGTAGAAAATTGGGCACCTGTCGGAGCTCATAGAATCGCAGAAAACCAACATTCCAGTAGACATCCTGAATATAGCTGTATATTAGAGGAAGGCCCCAGGAGCACCATGGGGGCTCAGTCTCTCCTGCAAGGCGGTAGCCTTTGTCCGAAGCTAGCTGCAGCAAGGGCTCAGGGACGGAGTGGGCTGAGCCTGGCGAACAGAACTGGGTGTAGGCATAATACTGAAAGAGGGCAAAGGGGAGGCTGACGGTGAGCACTGACAAGCACAGAGAGGCCGTCAGCTTGAGGAGCTGTTTCCAGGGATTCAGCACCACCAGAGAAGAACAGAAGCCTCTGCACTGAGCGTGCAGGAGGAAGCCAATGCTGACCAGCCCATTGGAGCGCACCCCAGCCGCAAGAGCAAAGAGCAGCCCACTAGCCCAGCCTCGGCCCCTCTCCAGCTGCCCCATGGCGCTGAATGTCAGGAAGGCAAACAAAGCTTCCGAGTAACCGGCAGCCAAAAAAACATTGGCAGGGCTGAGGCAGAAGAGTAGCGCTGCACAAAAGGCCTGGCGAGGAGAGTGCAAAACCAGACAACCCAAGTCATGAAGCGCCACTGCAGCCAGCACGGAGAACAGGAAGTTGAGAAGTGCTACTGAGAGCAGCAGGCAGCTGCGCCGGCTCAAGAGGCCCTGCAAGGGGCTCAGCAGTTCAGTCCCCATTCGCAGGGCCCAGGGGAAGCCAGGGAAGAAGGCAAAGTTGTGCTCATAAAGGTAGCCGTGCTCAGCAATAAACAGGAAGTGTGCAGCATCCCATCGAGACAGACCACCCAGAAGACCTTCCACAAGCTGATCCACAGAGCCTGAGGGGCCGAGGCGGGGAGGAGAAAAGGCATCTGCATGGTGATCTGGAATGATGACATTGAAGAGTGCCTGTGGGGTGAAGAACCAGGATGTTGGTGAGTGACTGCAAGAAAAGAATTACCACTTAATAAAATACAAAGAGCCGGGCAGTGGTGGCGCACACCTGTAATCCCAGCCCTCTGGGAGGCAGAGGCAGGCAGATTTCTGAGTTCGAGGTCGGCCTGGTCTACAGAGTGAGTTCCAGGACAGTCAGGGCTATACAGAGAAACCCTGTCTCGAAAAAACCAAATCCAAAAAATGAAAGAAAAAAAAAAACAAAACAAAAAAAAAACAAAGAACAGACTTGTTGGCGTGTGTGTGTGTGTGTGTGTGTGTGTGTGTGTGCGTGTGTGTGTGAAGAAGCACCAATGCTAACTAATTAAGTGTAAGTTTGACACTAGTGCAGAAGTCAACGCCTGAGTCTACACTAGAAGCCAGCTCAGGATTCATACCAACTGGATATGGAATTAGGACGGTCCTCTCAGCTGTGAGGCTGAAGGCGCCTGCCTGGGGAGGTCTTAAAGGCTGAGAAGCGCTCTGAGGACTGAGCCCCTCAAGGATGAGGATGGAATTCTCCTGGAAAGGCTGCAAGGACCACATGGGGAGAAAGCACAAAGCCAGGCCTGTCAGCATAAGCTGTCTCGACTCTCTGAACTCAGGAGTCAGAGGCAGGGGGCTATCTGTGAGTTCCAGGCACACAAGCCGGAAGAGGGAGTGAGGAGTGGGGGGTGGGAAGCCCAGAGGAAAGCAGTGTCTTAGAACCAAGTGAAAGCCATGACAGAGACTGGAATGCTGCTGACAGGCCCAGTAAGAGGAAGGAAAGCGGATTTCCACAAGCACAGTCTCTACAGGTGACTGGCGAGCCAGGAGGAGCTCTCAGCGGAATGGGGGTAAGTGCAGCCACCTAGCTAACAGAAACGGGGAGACTGTGCATGTGAGGGTGAAGGGAGACATGGGGACAGTCTCATGTATGGAGAACAAGGGCTGAACCTGCAGGAGGGCGGAGAGTGACCGTGCTCCTCATGCCCAGTGCTGGGGAGCAGTGTGTGTCACCAAGCCTGGTTGGGGTGGGGAAGCAGGTAGAGATAAATTTTTGCACATCACTGGAATAAGCCAGTGAGAAGAAACCACTGAGCACACAGGGGGCAGGAAAGAACACTGGGCAGGTGAGCAGAGAGAGGACCCATCGCGTCCCAGGAATAAAGCCGCGGGGACACGTGGGTGGGGAAGGACGCAGCATTTGATTTTCCTGGGTTTTTATCTAGGAATGTGAATTACTACTTCAAAGTACTAAGGAAAGTTGTTACGGATTCCAAACAGCTCATCAAGCCTGGAGAGAGTCTGGCAGTTAGGAGGCCCTGCTGCTATTTCAGAGAACCTAGGTTGGGTTCCTAGCACCTACAGGGCAGCTCACAACTGTCTGGAACTCTAGTTCCAAAGATTCTGCTGCCCTCCTTTGGCACTGTATGCATGTGGTATGCAACAAGCACACAAGCAAAATACTCATACACATAATAAAATAAATCTTCTTTAAAAAATTGTGGCCGGATGTGGTGGTGCACGCCTGTAATCCCAGCACTTGGGAGGCAGAGGCAGGCGGATTCTGAGTTCAAGGCCAGCCTGGTCTACAGAGTGAGTTCCAGGACAGCCAGGGCTACATAGAGAAACCCTGTCTCGAAATACCAAAAAATAAATAAATAAATAAATAAATAAATAAAATAAAATAAAAAAATAAAAAAATTGTGGAAAGGAGACCACAAACCCTAAGTGTTGGCTTAAAGTCGGGCTGTGTACTAGAACTCCCCAGGGGTGTACACCACACTGACAGTTCCCAGGTCTTTCTTTTAGTTACTTAAAATGAAACTGGACAGAGCCTGGGCATTTTAAAAAGAGCTACACTTTTATTCGTTTTGTGTGTATGGGTGTGTGCCATGGATGTCACTTTGTAGGAGAGCTGGTGGAGTTGGTTTTCTTCTACTACATGAGCACAGAGACCAAGCTCAGGTTTGGAGGCATGTGGCTATCTAGTGAGCCATCCTGCCAGTACTGGATTTTTAAAAATTGAATAATGCATTCTATATATTTATTTTTTTGTGCTAGAAAATAAAATCCAGAGCCTCATACATTAAGCTACATCTCCATCCAGCACTGCAGTCCGTAACATGTCCCCCAGGTAACTGACATGCAGAAAACATTTGAGAGCACAGGAGGGCTAGGGACAGAAATTCACCAGGACTTCCAGGTGGCGCCAATACTCAGCAGACCTTGTATGTTTAAAGGCTAGTCCGTGTAGCTGATATACTCCCAGTTTTGATGGGAAGCTGCAGGCATGGAGGAGGCAGATCGCTGTGTTTACCAAGACTAGGCTGTTGTCTCAGGAGTGCAACAGGGCTAGTGGGGCAGGAGAGCTGTGCATATGCGTGGGAATGGCTGCCTCAGCATAGCGCACTCAGCTCTGCAACAGTGGAAGCGGAAAGCCAAAGAGACATGGAAGGTTCCAGAGACTACAAGGCCAGAGAGAATGAAAAAATCTGATCTGCAGGAATAGAGGGAGCTTCAGAGACAGGAGAACGGTTGAAGAAAGGCGCAGGAAACAGACTGCAGGAGCTGCACTGAGCTGCGACCTGGGAGCAGTGAAGTCCAGATTCCTGGAAGGGAGCAGGACGATGACGTGAGACATGAGGCGCGGAGTGGAGTGGATCATCCTCTTACTGTTGAAACCGCAGACAGAAGCAGAAGCAATGCCAGAAAGGGTGCCAGTGAACGGGCAGCTAAAGCCTTCAGAGAGTCAGTGTCACCGAGAGAGAGGCCAGTGACAATGGAGGAGCTCGGGCTAGAATTGATAGGACTAGCTTTACAGCTGGAAGGGTGAGGAGCGAGAGAGAATGAAATCAATTTATTGTTCTATGTCTTTCTGCCTCATTAGGTTGTCAGCTACTTGAGGGAAAACATGACCTTTTACTCACAATTTAGCAGTGCTGGGAATAAGTACTTACTATCATTTTGGTGCTGACCTTCAGGGACTTGAGGAAATACGCTGTTTCCAAGCCCACAGTGACCGAGAACCCGCTGCCCTGGGCCCCTGACTTGCTGCACCGCTCCTTTGGTTCTACAGGAGCTCAGCTGAGGCTGTGCAGAGCCCTCATTGAGTCAGGCTCCCCAGCCAGCAACAAGAGCATGGCTCACTTAGGGATCTTTTCCTTCTTTGTCAGTTTCTTCATCAGGCCACTCCAGTGAAAAGAAATGGGACAGGGTGACAATCACAGATAACAGTACAGGCCTCTTTAATGCCCAAAGTCAGCAGAACCTGAAGTGCTTCATATGATGGGGGAGGGAAGATTCAGAGCTGGAAGCATAGAGGTGTTAAAAACAGGGGAGGGGAGGATAGAAAAGGTTTCTAGAGAGGAAGCAGCTAGGAGCCCCTGATACGAGTGATAGAGAAACACACAACATTATGTCAACTCAGCATCTCTAGAGTACAGAGCAGAACACTAGACACCAAATAATTCATATATGTGTGATTTTGATTAAAGTATATAAGGCAGCCTGGGGGAAGGGTTGGTAAAGGGGCAACCACACTGAGAACTGAGTGTCTAAAACAGCGAGGAGGAGAGGGGCTCAGTTCTGTGGATATTCAGAGATGGTCTCAAAACTTGAAAGTGCCTCCTCTCTCCCACTCAAGAAGCACAGAACTCGAATGCCAAGAAAGAGCCTGTGCAGTACTTTGAGCTCTCACACCTTAAAGTACCTCTGCTGACAAGATCGTCAGATAGCTAAGGCTGTTGGGAAAACCCCTTTGGGTAGGGAACTAGGGAGTGTGGAGTCTTTAGCTTTGGACAAATCATTTAGCCTGCCTAGGCCTCTGCTAGAAGATACATGATCAATACACTGTTTAGGGCTCTCTCTCCCTTCTCGGCTGCCAGGTCTGTCTGCGTGTGTTCAACCACATGCTGAGGCTCACCAGCTCAGGGAGAGGACTGGAGACTGACCTGCAGCACCAGAGTCAGGATGCGGCAGCTTACTGCAAATCTCAGCACCTCCTTCTGGGGCGGGTCCAGGAGTCCCATCCTCTCAGCGCCAGGACTGAGCCTCCTCGGGCTTCTCAAGTCTAACACCCAAGGAAGAAAATGTCACACAGTGGCCCAAACCAAGTAACATTTTCTCCAGAGGAGCCACCCACTCACATTGTTATGGCAAACTTGAGCATCTGACTTCCAGCTGAAGCACTGTAGTCTAGTCAGATAAGCACAAAGCTGGAATGCTAAGCTCACGGAACTTTTAAAAGCCTGTTGAGATGCTTTTATGTAGGAATCAAAGACCCCGGTTCAAGGCCCAGCTCTGTCACTTGCCACGTTCTTCCTTAGTCCTGCTGAGACTCAGTCCTGTATGTGTAAACCAGGACTATGTGTAAACCAGGACACTATTCTCCACCCCTCCAATCTCACAAACTCATCACCTTGGTAAAATGGACAGACTACCAAGTACCACACGAGTCAATGTTGTGGTTGCTACTATTTGGCTGTGCCCTTTTCCCTTTTGCCCAAAATAATAAATGAATTCCCAAGCCAGAGTCCCCAAAGTGGGGCACAGAACCATCCTAGAAGCCTGTAATAACTGCACACGCCGGCTCTGCTCTCTGATGTGTGTTCAGCTGGTCTGTTAAATTAAGTGGAGAAGGAAAAGAAAACCACTACTCAGCAGGACTTCGGCCAGCTTCCACTGCTAAAACAAACTTAGGGGAAGACAGAGTCTACCACTAGGGACGGAGTACACAGCGATTCCCCATCTCTGCGGGAGTGGCAGCAAACTCACGCAAAAACCCAGTGCCACCCCGAGGCACAGAGTGCACATCAAGGCATTTTTTTTTTTTTTTAAAAACCACAATTTAAAAGCAGTCATGCTTACTCTTACTGTGTTTAAGCAAGAAGAGCCTGAGCCCCGTCGTTCTCTCTTGTCGCTAACACCCTCTATACTTTTAGGCCTCACTTGCTTTCTGGAATCTTCTGATCCCACTAGACAGCCCTATGTTCTCACTGCCTCGTGCCTCACCATCTTAATCTTTCTATTACTTATAAGGACTGGGGTTTTGCATCCTGTCTTCCCAGGACCTAGCATGTAAATGGACATCTGTTCTCAAAGAGTGGAAATAGCAAGGACAGGATAGTTCTCTGACTCTAGAACAAAAATCACTGGGCCAAGCACTCCTCCTGTCCTCCTGTGTTTCATGTTAAAAAGCAAGATGGCCCAGTGGGCAAAGGTACTTGCCACTATAGTGACCCACAAGGCTGAAGGAGAGAAGATGCTCCCACAAAGTTGTTGTCTGTCCTCACTGAGGTGTGCCCTGGCGCACCGCTAGCCACACACATATAGACATAAACATATGCACACAAAATAGAAAAAAAAAAAAAAAAGCAAATGACAAAATCACAGAAACCATGGGAGAAAATTAAAAAAAATTCTCCGCCAAGGGACCAAGCCTGGTTAACAGAGGCAGTACCCCTTCCTCGGCACCAGGGGGCACCTGCTGAATACTTCATCACCAGCAGACCCGGAGAAAAGGAGGCCTCTCTCGCCTCCCAACTCCATGTCGGTTTACTTATGACAATTCAGTTTTAAAGTTCTGAACATCCCCAGGAAACAATATTTTCTGACTACACACGGTATTTCCAACATTGGATTCCCTAACCCAAAAAAATCTCAGGAACACGCACACCCTACTCCTCTGCCCTGGGATGAATTCATTCTCTCTCTCCTTTCCCTTTTCTCTCCCCTCTTTCCTCCCCCACCCCGTCCCCCGCCCCCCTTCCCTGGCCTCCCATCCGCACGCACAAAGGAGGCAGGGAAAGGAAAAGTACTGAATCCACCTCTGCATCTTGAATCTCCTTCCCTTCCTCTTTCAAACTCTGGCATCAGTGGCCACAGGAGACGCAACCCACACTCAATTTACAGTTTATCCAAGTAAAAATCAAGAGTCAACTATCTCTCTAGCTATTTTGCCAACACCCCTTTGAAAGAAGCCCCTTGCCAAATCAGACTCTTAACCGGCAGCATGCTTGGAACCAACTAGTTTCATTCTTTAATTTTCCCGTGAGATAGGCTCCAGAGATCTCATTAGACACCAGTAAGGCCGTGTAATTACCATCGCCATTTTATGGATGTGAAAACTGAGGCTCACTGGAGCCAAGCGACACGCCCACCGCTTAAAGCTCCTCATGCACTGCTTTCTAAAACCTATGCTCAGAGTCACGAGGAAGTTTTGCCATTAACAAAGGGTATGCATTCCTTTCCAGCCAGGACTTCCGAGGCTTAGTCCAGTACTTTCTCCAACGACAGCGCGTGTTGTTGCTGGAAGCTTATGGTGATGGGCCCTACCTATCTGGGGAAATCTGTTGAACTGGAGTCCCGGACTATCTGGGTAAGGCTAATGTCCTCAGTGGGTGATGCGCTCTGGCCCAGAGGCGACGCGGAAGCGAGCCGCCTCCTTCTGCTAAGCCCGTCCCAGCCTGCTCTTTTCGGACACAGTTCCTACCCGGGACAGGGTAATGACCCTCACCCCAAGGGAGCCACGGCCCAGGGCTTCCTCCCGAGGGGACCGAGGGGCCGGGCCAGGCAACAGGGCCGGAAGCAGACGAGGGCCGGAGGCCGCAAAGGAAGAGGCGGCGCCGGAGGCCGCTATGGCGGAGGGGCGGGGCTCTTCGCTTCTCTACAGTCTCCGCCTAATTTCGCTCGGCCTCCGTTTGACAGCTTCCCTCCCCGGACAACTCCAGAGTTCCAGAACTGGCGCCGGGTCCCCCGCGCCCGCGCGTCCAGACCACCCCCGCGGAGCTCCAACCTCAGCGCCTGCATCCGGGTCCCGCTCGTCCCGCGCCTGCGCGCTGGCTCCGCCGACGGCGGCCCCGCCCCGCTCCTGCCCGGACTCGGAGCGCTCCGCCCCTCTGCTCGGCGGCCATGTTGCCCCCGGCCCGGGTGGGGGCCGAGGCTGTGCGTCGCACCTTCGCGGCGTGGTGACACCTGAGGAGTTTGCCTCTCCGCTCGCCGTCAGTTTGCGCGCGGGCGCTGCGCTCCCAGTCGGGGCTCCCGCCCCAGTCCTCTGCCATAAGCAGCCTCTGACTTCCCGGTGTGGGCCGAGGCTGGACCGGGCACTGCCCCAGGCCTGTTCACTGCAGCCAGAGCCGCGCCTTCTCGCCTGTCCCGCCACACCAGCTCAGCACAGGACCTGGCACACAATAGACAGTATGAATAGGCAAAAGAAAGCCTTCTTGGGGTTTCTGTGGCGAGCAGCGGTACCCTGCGCCTGGGTGAGAAGAAAGTAGGGGACTCCCCCAGACTTTCCCCTCCTCTGGCTTGGAAGGACCTCTGCCCTGCTTCAGTTCGCAGTCCCACCTCAGGTGACGGTAGGGGACGAGGAAGGAAGCCCTCAGAGAGCACCCCCGCCCCCCCAGGACTACTCCTCCCTCAAGCAGTTTCTGGCGCAGGAACTGGCGCCAAAAAAAAAAAAAGAAGAAGAAGAAAAAGGAAGCTAATTCAACAAAACCGTCTGTTGGGGAGGAGCGGCCAGTTGGTACCCCTGTAACGGAAACTGTTAGAACAACTTCGCACCCTCCTTAAAGGAAACAGATAATAAATCCTTCCCCGTTGGTGGATTTCTTGTTTCTCAGGATTCCAAAGCCTTCTGTGGTTTCAGTTATCTGTCCTCTCAACGTAGCTTGGGTCTAGGTTAACCTCTGGCCACAGCTCTGGCTGAGGGAGGGGTTTATCTTCTGCAACAACCACAAAATGTGGGTGGGAACAAAGAGATGGTCTGCTATCTCTCCAAGCATAGAAAACTAGCCCACATCGGTTTGGGGCCGGGAGCTGTGTCTATCATTTCAGGCCCTAGGTCAACCGCCCTTTGGATCTGTGTGTGTAAGACGGGTGATGTAGGTAATGTAGAAGGCACATTTTGAAGACTGGTAAAGAGAAAGCAGGAGGTTACAAAGTCGTTCTTCCATTTTTTTTTTTTTTTTTTTTTTTTTTTTTTTTTTTAAGCATGGAAACAATGCATTTGTTTCCAGTCCTGTGAGTGAAATGTCAGTGCCTCTCTGGGCACATTTGTGAATTTGTGACTAGGGCCCAAGGTTGTGACTTGACTCTCTAGAGCCACTACAGTACTCTGCCTGCCCTTAAAGACAAAACGGAGACACGAACTGTCCCTGCTTTGTGAATTCACAGGGCGTGCTTGCTCTGTCTGTCCAATATTGAATGCCCACAGAATCTGCTTGTAGAAAAGGCAGCGGTCCTTTTGTGAGAAGTGCGAGTTCCCTGAAACACCCATCCTCGGAGGTAGAACTTTGTCTAGATCTTCAGTTGCACTTGGCTGCAATCTCACCTTCCTTCCCTTCCCAGCCACCCAACCCCCCTTCTCTTCTGCTCTGCTTCCCGTTTCATTTTCTGGCTTCTTCTGTAGCCAGAAAAACAAGGGAACTGAATATTGTGCTCTCAGAGTCCCGACACTCTGGCTTTTTGGACTGGAAGGTGGCAGGATGGGATGGGATGGGGGGAGTTGTCTTGGGCTCCAAGGTTGTGAGTGGTGAGACAGCAAGGCGAGGAGACAGCGCTAAGCAGTTTGCCTTCAGAGTCTACAGTTAAAAATGGAGCCTGCTGAGCCTCTAGAGCTAGAGAAGGCAAGGGAGCCAGCCGGCCATGTTCCTGGCTCCAGAAAGAGCACAGCTCCCATGGCGTTAGGAAAGAAATGCCCTACACCAGAAGGCAAGTTTCACCACACAGATCCCTCCGCTGACCAGTGCAAGCAATGTGCATTCTAGAAGCCTAGCATTCAAGAGGACGGCACCATTTTTGTCCTTGAAACTTGCCTGCCTCTGCATCTGCTGATTTTCTTGCCTGTAACATTATCACACCAGGCTAGCCTTTGGCTTCAGGGACAAACTGTCCATCCGCATCCACCACCCTGTTCTGTCTGTCCCTTGTCTGTTATACCATCTACTTCATCCTGTCTATGACATTTCGGGACGTGTTTTCCTCTTTTGGAAAATTAGCTTCTGTATATAATGGAAGACCAGGGCAATCTTTCACCCAAGTGTTAGAGCACTTGAGAGCCAGCTGGGACAGGGAGTACGAGACAGAACATTTGTCCTAGACTTTATCCCTAGCACCACATCAATAACAGCAACAAAACCCACAGTGCCTTGTCTGTTTTGTATCTGCTGAATAAATCAATGTAACTTGATTGTAACTTGATGCCATATTTTACAGACAACGAAACTAGGGCTCACTAAGGGAAGTGCCCAAGGTCACCAGCCTTGAAGTCAGGTTCCAGCTTTCCAAGTTGGCTCAATTAATATATTATTGAGAAGAGTCTTTCTATGTACCTTAAGCTGGCCTGAAACTCATGATCCTCCCTACCACAGCCTCCAGAGGTCTGGGATTATTTACATGTGTGACACATCAAGGCCAGCTACTTTGTGTTACTGTAACAGTTCCCAAGTTTATACCCTTTTATCAATTCCTAGCTAAGGAATTGTATTTCATATCATATATAAGGCACAGCAAGTCCTAATAGCACCTACCTCTTTCTTCCAACGGAGCTATACCATACCACAGGCAATGAAGAAGTCCCCCTGAGGAAGACTTGTTCAGTCCTGGCCCTCGTGGGATTTATGGCTAAGTAGCATAAAGTACTCTTTAAGAGAAGCTGTCCTAACCCCATATCCAGAGAACAGTTTTCCTACTAAAGAGAAGTCAGGCTCACTTCCCTGAAGCAATCTGACAACTATTCCTGCTTGTAGCTTCTCTACCTTGTTCTGCTCCGAGGTGACCTGGGTCCAGACTGCGCCAACACAGCCCAGTGTGTGTATCTGTTCTCTCTGGTTGTGTTTCCAGGCATTAAGCTTTTTTTTTTTTTTTTTTTTCCTCGAGACAGGGTTTCTCTGTGTGGTCCTGGCTGTCCTGGAACTCACTCTGTAGACCAGGCTGGCCTCAAACTCAGAAATCTGCCTGCCTCTGCCTCGCCACCACGCCCGGAGGAGTTTTATGGTGGCTTATAAGCCTGTTATCCTAGCACGGGGGAACTTAGGCAAGAAATTCACAGTGTTCAAGGCCAGCCTCGGCTATAGTGAGAGTCTATCTCAAACTTAATGAGTTTACTTGGATTTTTGCAGTCTCTGGTTATTCAGACTTTGCTTCCAGCAAAGCATCTGGGTCTTTTTTTTTTTTTTTTGGTTTTTCGAGACAGGGTTTCTCCGTGTAGCCCTGGCTGTCCTGGAACTCACTTTGTAGACCAGGCTGGCCTCGAACTCAGAAATCCGCCTGCCTCTGCCTCCCAAGTGCTGGGATTACAGGTGTGCGCCACCATGCCCGGCTCCGGCAATAAGCTTTTTAAAGCCCCCTAGCTGTGGGATTGCAGTGGCTGACTCTGATCTGAGACAGGACACTGGATTCAAAGTCTTACTGATGAAAAGGACCACAGTTGGTGCTTTCTTTATTGGTTGTTCAAGACGATTTGTCTGTGTAGCCCTGGCTGTCCTAAAACTAGCTCTGTAGACTAGGCTGGCTTGGAACTCAACAGAGATCTGCCTGCCTCTGCCTCCTGAGTGCTGGGATTGAAGGAGTGTGCCGCCACTGCCAGGCCACCCTGATTCCTTACTGTTCCCAGTGGTCGGCTAGTCTAAGGCTCACGATGAACAGAAGCCAGACCTTTATAGAACTCAGTACTTCTTTTCCGTGAGCATAAAAAAACCTATCGACTGACAGTTTCTGAAGATGCAGGGTGGTATTTACAGCCATCCTGACATTGGTGACGACACAAATTAGGGTCTCGGACATGTACCAAAAGTATCCTTGTTTGACCTCCGCCACGTCACTTGAAGATGCTCACTCACCCCGGATTACTGAGACTCGTCCCCATCTCCAGATGCAGGTACCTAACATGGATCCTTCAAAAACTATGGTCATGTTACTGAAACACTTTCTTCAGCATCTGCCTTTCAACAGTTAGAAACCTTGACTCCACAGAGAGGCGTGGTGGGAAGGCCTTAGCCCCTCTGGGTGGCAGTGGCTGCCATGCAAAGGAGCCAATGAGCTTCAGAGTATTGTTTAGGCAAGGCTTGGATGCTGTCCAGCTCTGAAAGAAGGTTAAGGTCATTTGCGGGTGGGGGTGGGAGGGAGGGAGGAGCCTGGGAAAAGAACTACTAGCCACACCCCGGGGTTCTCCACCGGCCAGGTTCTATTTACTTCTCAAAAGCCAATTACTCACAGCTCGCCAGCCAGCAGTCCTCTCTGCCAGTGGTTCTTCAGAAACTGGAGCCTGGGCTAGGCTGCCCCCAGAATTGCAGGAGAGCAGACGAAAGGAGCCCAGGAAACAGAACTCCTAGGTAATGCTCCACACACAGCTCAGAAATGCACTCTAAACTGGGAAGTGGGAGCTTAAGAGTTCTGTAACAAAAATAGCTACTGGTATTAAGTAAAATAAAGCTATGAAAAGCCCCTCCCCCAGCCCCTTTAAAATGAGAAACCATCTTGGTTGTCAAAGGTTTCATCCTCAATTAAGTACTCACTCCTCATTCTTGTCCCCGACTCAAATATCAACAGCCACATCAAATTTGACGAGCACTTGACTAAAATTCTTGAGACACTTTTGCCTCATGCCAAAGACAATAGAAACCAACCTCAAAGTGGCAAGCTGTGGACGGAGTGTGGTGTGCCGCCTGGCTTGCTGCGAAGAACTTGGGCCTTGGTCAGAGGGCCTCGTTCTGCATACGGAAGGGAGCCCTTCCACTTACCTCAGAGACACCAGGGGTTGTAGGACTATTTGCAATATAGTTTGTTTGGCCAACAGGTGTGCAACAGAAATCGGTCTCAGGTCTAAGTATTTACAATCATCTTTTGTTAGTATCTCTGATTGTTCCAGAAAAAAATCTGAACTTTAATTTTCTCCACTTTCCTAAGGGAAGGAATGATGAGAGGGACACACGCAGAGGAAGGGGACATTACAAGACTGACCTCAAAACTGCATCTGTTGCTAGGATGCCACTCAGCTGGTTATTAAGTAGATGCAGTATGCTAGGATGTATGTCAGAAAGGGAGGGAGCAGTGAGCCTCACAAGCTCTGTTTAGATGTCAGTGCAAGATGGCAGGGAAGTATGAACTAGGTAGAAACTGAGATGGGAGGGAGACAGGGAGTAAGAAAAAATGTGTGTGCTTGGTGCCCATGGAGGCCAGAGAAGGGCCTAAGACCCCCTGGTAACTGAACCTGGTCTTCAGCCAGTGCTCTTTACTGGTTCTCAGTATCTATGTTGGACAGCGCACATGCATGTAACTTCAGGAAATCCAATATTTCCTTTTGGATGTTTAACCCTTAAACCACCTCAGAATGCCATTTAAAATAAAGTGGCTGATACCAGGCTACATAACAAGTTTGAGGTCTGAGCCACATGAGCCCGTGTCTCAAAATAAATACCGTGATGGGGACTACAGGAGTATGCATTCCTGTGTGTATTCATGCCCAAGTGGAGGTCAGAGGGAAAAATTCACAAGTAGATGGGGGTTCTCTCCTAGCATGTGGGTCTTGGGGAACTGGGGTGTGAACTCAGGTCATTAGGTTGGGCAGGACGTACCTTCAGAGACTTGCTAGTCCCCCTTCTCAGAGGTTGACCCTATCTCAAGCCTTGGGCATGTCAGGCAAGATGCTCCGCCCCTGAGCAATCCCAGACCTCTGACATGTGACCAAAGACGAGATAATGCAAGCTATGCACGCAGTTATCTGATGAGGGCATTCTGCTGTGGTAGAGGGTGGGAGCCAGCCAGTCAAATGCCAGGACAAAGAAGTCTTATGACATAAAGGCTTTGGATTTTTTTTTTTCTTCCTTTTTTGAGAGACTATGTAGACCAAGTTGACTTGTGAGTTCAGACAGGCTGGCCTCTACTCGAGCTCTGGGACTTAAGGTGAATGTCGCTATACCCAGGAACTCAGTTTTTCCTGCCCTGACCATTGCAGGAGTCTGCTCAGACTTTGACTGGCTTGCTGTGGTTGTAGATGCATGTACCCAAGCTAAGCACAGGATGGGGAGCCTATTTTAAGAACTTTAGAAAGACAGTGATGAACTTCTGGTGGCAGTGGCTGGACTGAGGGTGATTTCCTCAAGAAGTTCAACACTGGATGTAAGAGTCAAGGGTCCAGTGTGATACTGCATGCCTTTAATCTCAGGAGGCAGAAGCAGGCAGATCTCACAGACCTCTTGTGAGGTTCAGGCCAGGCTGTTCTACAAAGTGAGTTTTATAACAAACTGAAGTACAGTGAGACCTTATCTCAAAAATCACAAAAACAACAATCAAAAAGAAATGAATTAAGGGTTTCTTCTGGCTAAACATCAAAGGTTGAACTTGCCATTTACTGCAAAAACATTGAGAAAAATAGGCTTCCAGACCAGTTTCATTCATTCATTCATATCCAAGAGACAAAACTGCTTCTAGGTAAAGGCCATTTGTCAACCACTACTTAGGAGAGCACATTATGGGTGTTCAGGAGAACAGGACTCCTCAGATGCTACCGAAGGGCAAGTTTTCATTACTTCTGAGACAGACTCACTATATAGCTGTCCTGGAACTAAGTAGACCAGGCTAGCTTCAAACTCCCTCTGCTTCTCAAGTGCTGGGATTAAAGGAGTGTGCTCTTATGCCCAGCTTTTATTACTTTTAAAAGACTATTTTATTTAGGCAGGATCTAAGTAGTCTGTGGCTAGCCTGGCCGTAGATCTTGTGCAGTTTTATCTATGTGCACTGTCTTGTGTGAGTGGGGCCCACAGAGGTCAGATTGTGACCTCGGGGTGCTGGGTGAGTGACAGACAGATGGTTATAAGCCACCGAGTGAGTGCTGAGGACCGAGCCTGGGACCTACGTAAGAGCTGTCGTGTCCCCAAGTCCATGTGGACATAAGCACAGCTGCCCAGGTCAGAGGGGTCAGAGCTAGGCAGGAGGCTGGCTGCCAGCCTCCAAACTTGGGTCCTCCTAAAACTGCTGAGCTATCTTTCTAGCCACAGGTAAAGCTTTTAAATAATTTGAAAATAAAAAAAGCCTCACAAAGTCTTACCAAGATTTAATGTACATTTATTCTTAACACGTGGAACATATAGTATAAAGATTTCATACTGAATAAATGATATTCATTAAGCCAAAAAAGGAAAAAAAGGAGGAATTTACATCAAGTTTTTAGCTACATTGTTGAAATACAAATATGCAGATTTTATCACTGAAAAAATCTCAATTGTGTTTCTTCATCAGGAACTTCAACTGAACCTAGAACTTTTTCACACCTCGATTAGAAAGGAAACAAAACAAAACAAAAACCCAGAAAAAAATAAACTGTAAGTTGATTGGCTGCTGAGACAGCAAGGGCTTTTTACAGAGACCTGTAGAGCATCGCCCGAGGGGGGATGTCCGGCAAGAGATTAAATAGCTGTGTCTCGCTTTGTGCAGGTCACCAACTTGTTAACTCACCATACTCTAAAGGGGTGGCTGGGAGGGGGCCCAAACTGTGGAGAGTCGAGGGTATGTGCAATGTACAACGTCATATATACACACGTGGCAGCGCAGCCGCTGCAGCTAAAGGTTAAAACCAGTTCTAAGAGGTGATCTCAGGGTTATTCATACAATCGAGGAGGAGAGAAAGAGGTCAGGGTGTTGTAGGTTCACACATGATACTTTGGGGGAAAAGCCTTTTTTTTTTTCTCCTCAACATTTAACTAAAAACATTTTTAAAAACTACAGCTTGCTGCTGACCCAGCGTCTTCTCTCGTTTCCATGTGAGACATTATTATTACAGTATGTTTACAGTATCAGGTGTACAGTACAGTACATGAAAGGATCTACACTCTACTGCACAGGCCTCTCCAGTGAACAGGGTCTGCTCACAACTGCGACCGTCTCGGCTCCTGCGAGATTGTGAATGGACAGCGACAAACCACAGCTCAGCAGTCACCTTTGTCCTTCAGGGTTTTTTTGTATTTTTTTCCTTTTTTTTTTTTTTAACCATTAAAAACAGTTATGAAATGTGGCTTCCCGTTGATGCAAGGACCGGGAAAGCCATTTGTTTTTTTTTTTCCCCAAACTCACTGTAAACAACAGTAACTTTGGTTAAAATAAAAAAGTCTTCTATGTAGGCAGAGCTTTGTCTTTTCAAATAGGGTGGGGTCCTGAGGGAAGCAGGTGAGGATGAGGAACAGAAAGGTGTGAGGGAGTGAGGGTTGGGAGGAAAGAGAACTAGGAGAGGCTTTCCCGAGGGAGAAGCTGGACAGCACAGGGTAAACTGGATTCTGAGGTGGTTTTGCATAAATAAAGGGCAACAGTCAGTTTCTAAGTTCTCCACACACTCACACACACACAGGGAGGGGAGGTGTCCCACGGCTGTCATGACTGGCCAATCAGAAACAGTACATCACAAATGACTTGGGAAACCACTGAGTTCATCAGTGGGGACACGGAGATGTCCAACAGCCGTGACTCATACAGAGTGAACTCTGAGTGGTTCTCATCCACCTTGGCCAGGGCAAGCAGCGCTCGGGCAGCCCGCCGCATCATGTCCACACTCGTTGGTTCAAAGGGTGGGTTCTGCATATGGAGGAGGCTGGCCTGGCTCTGCTGGAACTGTGTGGCAGCAAGGCTGTCCTCCAGGAAACCCAGAAGGTTGCCGATGCTGCCCTTCTGCACTGCAATGGCCCGGGCTGCCAGGCTGTCCCCCTGGGCCAGGTTTGCCAGCAGTACCACGGCCATCTCCCGGCACACTGGGTTCTTTCGGTCACTGAGGAAGCGCACCATGGTACTATACAACTTCTCCAGGCGGCTAAAAGGGGGTGTGGCCAGGATTAGGTCCACATTGTTGTCCTGGATGCTGAGTTTGCTGAGGGTTTCCAAGACCAATCTCTGGGGAGAGAGGACGGCATTGGGGCCTAGGGTTGAGAAGGGGTCCTGGGCTTCAGCTGAAGGGCAAACTGCCCAGTGTAGGAGTCCGTCCAGGACAGGCAGGCAGATGCTCTCCGGGTATGGGGATAGGTCCAACTGCCCCGAGATGTTGGCGAGGGTGACCAGCGTGTTTTCCCGGAGCATCTCCAAGCAGTCCCACCACCACTCCACCTTGTCACAGCTTACCCCTTGGTCCTGCTCCTCCTCCTTCTCATAAGTTAGTGGGGCCTGCTTGCGCTCTGGATGCTTATGGTGCAGTAGGATCAGCTTGCCCAGGATAAGCAGCAGCCCTGGGTGTTTGGACATCTCAAAGTCGTTGCCTGGCACAAACGACAGGCTCCGGATGGTATTGGAGACACAGACACAGCGCTTAGCAAGGGAATCCTGCCAGTCCAGAAGGGTACACAGTGGGGTCTCATCCTTACTATGGGGCTCATCCTCTAAAATTTTGATGCTGCGGTGGCTCTGTGCTGGGCTAATGCCAAATGGAAACTTGCGGCTTTCCTTGGTGGCCTCCGCACTCTTTGTCCCCTCGTCAGTCAATGTGCTAGACCGTGTAGACAACATGTCATCCATAGTGGCTGTGATCCTTTTTTCTGGAAGGCCATCAGGCGGGGGACCCTCCTGCTCCGTTGTCCCTGGCGTACCCTCAACTGTTGTGAGGCATTTCCGAGGGGGCGCTGGGCAGGGCACACTAGGCCGGGAAGGCAGCAGCTCAATCTTGCTCTCAAAGTGGGTCTGGATGTGCTCAGTGGTGTCCCCACCGCCAATCCGCCAGTGCAGCAGGCCACTGTCGAACTCCTGCACGCGCCCAAGCTTATCTGAGCAGTCCACCACAAATGGGTCATTCTTCTGCACGATCTTTACCGGAAGCTTGTCAAACTTACTGACTAGCTTCTCCTCACTATTCTCTGAAGACGGCTTGTCCGCGCCCAGAAAGGCCGTCTCCTCATCGTTTACAACCCCCTCTTCCTCCTCCGCCGGCTTAGGATCTAGGTGTTCTTCCTCCTCCTCTTCCTCCGTGGGGGCTGGGCTAGACACCTTGGTCAATCTCCCAGGGTCTAGTAATGTTCTCTGGCCTGGGTCCCCCACCTCATACTCCTTTAAAATGCCAAAGATCTCAATCAGGCATCGACGGAAATATTCTACAAGGAGCTCTAGCAACCCTGGGAGCTGAAAGAGAGAGAGAGAGAGAAGGAAATAAAGGGAAGCCTTCCTGACAGGGTCCCCAGGTTCCACAGGCTCCGCAGCACTGCTCTTTACTTCCCTTGAACCATGCCCCCCACCCCACAAAGGCACAATGTTATGTTTTCTTTTCTTTTCTTTTTTTTTTTTTTTTTTTGGTTTTTTCGAGACAGGGTTTCTCTGTGTAGCCCTGGCTGTCCTGGAACTCACTCTGTAGACCAGGCTGGCCTCGAACTCAGAAATCCGCCTGCCTCTGCCTCCCAAGTGCTGGGATTATAGGGCATAATGTTTTCTTTGACCCAAACAGTGGTCACATCAGCCAAATTCCAGCAAGATAGAAATGTGAGCTACAGTCCGCATCTCACTGTCAGTACCGCCCATCCCTTCAAACACTACTTTCTGAATGCATGCTGTGTCTCACTAGGCCTCTGGTCACTGCCATTGTCCACTTAAAGTGGTCTCTGTTGTCTCATGGCTACATGGAGCCCATGTCTCAAGCAGGCTGCGACGAGACCCCCTTTCCAGCCTGAGCTAGAGTAGGGAATGCTCTGTCAACAGATGTTCATCTATGCTCCGCGAGTTTCTAGTCACATTAACTTCTGCCCAAAACCCATCTGATTATTAGAGTTGTAAAGATCTTGGTTTCAATACTGCATTTCCCAGAAATTAGCTGTAATGATATGGAGATAAATCCCTGACCACCATAAAGTTGGCCCTGGTGTATAGGAGGAGAATAAGACCTGTCCCTTACCTTCTTTCTGGTGGTCAAGACTGTTATGAGCTACAATATGATATCCTTTATCAAACAGCACAACCTAAATAAAGGCAGGCTTTGTAATCAGAAAGATGCTGACAGCTATGTGTACCTGGGCAAAAATAAGACTATGACCTGGACGTGCTAGTACATGCACTTGATCCAGCATGTGGGAGGTAGAGGCAGGTAGATTTCAGTAAGTTCAAAGCCAGCCAGGGATACAGTGAAACTGTTTCAGAAACCCAAAATGAAGCTGAGCCCATTTACTCAACTCCCCTATAACAATGACAATGTGAAGTAAAACAGTAACCAAAGCAAGACCACGTAAATCCAATGGAGTGCTCCTGGTAGGCTCCTCTGCCAACCAACAGGCACATTCAAAGATTCAAATATATAGTGACACACACGACGCAGGAGCCGGAGACGGCTCAGCGGTTAGGAGCACTCACTGGCTGCTCGTCCAGAAAACAAGTTAGATTCCCACAGACATACCACACCCTTACAGGAAGGCTAAGATCAGCGTCCCTCTTCTATTTCAGTACAGAAATGGTAGGGGACGGGAGGAAGGGAACCACCCTAATCACTGAGAGCTATTACCCCATTTTTCCTGGTAGACTGGAACTATGTCCTCAGCAGGACATCTTTACCTCTGCCATCACCATAATAATAGGAATAAATTTGTTTTTTAACATACAAGATCTCATGTGTCCCATGTTAGCCCCAACTATCTAGATAACCAAAGACTGACTTTGAACATCTTTTCCAAGTGCTGGGGTTAAAGGCATGCTCCACCACCGCCCGGTGACTTTGAACTTCTTCTTCTTCTTTTTTTTTTTTTTTTTTTTTGGTTTTTCGAGACAGGGTTTCTCTGTATAGCCCTGGCTGTCCTGGAACTCAGAAATCGGCCTGCTTCTGCCTCCCAAGTGCTAGGATTAAGGCGTGCGCCACCACCGCCCGGCTTGACATTCTTTTTAATTAAAGAAATCAAGAAGAAAAAAAATGCAAGAAGAACAGCGGTCCTGACGCAAGCCTTTAGCCCCAGCACTTGGGAGGCTGAGTGAGGCAGGGAGATCTCTGAGTTTGAGACCTGGTCTACAAGACTTTCAGGATAGCCAGGGCTAAAAACAGAAACCCTACCTTGAAAAAAACAATTAATAAATGAATAAAAGGAAGCATTATGGGAGGAGGGGAGATAATTTCTGAAGTCAGGTCTTTCTCTTTATAGCTTTCTATGTGTGGGAACTGAACCAGGCCCAGTAGCAAGTGCCTTTGTGCATTGAGTCATTGTGCTAGATCCTTACCAGTAACAGAATGTTTCCCCCAGCCGTGCATAGCGCCTCTAATCCCAGCACTCAGGAGCGAGAAGCAGGCAAATCTCTTTGTCTACAGAGCAAGGGCCACTACAGCCAGGGAAACCACACACACACACACACACACACACACACACACACACACACACAGAGAGAGAGAGAGAGAGAGAGAGAGAGAGAGAGAGAGAGAGAGAGAGACCGAGACGCCCCTGTCTCATAAAACAAAAGCAAACCTCTGCTGAGCATGGCAGTTTAGGGATGCTAGGACAGAAGCACCGTAAGCTTTATGGCTGCCTCCAGAGGTAACTTAAAGACCCTGTCTAAAAACAGGACCCCTAAAGAACAATAAAATCCATTCTCTCAAAATTCCTTTTGACAGGACAGCCAGAGCTCTAAAGAGAAACCCTGTCTTGAAAGCAACACCTGAATTCCTTTTGAACTCAGTCTTTACAACTCCTGTAAACTATCCCTCGCATGGGGATGTACCATGCCCCATCCCCATGCGAGCGACAGTTAAGGACACACACTGCAAGCACTGAGTCTTCTAGCACAGTGACGAGGGCTGAGGAGGGCTTCGTTCCTGCTGTGCCTAGTGCTATCACATCAGCAGTACCTGCCCACCGTGCCCAGAAGGCTGCACTCACCTGGCTGAGGTTGAAGGTCATAATGCTGTTGTCATCATACAGGAGGATGTTAATGGTGTCGAGCGCCCACGTGCTCTCTGCCAGGAGCCCAGACTTGAGGGACATCATTACCCGCCATGCTTCCGGGGTTCCTGAAATAAACCTCTGTGTTGTCCATCCACCAAGCCCCCGCTGGCTAGAGGCACCCCCAAGGCTGCTCCATTTGTCAGGCTAGTCTGACTTCATCGCTTCTAAGCTGTCTACACCAGCATATGGCAGAGCCTCGAAGACAAACCTGAAATCAGCTTATTTCTTCCATCCTCCAATTCTTTGGCATTCTTTTAGTAAATACTGTCCCAGATTTAACCACATCCAGGATACCGGGATGGAGGGAACCATGTGAAAGATGGAAAGGGGTAGACTGAGCCACCCAATCAGGGAGGTCTCCTTACCAATGTCTTTCATTGTGAGCCGCCTTCTCTGCTTCAACACAGGCTGTGTGGCCTCTACAGAGCCAGGTGGGAAGGTGACATCCCGCCGGATCATAGGCGGCTGCACAGGGGTAGGCGCTATGTGCGAGGCAGGCACCGGCGGACCCGCCTTTTGCATTTTCATCCCAGAGTGCAGGAATGGAGACTTGCTAGGAGAAGTACGGTTCTCCATGGGCCGGGGGAGGGGAGCGGGGCTGGATACCTGAGGAATGTGATTCTGCATGCTTGGTGGGGGCTGGTAGGTAGATGGAGGGGGTCTTGTCATGGGGGGAACAGGGGCTGAAGGACCATATGGAGGCTGGCGTGTGCCATGGGAAGGCCACGGGCCTTCATGGTTGGCCCTCTGATCTGTGTGGAGCATTTCATCTGTTCGGTTCACACCATGGTACGCAGGGCCCTGGGGGGCAGAGCCTGTGCTCTGCCTGTTGGCATAGTTGTAGGTCATGTCATTCCGCCCCTGCCACATGGGGCCTTGCTGAGCAACCTCAGCTGACGCCTGTATGGGGCCGCCCATCATCTGTGGTGGCATGTTCTGCTGGGCACTGGAACCAGGAGGTGCGGAGACTCGGTCTCGGCCAAACTGGAATGGAAATTGGTTCTGGGGGCCGCCTGCTGGTCGGCGCTCAGTAGCAGCGGAGGCAGTAGCAGGGTAGGCATTGCTGTACTGGTTGTACACATCCTGCTGAGGGGAAGGCTGGGCAGCCTGTGGCTGGCTGGCAGACTGGGACTGTGCTGCAGGCAGTGGCTGCTGTTGAGGCTGCCCTTGCCCAGAGCTGTATGGCACACTGTACATCTCCCCTTCGTGCCGCTTGGCGGGAGGGCCATATGTGCCGTCCATGGGCCGCTTATAATTCTAAGAGAAAGCAGAGGGGAAAGTAATATCGCATACCAAGTCACAAAAAAGCTACTCAATTTCCCAAGAGCCATGGATGGCTTCCACTCATTTAGATATTAACTCATTTTTCTTTTGCCCCCCCCCCCCAAGACAGGACAGATGCCAAGAAAGCAAACGCTTTTGTGCAAATTATCTTTAGAAGCTGTTTCTAAGAGCAACTACTATTTTGTCTTCTAGAGCTTTCCTTTCAAATATGAATATATATAAAACATCAAAAATCAAAATAAACTGTTTTTAGCCCTTTTAGAAGAGACTTGATATAAGGAAGGCATGTAGAACTGCCTAGGTGGGTAAGAGGACTATGTATGCAGCAGTCAAAGGGAGCTTTACAGACTGCTACGGATTACACTTGGTTGCTTCCTACTTTCAAGGGGTGCGTCAGTATATCCCCCACTATCCCTGTTACCTGCTGTTGCTGCTGATACACTGCGGTCTGCTGGCTGGGGAAGGGGCTGCTGGAAGGGGTGCCTTGGGTGGAGAACTGATTGCCATAGGAATCATGTCTGCAGAAGAGAAAGTGGGTCAAGGTGGAGAATCACAAAACCTGAGCAACATGGGCGGAGGAACTGGGATTTACTCACCGCTGCTGCTGCTGCTGCTGCTGCTGCTGCTGCTGTTGCTGCTGCTGCTGCTGCTGCGGGGGGTAGCGGCTGGGAGAGTACATCCCCGAGTCTGGGGTGGAAGGCATGAGATTGGGCTGCGGGGCTCCAGTGCCCATATTTCCTTCAGGCCCTATTCCAGGCTCCGTCCTAAACAACATCGGAGAAGGGAACTGAGCACAGGGCAGCTTGGGGCAGCCAGGGTGGGGCAGGGGAGGGGGCAGGGCTTACCTCACTCTGTCGTAAGGACCTCCATAGGGGTAGTGCTGCCGTGGTCCCATCGCCACATTTCCTAGCCCAGGGCCAGCAGCACGGCTGTAGGGGTCGCCCATCCCGCCATTGGGGCCCTGCCCTGAGGACATGAAGGGATCGCTTCCTGGCGCTGGGTACAGAAAGAAGGGCAGCAGGTGAGCAAACCAGCGGGCTGGCAGGCTCTGCCATCTACACACTCCTAACCCACGGCTCCATGTTCTCTACAGAACAAGGTTTCTTCCTGTGTCTTTCCTGACAGGCTAAGTAGAGAATGCCAAGTCTCAAGAGTGGCTAGGTATAGCAAATTGAAATACAAAAGAAGGGAAAAAAAAAGAGGTTGGTGGCCCAGTGGGACGATGCTTGCCTAGCGTCTAAGTGATTCCCTAGCTTTAACCTCTAGCATCACACCAGAAAGGAGGGGAAGGCAGGCAGGGAGGAGGGGCTGGGGGGGGGGCGAGGAGCAACACAGACAAGCATTTCAGAGGCTACCTCAGCAACACCAAGCGACTCAAACCCCACAAGCATAAGCCAACGATATCCAGCAGTCAGTCACCTTTTCTCATGCTGCCATAAGGATCCTTATTTGGCTCATAGGACATGCGCCCCATCATGTCAGAGGTATTCATACTGGGCTGGTACCCAGGGTTTGGAGTCATGGAATTCCGCTTCTGGAATGTGGGGTCACTTCCATCAGGAAAGGCATCCTGGATTCCGACTGAGTTGCTCCTGCTCCAGAGGGAGGGAAACTGATGAAGCCCCAACGGACCAATCCCTCAGTTAAGGCAAGAACCACAGGAGCCACAGCTGGGGCAAGGGAGCTGATCAACTGCCCTTGGGTTACCCAAGTTTTACCCAAGAGACACTAAAGTTTCTGATCAAGAGCCTTACCTCATGCCTGGTAAGGGGGGAATTTGACTATGTGGTGTGGAGGCTGGAGTTGGCGGCTTCAGGTCTCCTCCTTCTGCCATAGAACTGCTGGTTGACTGAGGAGTTTGTGGTCCCTGCATAGACCCTGATCCCGCTGTGGACAGAGATACAGAGTGAGCCACTAACTTGTAAGAAAAGCACTTAACTCTCACAAAATTACAAATGCTGTAGAATCTGTGCGTGTGCATGTTCATTTGTGTGAGTCTGTTTCGTTTTAGATGGGGGTCTCATACTGTATAGCCCAAGCTGGTTGGAACTGGTGATCCTTTCAGCCTCTAGGATTGACACTGTGTTTGCCTTCCCAGGATCTCTTCTATAAGAGATGTTCCTAAGAACACTTGAGCAGACTCAAGCAGACTTCTCGCAGTCAGGGGTATAACAGGCCATGTCATGGGGAAGGGAAGAGATTTTTGTCACTTACGCAGGCATGTTCTGCTATAACACACTGGCATGTGAGCCTTCACAAATAAGAGCTGCACAATTGCACTACAATAAATAAATACCCCCCCCCCCATGTTTGGCTTCATTTGTGGCTTTGAAGAGATGAGGTGAACATTATTTCACACAGAGTAATTTAAGTCGTGGATTGCTTCCTGATTGCCTTGCATTATTCTCCAAAAAACTTGTCTAAAGTATTAAATATCAGCGATGGGTGAAGCAACAAATGGCCTAACTAGAGCCCCTGAAACAGGGGGAGCAGGAGACTCACGGCCAGAGCCTAGATTTGTCTATTAGGCATACAGCAAAATGTCACCTCTAGGTTCTAATATTCCTCTAAAGAGCACATGCCCAGTAATGAATGTTTCCATCAGGTACTGGTTCATAGCATTAGACAGCACACCGAGGCCTTTCCAAGCGGATGAGTCATCTCAGGCACGCAATATACCCTCTGAGGTCAAAGGCAGGGCACATATGTTTACACCTACCTTCTAGGGCCCTGGCCTCTTTCCCAAGCTAGCCCAGGCCCCAGCCTCCTCTAGAACAGAGGGTAAAGCAGGACTCCTGTCATCACAAAGTTCCATTCATAGTCTTTCCCTTCCCCTTCTAACCATTCATTACCATCTTAGCTCTCTGGGGAATTTCAGGCTCTAGTCTGAGCTGCATTCTAAGGCGCTGACATCAGCAGGCCAAAGCTCCCAGATGGCCCAACCACGCTGCTATTTGTCAGTTTTCCCTCACTCCTCTGGTGTCCCTCCCACTCACTAGTTTACAAACATTTGGCAAGATGCCAGGTGTACAACAGGAAAATTAGAAAGTTAAAACTTAAGGCTGCAGCCAGCACCTCCCAAGGGAGTCGCCACTACTGCTCTTCAGTCTGCCAACCTGCTACGCCACGTGGATGGGTAAAAACACATCCCTGGCATCTGCTCTGCTCCCTGGAGTGACAGAGGCACTACCGCTGAGTGTGCTCTCAGCTGTGGGGGTGGGGGTGCACAGCCATTCTTACCCGGAGAGGGAGGCTGGATCTTGGGTTGGGACTTCTTAGAATCAGCAGCTGCAAAGATATCAGGGGGAGGGTCCTCTCCCCGCTCAATCTTGCACTCAAAGGCATAGAGACACTGGATATACTGCTTTTTCAAGGAGCTGGCAGCACTGCTTGATGTTCCCACATTGAGGTTGGTTGCAAGTTCCCGCCATTTTTTGTTCTTGTTGACCTGAAAGACCACCAGAAGGGTCAGAGTACAGTTGACCTGGCCTTCCAGCTCACAGGTGCTAAGCCCAAAAAGGTTGTTGCAAGCTTATAGCTTAAAATACCTGCCAGCAGCACGGCTTTATTTAAAACAGGACAAACGGCAGGCCGAACGTGGACAGAACTCGTGTCTGGACTTCATGCTCTAACCCTCGCTCTCTCACTGACTTTTTAAAGCTACTCATTTTTTTTTTTTTTTGGGGGGGGGGGTTTCGAGGCAGGGTTTTTCTGTGTAGCCCTGGCTGTCCTTGAACTCAGAAATCCACCTGCCTCTGCCTCCCAAGTGCTGGGATTAAAGGCTTGCACCACCACCGCCCGGCAAAGCTACTCATTTTTACAGACTCTTCACGATCTGAGTGAGGCAGTCCACAGCCAGTCCACTGTTCTGCCTTCTTCAGGGCACAATGACCAAGACCATTTCCCAAACGTTCCTTCTATTTTGTACTGTGATAGACAATCTTGGATCCACGATGCATTCTTGTTTTTGTTTTTTGAGACAGGGTTTCTCTGTATAGCTCTGGCTGTCCTGGATCTCACTCTGTAGACCAGGCTGGCCTCGAACTCAGAAATCTGCCTGCCTCTGCCTCCCAAGTGCTGGGATTAAAGGCGTGCGCCACCACCGCCCGGCCCGTGATGCATTCTTAAGAACAACGGCAAGCTTATCCCTCTAGTGCTGAGAACACGGGCATTGCAGCCCTGATCCACAGGGAAAGATTTTGGGATATGATACCTTAGGGAGGCAGATAACCTCCATACAAGGGAGGTGATCAGAAACACTTTGTAAGGTGGCACTGCTAAGAGTGACACTTTGGCCGTTTTACAGCTAGCGACAGTCATGTACAACTCTTGCACACCCCCTCCCATCCCAAAAGGCCTGGCATGGTCTAATGGAGCAGCCCCATCACTGAGCTGGTTCAGGGCTCACGCTTACTTTTCTCAGGGCCTTCACTCAGAAATGAATTCTCATTGTCTTTAGAATACAACTACTTAACAGCAACTGAAAGATTTCCTTTTCCAACTGGAAGACTAGCTTTGTTCTGTATCTCAGTGAGTTCAGAGGCCCAACAATCAGAAGAAGGCAAAGTTAGAAGCAACCGACTCCCCCTTTCCCACAAGTAGGAAATGAGGACCAGATGACAGTGCAAAGTAGGAATGGACACTGGTCGCCTCAGAAGCCCTGTGTGGCTTTGCTTCCCACGCCAGCAACATGTTAGCCTGCACGCGTCCTATTCTGTTTTGTTTTCCGGTGTGGGGGAAGGGAAGGCAGCCTGAGGGAGAAGGGACTCATAAATGACTGGTAGTTGGCTTCAGTCCAATCACTTTCTTTTCTGCTGGTGACAGCTGTTTTCCTTTTCTGATTTAGAAGGTTTGGAATAAGTTTCTCCCTGTCAGGGCCCCCCACCCTGACTCCAGGGTTTCTGGTCTATATAATAAAAGAGAAGATCACAGAAGAAAGCCTACAAAGGCAAAGTGAGCTACCCCTAGTTAGCCTCTCTGACTGCATACAAACAGCGCTGGAAAGTCTACACCGACGGCAAGTCCAGTCCGGCCGAGCCCGTCTGAGGCCGCAGTGCCCTATTCCTCCCTCTGCAACCTCTCGGTAAGCAACTGCTTAAATTCTATCTTTTCTCAAAGTTTTTTGTTTTGTTTTGTTTTTTCGAGACAGGGTTTCTCTGTGTAGCCCTGGATGTCCTGGAACTCACTCTGTAGACCAGGCTGGCCTCGAACTCAGAAATCCACCTGCCTCTGCCTCCCAAGTGCTGGGATTAAAGGCGTGCGCCACCATGGCCAGGCTCTCAAAGTTTTTTAAATGCAAAGGATCAATGAACCTGGCTCCTATACCATCACAGAAGTGACTCAAAGGGACTCGGTGCGGAAGGGGTATGTGGATTATTTCTAACATCTGACAGGACAAAAGGTCCCTGTTTTACCATTAGGAATGGAAGCTCATCATAGATCTTGATTTTAAGATCACGTGGGTGAAGTGTCTCAGAGCATGAGGCTGTGGGATGAACGGCACTCTCAGAAGCCAACCGTCCGGTGCTTACCTGAGTCAACCCGCCAATCTCCTTCACAGACACATAGAGGCGGTAGAGGTCCAGAGGCTTCCTTCCCACGGCAGGCAGGTTTGTCATGCCCATGGCCTTCTCCTCTGTGAAGGCCAGGTACCGGTCCACCCACATCTTCCTCTCTGGCTCACCACCCAACTCATACAATTTGGTGATCTTCTCATTGGTGGTGGTAGAAGAACTGGATTTCTGGAGTGTGGGTTGACATCAGAGAGACTCAAAGTCAAAGCCTACACACATCGGGGCTGGAAATCCCTTCTCGTCCACCCCTCTCTCTTTGAGAAAGCAAGTCTTCTAGAGCCTGAGCTGGTTGTGAAAATGTCCTGTTTTGGTCTCCCAGGTGCTGGGACTATATCTTAGAAGTTACTTGTTCTTCTAAAAAAATGTGTATGATAGGAAAGGTGTAAAATTCACCGCCAAGCCGGGTGGTGGTGGCGCACGCCTTTAATCCCAGCACTTGGAAGGCAGAGGCAGGCGGATTACTGAGTTCGAGACCAGCCTGGTCTACAGAGTGAGTTCCAGGACAGCCAAGGCTACACAGAGAAACCCTGTCTCGAAAAAACAAAACAAAACAAAAACAACAACAACAACAACAACAAAAATCACCGCCAAGCTGCAGTTTCAGAATGTTGTTCTATCTAACTGTAGAGAAGTTTCCCGAGATACGTAGGTTTGTGTGATTGTTTTTATTTCAAAGTTCTTTGAATTTTATTGTTAAAATTTAAAAATTACTTCATGATTGTAAATCCACATGACCTCTCCATGTGTCTCTTGCTTTTAAGAACAGAAGAGGGTCCACCACCAATGGACTCCCTGGGGCTGGAGTTGGAGCAGTTACAGGCAGTGGAGGCTGCCATGTGGTTCTGGGAAGTAGACTCAAGTCCTCTGGACAGTGCTCCTAACAACTGAGTCATCTCAATAGACCCTAGGGTTGTTGTTGTTGTTGTTTTTAAAGCCAGGGTTTCTCTGTGTAGACCTGGCTGTCCTAGAACTCAATCTGTAGACCAGGCTGGCCTCCAGAGAGCTCCGCCCACCTCCATGCTCACAGCAGCTCTGCATTCCTTCTCATCAATCAAATTTTAAAATGGAGATGTGTACTGGGTGTAGCAGCACATATCTTTAATCCAGCTACGGAGGAAGCAGAGAGGCAGCTGGATTTCTGTGAGTTCAAGGCCAAGCTGGTCTACATAGTGAGTTCCAGGTCATCCAGAGCTACCTAGTGAGACCCTGTCTCTAGAACCTACTCACTCCCCAACAAAACAAAACAAATAAGCCAGGGGATCATCAGGTAAACATGGCAGCTGTTTTTAGAGGACTGGTGTCTGGTTTCCAGTTAGGTGGTTTCATAGGTCCCTGTAACTCCAACACACCTAGATCCAATCCTGTAGTGAGGTGAAGAGCCCAATCCCCACCTGCTTCAAGAATGGTAGTGCCAACCATTTCTGCTGCTCTGGGTAAAGTCTAGGAAGAGAAGGACAGCTAGGTGCCTGCAGCCTATGTCGTCAGTGCATAGCACACAAGGCTGAGCCCCACAGGAGTGCTACAGAGCACAGAGGGAGATGTGCTCAGGCAGTGGGTGCCCTGGTAGGCGCCAAATCGTCATGCGCTCAAATCCTATCATTCTCTTCCTTTCCCTCATACCCGGTATTCTCCAGACGGGGTTTCTCTGTGTAGCTCTGGCTGTCCCTGAACTCCGGGATCCATCTGCCTCTGCTTCCTGAGTGCTGGAACTAATGGTACATGCCACCACTGCCTGACTCTCATTTTATCTTATTACTCAGCTAAGGGGATAAGATACAAAGTTAAAAGGGCAAAAGATAAAAATCATTACCTTAGATTTGGATTCTGTCTTGGGTGTCCCATCTGCCTTGTTGTTCATTTTTGTGGCGGGAGTTAACTTAACATCCCCAAGGCCCATCATCTCTGGGCTGGCTGCCATGCCTGGAAAAGAAAACAATTCAAGTCCAAAAGATTTTACTACAACTTGAAGATCTTTCTTGAAGAAATTCCTGCGATGAGCACTTAATTACACTGACCTGCTGAATTGTTGGCCATAGTTCCACCCATAGGATATGGCGGTCCCTGAGGGTTGATCATGCCAGCCATACTATTAATCCCCTGTCCATAGGGAGGCCCAGTTCCCATCATGCCCCCCTGATTCATATTCGGGTAGCCTGGTGGCCTAAGGAAGAAGATAAAAATAAAAGGGAAGAAAAGGTTAGAGATACATTCAACTTTTACATTGGGAATGAGCAAAAAAAAGGGGGTATTTAATTGTCTTAACAGAATAGGAAATGTTTTAAATCTCTCAAGTCTAACCCAGGCCACATCTAGTTGTTATTCTATTTGTCACAATAGGTTCAAGGAAGGTCTAAACTCTGTAAAGCAAACAAAACACTAGCTTAGTTTAAAGAGAACAATCCTTGAAGAATAAAGTCTTACAATTTTTTTGGGGGGGGTGGGGGTGGGCCACAGGGTGGGTGGTGGGTGGTGGTGGGGTTCAAGACAGAGTTTCTCTGTGTAGCCCTGGCTGGCCTCGAACTCAGAATCCCGCCTGCATAGGCCTCCCAAGTGCTGGGATTAAAGGCACGTGCCACCACTGCCCAGCCTTATGTTTTATAAACTTTAGTAGAAATATAGCAACTTTAGATGTTACTTATGGGAAAGTGATGTGCTCAATCCTAACACTTATTTGTCATGTTAAAACAACACCAGGTTGGACTCCAGTCTCCCAAGCAACTAGCCCACAAGCATAGATTCACCATACCTAGCTGAAGTTCTGTACACACAATACTTCCGCATATGAAATTTCACTCTAATATCCTTAAGAACTAGCACATTTGTATGTGTTTAAACTGTGTGTTAAAAAGAAAACTCAGAGCTTAAAAGTGCTCAGAAGAACATATGCACATGCACGAGCGAGCGTGTACAATGTCCTCACCGCCCAGGACTTACCTGTTTTGGATGGAGTTGGCAGCAACATGCATGGCAACAGCAGAGTCTTGAGTTTTCCGGTTCATCCCCCCTGGGGGAGGACACATCCCTGACCCAACCTGAGGTGGCATGTTGGCCATATTAGGGCCATAAGGCCTGTTGCCCATGGCTGCATGAGTCATTCTCCCCGGAGGGAGCGTTCCGTAGGGTGGGATTCCAGGCTGCCCATGCATCTGACCTCCAGCACCCATAGGGTTCATACTTCCAGCCATGCCTGCATTGGGGTAGTTGGCATTGGGCAGGGCATTGTAGTTAGGCTGCCTAGGATAGCCTCCTGGAGGGAGGGAAAGACAGCACAAGCTGTGGTTAGCAAGTCTCACAACTACAGCTCTAAAACACATAGAATCCATCAATATTTTGGTCAGGAAATTGAATAAATCCATCATTAAGGGGAGAAAGAAAAAAAAGGAACATGTACAGGTATGCCTCTCTAGCCCTGCCACCAATTTGGGGTGAGGTTTGCTGGGGGTTGAATCCAGGGCTTTGTTCATTACTGAGTCACACTCCACTATGACTGCCCAGAACAGAATGATGGCCCCTTCAACATTCAATAGAATTCTTTCCTTTCTACATATTCTTGTCTCCCATGGGAATATTTTCTTAATTTGTGTGTGCACGAGTGATCAATGCATATCTGTTGACAGCACAGTGCCTTTACCTAGTCAGTGTTTGCACTGGCCCATCAAAGGCCTATTTCAAGGTGACAAAATGAAGACATACTGGACTGGACCTCTTCCCCACCCCACCCTAAGGTTTTGCAGGGGACATGTAAGCAAGAATGCCCTATTCTTTTAAGCTAGCTGCTAAGGCATCTCCTCTATCTACTTCTAAAGGGGTAGCACAGCACACTCACCTTGTGGGCCATATTGACTCCCCTGGGGACCATAGCTCCCCATGGAGTTCTGCTGGTAGGAGCCCATGCCCGAGTGCATCTGTCCTCCAGAAGGCTGACGTGGAGATAAGGCCGAGCCGGGCTGAGGGGAAGTGTACTGGGGCATCTGGGGGTTCCTCTGCATATAACCTATTTTTGGAATGTATCCAAATAATTATCTGCTCAGTAAGTACAATGGGGATAAACAGCTTCCCTAACTCTGCTGGAACTTTCTTTGGCATGGAATCTGCTTCTGTCGTTTGTCCATTCAGGTGTCTTGAGTGATATGCCATTTACATGGGGTATATATACACTTTTGTTGTCTTTTTTTTTGTTTTTTTTTTGTTTGTTTGTTTTGGTTTTTGGTTTTTCGAGACAGGGTTTCTCTGTATAGCCCTGGCTGTCCTGGATCTCACTCTGTAGACCAGGCTGACCTCGAACTCAGAAATCCGCCTCCCTCTGCCTCCCAGAGTGATGGGATTATAGGTGTGCGCCACCACCACCCGGCCCGTCATTTTGTTTTTAAGACAACAATTCTGCATGTCTGGGAACTCTCAGTACACCAGGCAGGTCTGGAGCTTAGGACATCTACCTGCATCTGCCTTCCCCAGTTCTGGGATTAAAGGCATGTGTCACCACTGCCCTGAATCAACAAAAAAACAAAACAAAAACCCACACCAAAACAAACAAACAAACAAACAAACAAACAAACAAAACCCAAAATGCTGAGTTTCAGAAAATGCTTACTAAATGAATTAGGCACAATGAAAGGCACAAGCCGCCAAAATGCTGGTCAGTACTGAGCTACATAGCGTAACTGCTGGAAGACAGACACGTGGACAAGCTCGCTGAGCCTAGCAGTCTGCAGCTGGCCTCAGTCTAAGCTTCCTGCCATACGGTTCTTTCTCCAGGAGTTACTGAACAGGGCACTAACACGGATGCATTAGTACCACATTCATTCAGTTTGCGGCCATGGCACAGCTATGAAGAATTTGGCCCAGCATGTTTGCAGTTGACAGTGACATGTCACAAATGTGGTAGGTAGGGGTGCTCCTGCTAGCCCTCTGTTCAAACCCAAGCTCTCACCTCGATCTTGGGCAATGCTTGATTGGTTCATGGAAGGGTGCATGATGCTGTCCGACTGGCCACTGGGTGGCCGAGGTGGCATCTGGTTGCCTGCTCCAGACAAAAAAAAACAAAAACAAAAACAAAAAACAAAAAAAAAAAAAAAAAAAAAAAAGGAAAAAAAGAAAAAGAAAAAAAAAAAAAAAACAAAAAACAAAAAACCATGGCTCAGCCTGAGGATTCTAACTAAGAGGTGAATTTGGAGCTGGAAATGGCCCAACACTTCCTATGCCATATATACAGTGGTATTCATTCATCCAAGGGCTTCCCACCTCCCTTCTTCAAATGCTAAGGGAAAAAAACCATGCAGACATGAACCAAAGCTCCCTTTTTATCACAAGACCAGCCAGCTTTGCCTCCTCCCAAAAACCAGTATTGAGGGTACCTGGCACTGCAGCAGGCGAGAGTGGTCCTGAGCGAGACTGAGCGACACTGGCAGGAGAGCCAACAGGGGACGGGGACGGGCCTCGGATACCAGGCAGGTGAGGGGAGGTGTGAGGAGAAAAAGGAGACTGAGCTGGATTGCTCTGCTCTCCTTGGCTGCTGGAAATCCCTGATGTGCTCACGCCAGGACTCAGAGCTCCTTCTGTCCCCATGGGGAGATCATCTATTGAACCAGACAGATCCTGAAACAACATGTAAGGATATTAGTAAAAGGAAGGCAAATAATTGTATATACACTGGTCACTACACTAGCTTCCATCAGCAAACTTCATGAAGGACCATGATATATTCATGATATATTACTGAATATATCTGTAAATTCATGGGCCTTCTGGACTTTACTGACACTGCTGAGCAAGGTAGTACACATCTGCGAACTGGCACTTAAGAGACTAGGCAGTAGGACTGAGTTTAAGGTCAGTCTGACTATGCAGTAAGAAACGTGTGAAAAGACAAACACATGAACATGCCAGGCTGTGCTGGCACCCAAATATTTGGGAGATGGAATCAACTCAGTTCATTCTTTATAGTTATGAGACTAGGGCCTAGTCTGGTCTCTGTAAGTGATTTCCAAGACCCTATTTAAAACAAAAAACCCATAAACCAGTCAGTTAACTTCCACCAAGGTAACCAAACAAATTGAAACCTATTTCAATTCTGCTTCTGTACAAAAATAGCCACAAATCTTAAAAATGTGCATGTATCTATAAAGCTTCAAATATGCAAATGGCTAGCTGGGCTACAAATAGTAGGTTTGGTGGTCCATTCTATCCGCCAACAAGATCTGATCAGAGTGACACTTTCATTCAGTGACACTAAGTGCTACCTGAGGAGGAACCTACAGAGCACTGCTGGGAACCCTCTTCCTCACATCTCAGCACATTACTATGTGTGTGGTGTTGTTTTTTAAAAAATTTTATTTTTTACATGCATTGGTGTTTTGCTCCCATGTATGTCTATCAAATCCCTTGAATAGGAATTGAAGACAGTTTGTGAGCTGCCGCGTGGATGCTAGGAATTGAACCAGGTTCCTCTGGAAGAGCAGCCAGTGCTTTTTTTTGTTTGTTTTTCGAGACAGGGTTTCTCTGTGTGGCCCTGGCAATCCTGGAACTCACTCTGTAGACCAGGCTGGCCTCAAACACAGAAATCCGCCTGCCTCTGTCTCCCAAGTGCTGGGATTAAAGACGTGCGCCACCACTGCCCGGCACAGCCAGTGCTTTTAACCTCTGAAGAAACCTCTCCAGCCTGTCCCTCACATCACTGTAACCTGTTTATTAAAGACTCTTTCAATCTAAACCTTTGTATTATATGGGCAAGGAAGTAAGGAAGGAATATGGGACATGGGAAAGAGAATCTCTCCAATGCCAAGAAGATTTGGCATTAAATTTCTAAATCCTGATCTGTAAGCAAGATGGACAAAGTTTGCCAATGCACAAACTCAAATGTTCTGTAGGCCATTATACAACAGTCCTTGCTCCTCCGAATGATGTCAGCTTCTAAGAGGACCCATTTGCTTACTGAGGAAGAAATTAGCATATTCTACAAGATATTAAGAATCAAATAGAGAAAGAGAGAGAGAATATCAAATGTCTTTTTTTGGGGGGGGGGGGCACACTTGTTGACTGGCTGATTCAGGGTCTCCTGCAGCTCAGGCTGACCTTGAACTATATAGACAGTGCTAGCCTCGATTCTCACCTTCCAATTTGCACGGCCACTGGCAGCTTTGGAGACCTACCCCTGCCCATGTCCTCTTAAGCTTGTGTTTGAGATGGGGTATGCACTGCATATGTGGGACTAATGGCTGATCTCAGACCCTGTTTCTCAGTGTTGAATATCTTGAGGTTTGTGTGACAACATATCTTCAAAGGGAACGAGAACTGGCTAAGAAAGTTAGCCAGCATGCCCCAGGAATCTGTTTACCTCTGCCTCCCTGGCACGGATATTAGAGATGCGTGGACCATCACCATGTCTCACTTTCTGACGTGGGTTCTAGGGATCAAACTTATGTACGCACTTTTCCAACTGAGCAATCTCTCTCCAGCCCCTAAAGCCCTAATTTGGTTCTGTTCAAATTGCTTTGAAAAACTAAATGTTCTTGGGCTACAGAGATGGTTCGGCGGTTAAGAGTACTGGCTGCTCTTCTAGAGGTCCTGAGTTCAATTCCCAGCAACCACATGGTGGCTCACAACCATCTGTAATGAGATCGATGCCCCCTTTTGGTGTGTCTGAAGACAGCCACAGTATACTCATATAAATAAAATAAATAAATCTTTAAAAAAAAAAAAGAAAAAGAAAAACTAAGTGTTCTTTTTGGACACAGGTAAATACAGTGTATTAGAAAGCACCTCTGCGCTGGGCGGTGGTGGCGCATGCCTTTAATCCCAGCACTTGGGAGGCAGAGGCAGGCGGATTTCTGAGTTCAAGGCCAGCCTGGTCTACAGAGTGAGTTCCAGGACAGCCAGGGCTATACAGAGAAACCCTGTCTCAAAAAAAAAAAAAAAAAAAAGGCAGCAAGCAAGCAAGCAAGCAAGCAAACACCTCTGCGATAATGTTAAGATCTCCTGGCTATCTTTTCGCTCCTTCCCATTTGGCCCCTCATCCAGGACACCCAGCACTCACAGTCAGGGAATGGATTCAGTCTGGGCCAAGGGACCCCAGAAGCAGCCCTGGGGCTCAAGTCTCAGGGTCTATGGATGGCAAGGAGGGACTTTCTTCATAAAGGCACTTTGAAGAGAACTGTCAGTTGAGAAAATGTCTTAAATTCCTCTAAGGTATAAATGCTAAATAAGCTACTGTCAATAGCCCTGTGCCAGCGAGGAAGCCGGGCAGAGACTGGGCCACGCAGAGGGCACCACTCATCTTTCTCTTGATTGTTTGAAACCAGCTTAACAAGCGGTTACAGTTTTGTCAGGTGGTAACTGGTCCACACAGGGACCACTGATGTGAAATGATTTTAAAGCAGCAGATCATTTAAGAATGGGGAAGGGCCAAACATTCAGCATGAACAAGAGCTTCTGCTTGAGCACGCTCTGCGCAAGGCACTTCTGTGTTGCACTCTGTCACCCCATGCCCAGCCCGACAGCTTCACAGTCCTTATGTATGTAAGGTGATCTTCCCCTGCCAGTTTACAGGGGCTTACCCCCTGAGGCTCAATCTGCACATATCCATCCATCCACGGGTTCACGCAGTTCAGGTTGGATTCAAACTGATTATTTGACCCTCCTGCCTCTATCTTCCTAGTGCTAAGGTTACAGACACATGCCACCACACTTGTCTCAGTCTGTGGAGTTTTCTTTTCTTTCCCCTTAAAAAAAAAAAAAAAAAAAAAAAAAAGACAGGGTTTTCTCTGTGTGGCCTTGGCTGCCCTGGAACTCACCCTGTAGACCAGGCTGGGATCTTCTTTATTTTAATTTTTAAAAAACTCTTGTGGTATACACTACTACCACTAAATTTTGGAGACATGGAAACCGATGCCTAGAGAAAGCTTGAGTTACCTGCCCAGGTCACTTAGTGACTAGGTAGCTAGAACCCAAAGCTCAAGCCCAATCTTGTTCATTCATCTTCTCCATTATTTTATAAAACAGTATGAACTGAGGAAAAAACATGCCATACTATCAGTTACGTAAACAAAGTTCAGCTTTAGGTAATTATTAATAGTGATTTTAAGCCATCTGGCAAACAAGCTTGGCATACGCTTTCGGTGAGAGGCCTGGACAAATATGAGCTTGTGACACTGTATGGGGCATGCTCACAAAACCCACCAGCACAGCACAGCTGGGGCCAAAAGAAGACCGGCCACAGTATTCTAGAATAAGAAGTATACGCTACGTAGTGGTGGGGCACACCTTTAGTCCCGGCACTTGGGAGGCAGAGACAGGTGGATCTGAGTTCAAGGCCATCCTAGTCTACAGAGTGAGTTCCAGGACAGCCAGGACCACACGGGGAAACCCTGTCTCAGGAAGAAAGAGTGAGTGTGTGTCTACACACACACACACACACACACACACACACACACACACGGTGTTAGCTGGGAGATGATTCAATGGGTAAGAGAAGGACATGAGTGTGGACCCCTTGTACTGATGTCAGAGCTGGGAATGACCTCAAGTACCGGCAGTCCCCGTGCTGGGAACAAAGACATGATTGCTGGGGCTTGATGGCCGGCCAGCCAAACTGGAAATGTCAGGCTGCGGGTTCAATGACACTCTCAATAGCATGAGCAGAGAGTGATGGAACAGGATACTCAAACGTCTCCTCCGGTTTCGATACCTGCATTCCAGAAACACATCGCAATAACGTGCATCCACAACATACACACATTACAATTTGAGAGAGAGAAACAGAGAGAAAGATAACAAACAATATCCACGTAGCAGGAATATTAATCAGCCCCAGGGGCTAATAACAGTAAACATTTTTATTGGATATAAGGGCTAAGGTCTCCAAAAACTGTCCCCCAAACCACTCCTCTTGTAGGGAACATGTACTACCCCAAACTTCATGACGTTTTACTGCTTGGGATAACATACCTTGGCTTTCTACTCTACAGTAAGCCAGTTTTTCAGGTCTCCTGTTTCACACAAACCCGATATGTGGTTGTTGAGTCGGACAAGCAGCGTGCCTAACAAGCCTGTTCTCTAGAGCGCACTTCCAAAGATGAGAGGTTCATCAACCTAAGCCCCATGTGCCTTTAGCATTTTAGATCCCCACGTTCTCAAAACTCTCCCAAAGGACCCATCTAGTAAGTCTCTCTTGGGAGAGGAGGGGTTGCTTAGAAGTGTAGCAACATCTCTCCAATCGGCTAGCTTTCCCTGGGCTTGCTCTTCTCCAAGCACAGTCCTGGAGATGGGAGGGAGGCTCTGCCCACTTAGTGCCCTTGCCAGTCCCAAGGAAGCAGCAGGGCCCGAAGAATTTCCTCACGTGTTTCCTGAATTTTATTGCTCATCTACCATGTAGATCAAAGCGCTGGAGCAGGGCCAACGATTTCACACAGAATCTCACACTCCAGGCTGGCTACAGCTCTGAAAGCCTTCATTTCTTCACTTGAAATACTGCCCAGTGTTATTTTGGGATGTGACCTGACAGAGGAGGCCCACAGGGACTCCATGACGATAACGGTTCCAGCTGTGATTGGTTGCCCAGCTCTAGAGCGTGCCAGCATGGGTTTGTAGGGCTCTGCTGACAAACAGAATTCAGCAGCTGACACATTCTCTTCACACCACAACAAAACCGTGCCTGAAATCACAGTCCATACCTCTGTGGTGGAGGCTGGGGGCTGTGCTCTCCAAGAAAAGAAAAGTTCACAAGATGGACCATCAGCCAGTTTCCTGGTGAAGCCATTAGATACCAGTACAGGGTTAAAGAGTATGAAGATAAATGGCCTACCCATAAAACTATGCAAGTAGACCATAGCAAGCATCTACTTAGCCGTGAGTTTTTGCATCTACTAGCTGTGAAGAGGTTTGCCTAGCTTGCATCGTTACTGGCGGTAAACATGCATCAACAGAACAAGCTAAGGGCTGGGGCCAGTGCTCACCTGCATGTGCTTGGAGGCCTTGGGTTTGAAAAAGATGGAGAGCCAGGTAAAGCCTACACTGCACATCAGGAGGTGGGAGGGGAGGGAGGGAGGGGAGATAAGGACAAATTATATTACAGCCTCACAAACACTCTGAATGATTGATAGATTAGAAAGTCTAAATGCTTAATGTGTCAATTTTCGAACCCAAGTCTAGTCCCACAGATCCAGGAACATAAGGAATCTGTTCACATGTTGGAGAACCTGAGTCAATCCTCAAAACCCAGGAGAGACGTGGAAAGCCCCGGCAGGGCAGGAGGAAGGACGGGGCAACAAATCCAACACTAAGGGAAATGAACCAGAACAATTAATCAATTAAAACAAATCTGGGAGGTGCAAACATGGTGATACACGTGTATAATTCTATCATTTGAGGTGGAGGAAAGAGGATTTTGAGTTCAAGGCCATTCTAAGCTACAAAGTGACAACCTGTCTCAAAAAAAGAGTTTGGTTTTGTTGGCTCCATGTTTTTCAAAAAAGCAACAACAACAACAACAACAACAACAACAACAACTTTCTTACGTACATACTTATCAAGGGTTGCGGAGTTTACTACCAGCAGACACTAGAGGAGACCAGGGTGACACGGTGCTGTGGACTAGGGATGAGTGAGCACTGAGCAGGCGCCTCCTGAATCTTAGTCTAGAATCTGCTGGGGATTCATATCAACTTTGTTCTAATCCCATTATCAATCAAAAGGATATGGCTTAAGATGGCAAAATCAAAATATCCTCATGGTCTAGAACAAGCCCCATCTCAGTTGGCTCTAAGTCTTTACACTTCCTCCTTGCTCAACTCTGCAGAGATCCTCTTAAACCAAAGGAGGACCTCATTCCCCAAGCTAAAGGATGCGAAGGTTCCTTACTGAAAGGACAGCTACCAAGTAAGCTTCAGCACCCACATTCCCAAACCAGGCCGCCGAAGTGCTCTAACAGCACACCAAGTCAGCTGACTTATGTCACTCAACTGTAGAACAGGATGGAGACCAACTCCTATAAATAAATGTGTTACAGGTACAACAAATCTAGTTTAAAATTGTGTTTGCCTCGGGAACTTCAAAGCTAGATGTAGTAGTGTGTGCTTGTGTCCCCGGCTGCTTAAAAGAAATATTCAAGCCCAAGGCCAGGCACGGCAATACAAAGAAACCTACCTCTACTTCACACACAAACCAGCCACACCACAGTTCTAGCCTTAGCACATCTGCCGTCCATTTTGTTAGAGCACCTATTTTATTCTTTTCTTCTTTCTCTCTTGAGATACAGAATCACTGTACAAGCTGGCCTGGAATTCATATAGCACAGGTAGTCCTCCTGCCTCAGCATCAAGTACTGGGCTTAAAGTATATGTATACTGCCACACTTGGCTTTGATCTACTTTAAAATGAAGACCATAGATAACTTCCTGGTCCACTCTCTTCCCTATCAGGTGAGGGTATTTATTTATTTAGCTTTGTTTTTCGAGACAGGGTTTCTCTGTGTAGTCCTGGCTGTCCTGGAACTCACACTGTAGACCAGGCTGGCCTCGAACTCAGAATCCGCCTGCCTCTGCCTCCCAAGTGCTGGGATTACAGGCGTGTGCCACCACGCACAGCTGAGGCTCTTTATTCTTAACTGCATTATATTGAATTGTCACTGCCCCGTGAGCCTGAGGGACTAAGCAGGGTTAGAGTATCAGTGAGCAGAGAAGTGCCCGTCACACACAGGACTGGTTGGTAAATGTTGTCTGATCAAGAGTCCCCAAAGCAATCTTTGGAATCAATCTCGATGGCCATGTCATGTCTATCTCATTCTACCTTTTATACCTTTTATATTTGGGTCTTTGAACGGGTGCTGCCACCTAAGTCCTGACTGTCCCATTTAAAAAGACAAGAGCTGTTGCTAGAGCAGCAGCAGGGCAGGAAGGACTGCCGGGGAGCAGGCTGTTGGAGGTAGGGGTCACTGACCAAAATTCATTCTAATTGTAAAAAAGAAAAAAAGAAAAAATAATAAAAATCAAAATCAAATCCAGCTATTCTAACTCACCAAAGGAAAATCTGGATGTGGGTCTGTGTCAGGATGGAGGCTGAGGGTGCTGCGGAAGCACAGAGGGAGGAGAGGAGCGACGGCCGTGCTGCTTAATGTTCCTGTGGGAGGAGCTCCTGAGAACAGCAGCTTGGCCACTGCTGCAGCCATGGATTTCGCAGGGGTCGATATCTTGCTCCCACAAATCTTCTCAGTTGGAGGTTTAATCACACTGAACGTTTCTGCTCAACAGCTCTACATGCACCCCCCCCCCCATACAATAAAACACATGAGCTGGCAAAGGAGAGGATGCTCTCCATAGCTGTTCCTATCCTAGAGAATCTCTACAAACCACCTGCACTGGCTGGCTCGGTGTGTCAACGTGACACAAGTTGGAGTTGCCACAGAGAAAGGAGCTTCAGTTGAGGAAATGCCCCCATTTGGGCATTTTCTCAATTAGTGATCAAGGTGTGTGTGTGTGTGGGGGGGCTATCTCCTTCTGGGTGGTGTCATCCCTGGGCTGGTAGACCTGGGGTCTATAAGAAAGCAGGATGATCAAGCCAGGGGAAGCAAGCCAGTAAGTAACATTCCTCCATGGCCTCTGCATCAGCTCCTGCTTCCTGACCTGCTTGAGTTCCAGTCCTGACTTCCTTTGGTGATGAACAGCAGTATGGAAGTGTAAGCTAAATAAATAAACCCTTTCCTCCCCAACTTGCTTCGTGGTCATGTTGTTTGTGTAGGAATAGAAACGCCCAACTAAGATACCATCTCACAGGAGGTAAACACAAAAATGGAGGAGTGAAAGCCATGAGGCAGTCCTCCTCGGCTACAAGGTAAGACCCAGTCTCAGGACACTTTTAACTCACTGCTAGGCATTCCTATATCAACCAACTTAAAACTTGGGAGATCTAAAAGAATTCCCACAGGTCAATAATTGGTTGAAATTTTACTCTCCAGTCTGTTATGGTCCTAATGTTACTTGGCCACCTTAACCACCCCACACACATGGTTCTAGGTTTCTCATGTGGGTCAGAGAGAAATGTCTTATACAGTTCGTAACGACCTTGTAGCCAAAGATATCTATAGTATTTTTTAAATCATTAGTTAATCATCAGCTAACAGAACAAAATCTGACTGGGGGGCGGGAGTAGGTCTGGGTCAGACCTGGACCTGGGTTGGAGCAGTGCATATTTAAGGAATAGGGCAGTTATAATCCCAGCAAGAAATAAGAACATTAAAAAACTAGAAAAGGCAAGGGAGCTAGCAACTGCTCTCTTCCCAACGTTAAGCCTTGCCTAACAGGAAGGCCCACCACACAAAGCCTGTTCCATCAAGACCACCTTCTGTGATTCCAGAACTCAAGCAAGGAAGGCAAGAAAAAGGAGAAGCAAGCAGAGTCCTGGGCTTGAGGACTGTAACAGGGAAGCGGATGCGGACTTGAGCTTGCACATCGTTGACTCTGCTCTCAGAACCGCAGCAACCAGACATCAAGTAAGGCCAGCTGGGCAGGCAAAGCGAGAGATGTGCTGAACAGGAACAGTAATTAGGGGACTGAGGGTCTCCAGCTTTGTAACTTTCTAAATTTCTATTAGTCAGTGATCTTCACTACCACAGTATAGATAAAAGTATGAATAAATACTTTTTTAGAACAAGTAGGCCTGGTGATGAGGAATAGACAAGATTCTGAAGGAAGGAAAGGCGGCCACCAACCTCAGTATCTTTAAACCAGGACAACAATGCAGGGAAGCCTCTGTCAAGTTCTAGAAGACGGTGTGGGGAAATCCAAACATTCTTATTACATCCTCTCAACATGCTTCCTTTCATCTGAAACCTGGTTTCTTCCCTGTTCCAAAGTGTTGGCAAATTACCTTAACTCATCTCAGTAGACAACACTGAGAATTCTTTTACATCAAGGCTGGCGTTAAGTGAAAACGGTGTTGACTCTCAAGCTCAAGCCTTCAATCTCTAGGTTCCAGCTGTGAAGGCATGGCTTCTCAGCCTCCTTTGGTAAGTGTTAAACGGGGAAGGAGGCTCCCAGCTCAGAGGGTGATCATGGTAATCAAAGATTATGTCACAATACTTGTCAGTTCCATGCTGGTGCATGGGGGAAGAGGGAACGGGTTTAGGACACAGGAGCCGATGGATCAAATATTGGCTCCCCTCCGATGGGACCATAATATACTTGGGCTCAACACAGCTTCCAGGCAGAACACCAAGAGTTTTACTAGATATGGGAAGACAACTCCACCCAAGGGGTCTGAACTAAGTTTGAGAGATTCCTAACTAAGTAAAGGGAGTCAGTCTTAGTGATTTCTCTACAAACAGTATTTCTAAGTAGACTTGGCATATTTCCAAAAGCCCAATCACCCCATCCTAACAAACAAGAATAACTTGGTGATTATGTATTTTGGGGTTGGACTTCTGGGTTTGGCTGGTATTTTCTACAGAACATTATAAAAGGAAGAAACGAGTGAGTGCAAGCCAACAGAATTACCCATACGTTGACTCGGGAGTTTAATGAGACTCTTGGTTTGAAGGATTTGCTCCTTCATCCTCTATTTCTTTCTGGATCTCCCCCCTCGTGTGTGTGTGTGTGTGTGTGTGTGTGTGTGTGTGTCTCTGTAGGGAGGGGAGTAGCATGGTTAATACTGTCTCCCTTCTACTTTCTCCCCAACTGTGTATGTTAAAAACCTAAAAACTACATCTTCAAAAAGATCCCTGCAGATAAGCGCTGCACACAGGTCAGGTAACTAGACGGTATTTCTATTTCCTCTGCTTGTTTCTGCAGGAGCATTTTGGTTCCAGGCTCTACTTAACTAGTTCTGGTGGTAGCAACTGCTGCTTTATGTTTTTATTGTTTTGTTGTTTTTGAGACAGGGTTTCTCTGTATAGCCCTGGTTGTCCTGGAATTCACTCTGAGGAAGAAGCTAATCTCGAACCAGAGATCTGCCCACCTCTGCCTCCCAAGCACTGGCGTCACTACACCTGGCGGGCTGCTGCTTTCTGATCTACCCTAATGATTCTTGGGTCACAGATCTGGAGGGAGACAGAACCTCAGGGACAGGCTTCTGGGTCAAACTGACTATTTCTGACTGAAGTCTATAAGCGGATCACATCCTTCAATCTTTCCTAAGGAACTCAAAGCCATCATTATTGAACATTTCTCTACAACTATACCCAGGCACAGGGCTCATCTCTAAACAGCCTGCTTCAATAATGTAAGGTGACCAGCAGAGTAGCTATGTAGGAAATAAAACAGACTCAACCACAAAGCACACATTCCTAAACAAATGCTTTTCTTGGGAGGAGGAGGGAGTCCTTAAGATGTCTGTCTAGACCGGCCTTCTTCCTTCTCCCCTTTTACCACCTCCCTGCACTCACTCTCCATTCTAAGCTAGGTGTATGTGTGTGTGTATGCGTGTGTATGCATGTGTATGTGTGTGGAGAGGAGCACAGGACATGAACTAGTGTGGTGGTACAGACCTTTAGTCCCCACACTCTTAGCAGTACTAGCCAAAGGCAGCTGGATGGATCTATTTGAATTTCAGGCCAACCTATCTACATAAGGAGTTCCAGGTCAGCAAAGGTTACATAGAGAGATAGTGTCTCAGACACCAAAACCACAAACAAAAGACTTTAACTCTTCGCGTAAGCAGGAACACTTTCCACCCCTATATTCTCTAAGGCTGCTCAGAAGACAGCATGCTTCTACCTACCTACCCTTCATTTTATTTTAGACTCTGTACTTTAGGGAGGCTTACACTAGAAGGGTACCACTTGTCTTGCTCAGAGGTAGGAGACATGTTTGTCAGCACCAGCTACAAAAGAACAAGCAACAGCAGTCCTAACAACCTAGCATGTCTAATGAGTGAGGGCAAGATGGCTCCCTTTATTTTCTTCCAAGTTTCTGGTCTATAGTTTCCTCTGGCAGGCTGGGGACAAACTGAAAAACAAATCACAGTCCTGTGGTGAGCTTTACTGGGGAAAGGGGGCACTTCCCATCAGTCCTCTTAGGTACGACCAACGCAGGAGCCATCACATTAAAGTTCAGCTGTTTCTCAGGCGGAGGTTATTCTAAAGAAAACAAGAGGGTCCAGAAAGAAGAATCTGTTTGAGACACACAGGCAGGAAGTGTAGCTGAGCCACCAGAGACTAGAATAGAAACAGGAAATGGGCCCAGGGACAAGCATGCAGTTCTGTGCAGCACAGGCTCCGGAAGGCACCGCAGTGTCGAAGCTAGAGCAGTGTGACTGGGACGGAGATGTGGACTGGTCAGATCTGCCAGAGAGCAAGTGTTCTGGAAAGGATGCTACACAGACACAGTATACCCTGCTCAGAGCAGTCTCACAGACTGGGCAAAATAATGGGGAGAAAGGGGAGATGGGATTCCCTTTCAATTCTAAGTTGGTCAGATTTGGATCACCCCTTTGTTTACCAAAAATGCTACCAGTATTTGTCACCCTTAGAAAATAATCCAGCAAAACCTAGACAAAGACTGATAGCTCTTTTACTATGAAAAGAACAAAAGGAAATAAAAAACAGCATCACTAAAATCCTTCAAATAGCCCCAAAATTTAAAGCATTCACAGGACTTGTTGCTTCTCCCAAAAGACAGCAAAAAAGATGGTCTAAGCTCAATGTAGGAATCCTTTCCTAAAAGCTTACTGAATACACATGTAAACTCAGCAGACACTCGAGGTCAGAGAACCTGAAGTACATAAGCAGACACACCAACCATGGTGTTATGCCAACACCAAAAATGAGAACAAAGTCCCTAAGAAGACATTCATTCCAGCTTAGGTTTGAAGCCACAGTAGAAACCTGCTTGGTCACTAAAGACAAAGCTGAGTGAGTATACAGCCACATTCCTGCACCGAGCGCTGAGAGAGAAGGCAGGTGGGCGTTCCAGGATAGCCTGTGTTACAGACGGCCAGACCAGTATCAGTTACATAACAAAGCAACAGAGATAGAAAGACACAGAGAAATGAATGTATCTCAAGCAAAAGAAACGTGTGTGTGTGTGTGTGTGGTGTGTGGTGTGTGGTGTGTGTGTGTGTGGTTTTGCAGGAATTATGAGGGAGTTTAAGGCTCAGAGGAAGCTATAGCGCCTGAGCCAGGGCCTCAAAAGCTTCCACAAAACAAGTGATATAATCTCACAACATGATACTCTTTAAACTATATGGTCAGTAATTTGTATTGCACTCTAAAGCCCCCAGCCTGCTATTTCCTTATTTTCTTTGAAAATTCCTAATTCTGGGCTTCTAAATTATTAGACACATGAATAACTTGTAACTTAAATTATCTTAAGAGTTAGACCCATGCCGGGTGGTGGTGGCACTCGCCTGTAATCCCAGCACTGTGGGAGGCAGAGGCAGGCGATTTCTGAGTTCAAGGCCAGCCTGGTCTACAGAGTGAGTTCCAGGACAGCCAGGGCTATACAGAGAAACCCTGTCTCGAAAAAAAACCAAATTTAAAAGAGAGAGAGAGAGAGAGAGAGAGAGAGAGAGCGAGCATGGCTGGTGCACTCCTTTAATTCAAACACTCTAGAGACTACTCAATCACTTTTGAGTTTCAGATCACCCAAGGCTGTATAGTGAGATCCTGACTAAAACAAAACAAAACAGAGTCCCAAAGGATATATCTATGACATAACTTCTATTCCTGAGGCAGAAATAGAAGGAACAGGGAATTGCTTGAGATGTCTCTCACTAACATGGCTGCCTAAGTAAGACCAGACAAGGGCAATACCAACAGGCATGTTGACTGGAAGGGAGAGCCCAAGACACAGAACTGCTGGCAACGAAGGAAGGGGAAGAAAAAGTCTTCTCCATGGAAGAACACAGCAATCGGTAATCCAATGCCAAATTTCACTCCTGAAAACACACATATGGGGGACTGGAGAGATGGCTCAGTGGTTAAGAGAACTGGCTGCTCTTCCAGAGGTCCTGAGTTCAATTCCCAGCAACCACATGGCAGTCCACCACCATCTACAATGGAATTTGATGCCCTCTTTTGGCATGCAGGCATACATATAAACAGAGAACTCATACATAAAATATCAAAAAATGCAAATTTAAAAAAATAAATAGAAAACATACACAGGCAGGCTATGGTGGGGCACACCTCTAATTCTAGCACTCTGGGAAGCAGAGGCAGAAAATCTCTGAGTTCTCTGCCTGCCAGATCTACAGAGTGAGTTCCAGGTCTACACAGAGAAACTGTCTCAAACAAAACAAAACAAAAAACCATACAAACAACATTACACAGAGTAGGTTGAACTGGCTGAGAGGTACCTACTACTCAACATATCAAAATGGATCTGGCAGCCAGGTTCTCCCTACCAGCTACAAGGTTCTCCTGGCTGGCATACCCAGTTCTTTGCCCTGAATCCTCCAGCCCAGGGGGCTGGGCTGCTCTTCGCTGTATAAGCCAATGGTTTTGGTTACCAGCGATTCGCTAACTTGGTTGATGTGGGGACTCCTGGCTGCCACATCTGGCCCCCTGGTCTCTGCTCTCCCCAGCTCATCTGCTCATGTCCACCCTGGACTCTTCACAGGTCCCTGCCTCTGGCTGTGCTCTCCCACACAGCTATAATAAACTTTCTCCTCCACTAAACTAGGACCAGTCATGTTCCTTTTCCTTTTTCTTTTTATTCAATATAGATAGATATATACCATGTAGCAACAATTAAAGAAAAAGAAGACAAAGCCGGGCGTGGTGGCGCATGCCTGTAATCCCAGCACTTGGGAGGCAGAGGCAGGCGGATTTCTGAGTTCGAGGCCAGCCTGGTCTACAGAGTGAGTTCCAGGACAGCCGGGACTACACAGAGAAACCCTGTCTCGAAAAAAAACAAAAACAAAAAAAAAAAAAAAAAGAAGACATGCATTTGAAATAGATTAAAGGAGGGTAATGTAAGGGAGGGTTCCGAGGGAAGAGGGGGAAATGATGTAATTATAGTATCTCAAAAGAAAAAAAGAAAAGAAAGACCAATAGATCAGGCATGGGGCAGGTGAAGAAGCTGCCTGCATCCTTAGGCAGTTTCCAAACTACAGGATGATACTTTGAATAGTAGGGATCTGATAATTTAGCATCAACCAGGATGCTTTTGTTGCAGACCAAAAGTTGGGGGGGGGGGGGCTGGGGCGGGCTTGCTCTGATTCAATACTTAGAAGCCAAGAACACAAACACTAGGTCTGGCCTAGTCACTGCAACTCCTTAGATGGCTTCTCCCTCCCCCAGCAATTCCTCCAGCTTACCCTGGGGACAGCTCCCTCAGGTTGCCCATTCACACCTGCTCACCTGTGACTTACAAAATCTGGGAAAAGTGAAAGCAAGGCCAGCAAGCAGCCTGAGGGGTCTGATTAGATCCCTGGGGCTCACTTAGTGGAAACCCCAAAAATTTTTCTGACCTCCACAAAGCAACAGAGAATGCACAGGCATATACATAATAAACAAACAAATGTAATTTTCTAAAAAGAGTGAAGTGGAAATCCATTTATTGTCCTTCCCCAAAGACAAGCCTACTAATGTTTTAGGGCAAAGCATGACAGGTATGGTGTGATGGCTTATCCCTGTAATACAACACGGAGGTCGAGGAAGGAAGATCTGGGGTCTGAGGTAAGAATACGAGGGGCTTGAATATTGGCTGTTCTTTCAGAGGACATGGGTTCAACTTCCAGCCACCACATGCTACCTGGCAACCATCTGTAGCCCCAGTCCAAAGGGAACTCTGCACTTTCTACTGGCTTCTGCAGGTAGCCAGCACACACGGCACCCACGTGGTGCAGATATACATACAAAAATACCCATACAGATAACAGGAGATAAAACCCAGAGGCTTGAGATGGCTGCTCTTTCCGATGACTGGGGTTCAACTCCCCGAATCCACATGGCAGGTCACAAGCATCTATACACCAATTCCAGGGACCCAACGTCCTTATCACATAGAAATACACGCAAAACACACATACATGTAGAATAAAAATGAATGAATCATTTAAAAAATTTCAAAAACACTGAAACTTAGAAGGGTCTCTTCTTTTTTTTTTTTTTTTTTTTTCCCGAGACAGGGTTTCTCTGTATAGCCCTGGCTGTCCTGGAACTCACTCTGTAGTCCAGGCTGGCCTCGAACTCAGAAATCCACCTGCCTCTGCCTCCTAAGTGCTGGGATTACAGTCGTGTGCCACCACGCCCGGCCGAAGGGTCTCTTCTTGACAAATAAATGACTAGATCATCTATGATATCATTACATGGGTGGCATAATAAAGGAAATGTTGCATTTGAAATATGAGAGCTAGATTCAAATTTTGACTCTTACCCTTGTATTTTTCACATATAACACAGAAATGGGTACATTTTAGTGCACTGTAGCTTTCTGCAGGTGCTAGAGCCACCTTCCCAGACCCACTAAGCAATACCTAAAGATGGTTAAAATCCAAGAGAAAGCAGGGCGGTGGTAGCGAACACCTGTAATCCCAGCACACTGGGAGGCAGAGGCAGGCAGATTTCTGAGTTCAAGACCAGCCTTGTCTACAGAGTGAGTTCCAGAACAGCCAGGAGTACATAGAGGAATCCTGTCTCGAAAAAACCAAATCCAAAAAGAACCAAAAACAAAAAACAAACAAACAAAACAAACAAACAAAAAATCCAAGAGAAAAAAAAAAGAACCAGGCATGGTGGTACATGCCTTCAATTCCAACCCTTTGGAAGCAGAGGCAGGCTGATCTGTGAGTTTCAGGCCACCCTGGTCTACAAAGCAAGTCTAGGACAGTCAGGGCTAATACAGAGGAAAAAAACCTGTCTCAAACAAAACAAAACAGGATTTTAAAAATACCTATGGTTAATTTAATACCTCACTGGCTGACATTAGCAACACCCATGCCTACCAAGTAGGAACAGAGGATTCAAATTGTCAAGAGCGGCCTCTTAAGCAAAGTTCTCAGACACAGAAGAATGACCTCCATAAGCTAAGCCAAGAGGCATCAGCTTTCTTTTTTCTCTCCTTCTCTAGCACCATTACCCTTTCTTATACTGTCTTACAGGTGTGAGACAGGGGACTTGGGCTGACCCAGCCACCTCTCCGGCCTGGTACCTATTAATAGTTCTCTTCACTGCATGTGTGGTGCACACCCAGTGCAGTACCTAGGAGGCAGAAGCAGGATGAGGAGGAGGTTTCAAGCCAGCCAGGGCTGTATGAGCCTAGGGGGGTTGGGGGAGAACAAGGCTGTTCTTTACCATCCATCCCTCTGTTCACTCCCATTGCCTATGTATAAAGGATCTCAATAAAAATGCTTCGTGACAACCCACCTGTCTGTTTTCCTTGATATAAGCTTGATACAGACTATTTTCTCTTCTCTGTTGGCTCCAGAAATATCCACTCCTGGTCCTATGCCGATCTCTCCATCTCTGTTGGCTGCGTCCACCTGTGTCTACAGGCATTGTTCAGGGCTCCATCTGGCTCTGTTCTCTGTACTCTAATCATAGCCTCGAAGGTCTACTTCATTTCATGGTTTAACTATTAACTATCATGCAAGACAGCTCTCTAGTACTACCCAGAGTTAACTCTTGTCTGAGCTTTAGTCTTTCATCTGGCTGGTAATGACGCTTGTCTCTGGATACCTTACTAAAGCTAATTATTCTATAACATAAAAATGACACTTAACTTGGACTGAACAGTGAGTTTCCCCTGTTAGACTCTGGTGATAAGATCTTTCCCCTTCTCTTTTCTCCTTCAAAAAGATCTTATCAGTCAATCAATGTCTTGAAATTTTGCAAAATTACGTGCATTTACTTTCAAACTTATGAATTCTTTCCTCTACAAGACTATATTTGAATAGAGGAGGAAGATCCTTATACCCCTCACCAGAATTGAATTTAACAGTTTGATTTTTACTCCCTTGTTCTCAGACCTGAACCTTTTCAAGCCATAATGCACGCTAATGGTTATCTTTTTAAAAAGCAAGCAGACAGCTGGGTGGTGGTGGTGCACGCCTGCAATTCCAGCACTCTGGGAGGCAGAGGCAGGTGAATTTCTGAGTTCAAGGCCAGCCTGGTCTACAGAGTGAGTTCCAGGATAGCCAGGGCTAAACAGAAACCCTGTCTCGAAAAACAAAAACAAACAAACAAAAAAAAGCAAGCCAGCAGACAACAGCACTGATTTCAGCCACCCCACAGCTCAGCACCTATGCTCTGGTGCTCATGCTCCGCAGCGCGCCCACTCTAGGAAGGCGGTCAGAGCCTAATGCCAGTGGACGCTGCTCATAAGCCTTAGTGACCGCTGGTCCTATTAGACTTTTCCTTCCCCACCTCTACAATACAGCCACATCCAGTGCATACTCCGCTTCCAGAGCGCACTATAGAGATGATGCTTCTTCTGAGTGCTGGACTTAAAGACCATTCATTCATTCATTCATTCATCCCCCCCCCCCGCCCCCTCTCTCTGAGACAGGGTTTCTCTGTGTAGGCCTGGTTGTCCTGGAACTCACAGAGATCTGACTGCCTCTGCCTCCCAGCTGGCTTTTTTGAGATAGGGTCTGAGTTATTTGGGCACTTAACTTGGAATCCCCTTGCCTAGGCCTCCCAAATAGTTGAGATTACATACAACCTATACCACCCAGGCTCGTCTACAAAGACATAAACGAGTCACTGGTTTAAGCAAACACTAACAGCGCTCTCACCAAGTAGTCAGTACAGGTACCTATTCCTCTGTTTTTATAAAGCACAGAAAGTTTTCTTGAAGAGAGCCAGATCAGACTTATGGGCCAAAGACTCTGAGAAGTCACCCAGATCCAATCTGCTCGTTTGCTATCAGAGTTCTAGTAAAATGTGTGCCAGGTTTCACTCCAATAACAGGAAACTTACCTACCAAAAAGTACATAACAATAGAGGCAAGAGAGCTGGCACAGTGGTGAGCAAGATCCGACTCATGTGCCAGCACCCACACGGCACTTCACGACCACCTGGAACTCCACGGGACAACCTCCTCTGGCCACTGTGGGCACCAGGGATCTACATGGTGCACATATATACATGCAGACCTAGCCCTGGAGAGGCTGAGCAGAAAATGAGATCAAGACCAACCTGTACTATGTAGTGAAGCTTTGTCTCTGACACACTACATGTATACACATGTCCATTCTTATCCTTCAGAACATGAAGGAGGCTGCATGTCATAACATGAAACCCTGCTGGGCATGGCAGCGCACACCTTTAATCGCAGCACTTGGGAGGCAGAGGCAGGTGGATTTCTAAATTAGAGGCCAGCCTGGTCTACAGAGTGAGTTCCAGGACAGCCAGGGCTACACAGAGAAACCCTGTCTCGAGAAAAAAAAAAAACAAAAAAACAAAAAAACAATAAAATAAAATAAAATATAACATTAAACCCAGACAATAGGTAGTCAAGATGTTGTAAGGACACGAGCAGTGTCATGACCAGGTCTCTCTCCCCATCCCTCCCTCCGGTAAACTTGGAAGGGAAATGAAAAAACAAAAAACAAAAACTAAGCAAGACACCAAGTGAGAGGTAACAGGGATCTGGAGGATAAAAGGAGGGCAATGAAGAAACAGAAGAGAGTCAAAGGCCTTTCTTTTCCTGTGTGTATGATCTAGAAGTGTGTGTGTGTGTTTGTGTGTGTGTGTGTGTGTGTGTGTGTGTGTGTGTGTGTTGAGGGGGCAGTATATACCACAGCACAAGTGTGAAGACCAGAGGACAATTCTGTATAAACTCCCCCTGTACCTTACTCAGTTACTGGGGCTGAGTTCAGCTCACAGCCATACAATCATCTGCTGAGCCACCACCTCTCAGCCTCTCAAAATCTTTCTTAGGTAGATTATAATTTAGTGGTCCATTCATTCAAAAGGCCCTCCTGAGGACAAGGACATGGAAGAGACCCACGGCAGAAGAGGTGGCTGTGCTGTGAGCAGAGCTGCTCCAAGGCCACTGCTTCCAGACAGTAAGTCTCTTCTAAGTGGGGGTGGGGTGGGGCGGGGCGGGGTCAGGAATGGGAGGAGGGAGGCGAGAGAGGCTAGAGGGTTGTACTTTAGAAGGTGACATTCATCTTGTTTTTAGAGGTAAAACTGGCTGGATTAGGTGGGCAGGATCCTTTTGGCTGCACCTCCTTGCGTTAATTTTATAAACACTATCCACTGTTTCTGGCTTTCACATGGATACCAGAGATCAGACCTGGGTCCTTGTGCTTGTAAGGTGAGCAGTTTGTATTAGCTGAGACTCTCCAAGCAGGTCTTTTCTCTCTTCTGTTTTCTTCTTCCTCCCTTTTCTCTAACCCCTTTTTCACTGTTGGCTATTTGAGGCAGGGTTTCTCTGTGTATCCCTAGCTATACTGGAATTTGCTCTATAGACCAGACTGGCCTCGATCTCAGAGATGCTCCTGCCTCTTCCTTCTGAGGGCTGGGGCTGAAGGTGCTTGCCACCACTGCTCAGCTGCCTTCTCTATTTCAACTCACCATCTGCCCTCTAAATTCCGGGGCACTCAGCAGTGTGAGCCCTCACCTCGCTTAAGGCCGCTGCAGTGGCTGCCTAGACTAGAGCACTGTTTTCTTTGTTATGAAGGTCAGTGTGTTCCAACTGTGGCACGTAGAACTGTCAATACCAAAATGCAAACTTAGGGTGCTACTCCATACCCAATGAACCAATCTTTCCAGTAGGGCTTAGTAATATCTATTTTCATTAATTGGCAGATATTTTATTTTATTTTTTTGGTTTTTCGAGACAGCGTTTCTCTGTGTAGCCCTGACTGGCCTCAAACTCAGAAATCCGCCTGCTGCTGCCTCCCAAGTGCTGGGATTAAAGGCTTGTGTCACAACGGCCCGGCTGGCAGATAATTTTTAATGCATGATAAAAATGTCAATGTTAGCTCTATGTACCCTTCCTCATTGGGGCTTTCCTTCCAAGTCCTATCTCAAGCACATTTTCAAGTCTAAACAGAAGTTCATAAAAGTGTACATTATTCTGGGAAACCACAACACTTGGTAAATAGCACTTAAAGCAAATAATCAAATATACACCCCATACCGGAAAACAAAACACAACACAACGTGTGCAGACTGCCATGTCGCTGGCATGGGAAGCAAAGCCACACAGGGCTTCTGAGGCGACCAGTATCCATTCCTACTTTCCACTGTCATCTGGTCCTCATTTCCTACTTGTGGGAAAGGGGGAGTCGGTTGCTTCTAACTTTGCCTTCTTCTGATTGTTGGGCCTCTGAACGCACAGAGATACAGAACAAAGCTAGTCTTCCAGTTGGAAAAGGATATTTTTCAGTTGCTGTTAAGTAGTTGTATTCAAAAGTTATGGCCTCTCTAGATAGCCTCCATGCATGGTCCTACCCGACCATCCCAGAGCTGAGATTACAAGTGTATACCAAGTACCATGTTTAGCTAAAGAGAACAATGGAAGCACGCAGGCACGCACACACATGCATGCACATATCACAAGCCTGTGTATGCGGAACTCCCCGGAGCTGCAGTCACAGGAAGTTTTGAGTGTTCGATTGGATGCAGGCTTGCCCAAACAGAATCGTTTACAACTCCAGCCATGAGGAGTGTCACATGAAGGCAGGCAGGTGAATCTCTGTGAGCTCCAAGCCATCCAAGTCTACATAGTGAGACCCTGTGTAAGCACCCATCCTCTTCCTCCAAAAACCATACAGCACCACAGCTCCAAGTTAATCCCAAGTCAGACTTCAGTTTTCAAGCCACTCTCTTAGGCTTCTGTCCCCAGGTGAAGGAGATTAAAGGCCTCCCCTTCCCCTCACAAGCATTGTCTTGACAGAAACCAGAAGCTAATGCTCAGAATGGATTAACATGCCCTAGTCTCACTTCCCAATAAAAATACCCTCAAAAACAGGAGCATGGGACTTTCATGTCTGCCTTGATCTAGCATTAAAAATAATCTAGTAATAGCCGGGCGGTGGTGGCGCACACCTGTAATCCCAGCACTTGGGAGGCAGAGGCAGGCAGATTTCTGAGTTCGAGGCCAGCCTGGTCTACAGAGTGAGTTCCAGGACAGCCAGGACTACACAGAGAAACCCTGTCTCGAAAAACAAAAAACAAAAAACAAAAACAAAAAAAAAAAAAATCTAGTAATGAGCCCGAGCCATCCCCACATAGTATACACAGCAATATTATGGATATTTATCTTAGGGAATTGTAGTTTAATCACAACATCTCTCCCTACCTTTTTCCTCCCTCAAGAACTCCCACATTAGCTGGGTGGTGGTGGCGCACGCCTTTAATCCCTGCACTTGGGAGGCAGAGGCAGGCAGATTTCTGAGTTCGAGGCCAGCCTGGTCTACAGAGTGAGTTCCAGGACAGCCAGAGCTACACAGAGAAACCCTGTCTCGAAAAACAAAACAAAACAAAACAAAACAAAACAAAACAAAACAAAACAAAACAACAACAAAAAAGAACCCCCACATTGCTTCAAATTCATGGCCACTTTTTCACTAATTATTTAATATCGACAGTTTTCAGGCTCATTTTTTCAATTAGCCGAGAACCAGTGTCACATGCCAGGTATCATGATGGTAATAAGCAAGACCTAAAGTAAGCATGTGTTAAATAAATTAACTTAAGCCAGGCATGATAGCTCACGGCTGTCATACAAGCATTTGCAAACTTGGGCTACACAGTGAGTTCCAGGCTGATAGGCTACAGAGATCTGTCTAAATACAAAGAAAATTATAAAAATAACCTTGGGCTGGGCAGTGGTGGCCTATGCCTTTAATCCCAGCACTTGGGAAGCAGAGCCAGGTGGATTTCTGAGTTCCAGGCCAGCCTGGTCTACAGAGCGAGTTCTAAGACAGCCAGGACTAACCGAGAAATCCTGTCTGGGTGTTGTAAGCACTGGCTGTTCTTCCAGGGTACAGGGGTTCAATTCCCAGCACCCACATGGCAGTTTACAACTGTCTGTAACTCCAGTTGCAGGGATCTGACACCCATATTCACACATATAATACAGGAAAAACAACAAAATGCAGAAATAAAAAAATAAAAAGATAAAGAAAAATAGAAAGAAGGACCGCGCCTGCTTGATCTTTACATACCACTCTGACATAGATTTGCAGTTAGCGACCACTGGCCTTGAGTCCTCTCACAGGGACCAATAGTAAGCCGCCTGCTGCTTAAAGAAGCAGATTATTATACAACACACCCTGCCATCGTGGAGCAAAGAAATGACTTTTCTAGGATTAGGATGGAAAAGTGACCCCAGAAAGCTACATAGGATTTTGTACCTTCAGTTTCTAAGGAGGAACATCTGTATAGACACGGAATTATTCTTTATACTTGTTTACATTTAAGTGTTACAGGGAATTTCTCCAGTCAACTAAAAAAACTACACTTAGTTAAGTCATCAGAGCAGTTACTTAAAAGTTATCCTGGCACGTGACGGGAAGTAGTTCTGAGGAAATGACCTTTTAAGATATGGACTAGAGGAGAGTAGATGACCTTGGAGAAGTGGGCGTGCGTGTGTGCAAGGGTCTACGTGCTGTCCACTGTCTACAGAGCAGACAGTCACACAGGTGCTTGATAAATATGCCTTACTCTAGACCTGAAATCAGAAAAGGTGTACTGTGGAGGGGCCCAACAACCCACACTTCTGTTGCCTGAGTATGGTATACTAGGTTTTAGATTTTTAATGAAAAAGTAACTCCCAAGCTATAGAGAGGGCTCAGCAGCTAGCTAAGAACAATGACTGCTGTCCAAAGGACCCAGTTTCAATTCCCAGCACATACATGAAGGCTTACAACTGACTGTAACTTCAGTTCTAGCGTACCTAATGACCTTTTTGATATATACAGGCACTGTATGCACATGGTGAAAGACATGCATGCAGGCAAAACACCCACATACATAAAATATAAAAGATAAAAAGAAAAAAGTAACTCATTAAATGTTGAATAATTGCTTCTAGATGATTTCAAATTATTATCTGAAAAAAAAAATCCTCAAAAGAATAAACAAAGATCACAAACCTAGAAGGACTGTTCAATCAGCCAGCCCACCTCTGGTGCTAAACTCTGGGACTCTCCATACGCCCTTGTTTACTGAAGCGTCCTGGTTAACGTTTTGTCAACTTGAGAGTCATGTGGGAAGAGGCAGCTCAGTTGAGAAAATCTCCATCAAACAGCTGCAGGAAGTCTGGGGAGCTCACAAGCTTGACATGGGTGAGGTGAGGATGCGGCCACCCTAGGCAGGGTCCTATGTCCCTCCAGGCCCTCTGCCTCAATTCTTGCTTCCTGGCTCCTGTCTTGAGTTCCTTTCTTTCCTGAACTTCTCTTCAGGATGGGCTATATATAAACTGTGAACTGAAATGAACCCTTTCCTCTCCAAATTGCTTTTGGTTGTGGTGTTTATCACAGACACAGAGACTGAACTAAGACAACTAGCAGACTTACACATCATTTTACAAGTGGCTAAGGAAGGAAAGAGTCTTATAGAAACTCTGGCTTCTGACTTCTACAGATGTGACCAATTCCTATACTCGTTAGACCCCCCCACCCGACACACACACACACACACACACACACACACACACACACAGCCCAAGAATAACTCCTTTTGTGATTCAGTACCAGCTCAGGCCTACACCAGCATCTGCTTTTTAAAAAAAAAAGGCAAACAGAACACGGCTTTGAGCAGCTCACCTCTGCAGAGCTTCTTTCCACCACAGAGCTAAACAGCTGTTTTGCCAGATTCCATAACAGAAACCTAACCTGGGAACAGTACTCCTTCTTCAGATTCCCAGAAACACAACTTTTCCCTAATTCCTGGAAGGGTAACTAACTTTCGTTTACTAACAGAAACAGAAGGCTTTAGGTTCCCAGTCTGTAGAAAACAGGTTAGCATGCCTACAATCCTTTTCAGAGAAACAGCAAATATTTTTCAATCAAAAAGTCATCAGATCAAGGCTAACCTGGACAACAAAGAGAAACCCCATAACTACAGAGTCACCAGAATCAAGAAACTCTTGATGAAACAATTTATGCTGACAGAAATCCATCAATCTGGGTTCCTGATACTACAGCAGAGCACTCTAACTGTACAGAGCAGATGAGGGAGGAGCCACACATCAGGGGAGGGAGGTGGCTCCGTGGGCAGAAAGTGTTAGTGCCTGATGACACAAGCCTGGTGACCTTGAACCCACATAAAGGTAGGAGGAGAAAAATCAATTCCACAGGTAGTTCTCCTATAATCTACACATGTGTACACACACGTTAAAAAATTGAAATTTAAAGAAGCAACTTTAAAGTCAATGAAGTTCATTGGGATTGGAAAAGGATTCATACATAGACACAACCAAAAATTGTTAAAAGTAGTTACTTTTACTTTTACCTGAGAACAGGTGGAAGCTTTAGGCAGACACTTCCCTCCCTTAATTCAGCAGTTGAAAAGTTAACATAAGGGGCAGTGGTGGCGCACGCCTTTAATCCCAGCACTTGGGCGGCAGAGGCAGGTGAATCTCTATGAGTTTGAGGCCATCCTGGTCTACAGAGTGAGTTCCAGGACAGTCAGGGCTACACAGAAGAACCCTGTCTGGGGGGGACGGACCCCAAAGCAAACAAACAACAACAAAGTCACCATCAGAAATTTCATCGTGATAATGCTCCCCTTGGCTTCCTAAGCCTGGCTGAGCCTCTACAAACCTCCCCACTAGGGCTTTGGGCAAGAATGCCAAGCTTCCTGAGTCATGAAGAACTATCGTTTTCCATGTGCTCCTTAAAGTTCTACAAGCAAGCTGCAGATGGTAGCTTATGACTATAATCTCAGCACCTGAGAGGCAGGAGAAAGATAGCCACACTGAAACTCTGCTTCAAAAAATAACTGACAGCCGAGCGTGGTGGCACACACCTGTAATCCCAGTGCTTGGGAGGCAGAGGCAGGCGGATTTCTGAGTTCGAGGCCAACCTGGTCTACAGAGTGAGTTCCAGGACAGTCAGGACTACACAGAGAAACCCTGTCTCGAAAAACCAAAAAAAAAAAAAAAAAAAAAAAAAGACCCAGATGCTTTGCTGGAAGCAAAGTCTGAATAACCAGAGACTGCAAAAATCCAAGTAAACTCATTAAGTTTGAGATAGACTCTCACTATAGCTGGCCTTGAACACTGTGAATTTCTTGCCTAAGTTCCCCCGTGCTAGGATAACAGGCTTATAAGCCACCATAAAACTCCTCAGGATTTTCAAAGACTTATCTAAGCATATTTGGTTGAACTCCCAATTCCTAACAGAAATAGAATTTATAATGGTGGGTTTGCTACCCACCAACTTATGAGATCTAAAAGAAAAATATTTTATTTCTGTCCATGAAATTCACATTCAGAAGCTTAGACTTATAAATGTTGTAAGGCTGTGATGAAACATTCCCATAACAATAGGGAATCAAGCAATCCAGTACCCAAAATGACTACAGTGTTGGACACTATGCCACCATACACCAAGTGTTCCCTATCAACCAGCAACATTAACCACCACCGTCTAAAGTAGCGTAGGGTCATCTCACAGATATGAAAATGAAGGCACAGGAACATGATGTGACATAGCTACAGGATATAGCAAGGCAGGAGAATTAGGATGCAGATCTAGGAGCTCTGGCTCCAGAGTTCAAGCACATCTTTTTTTTCTTTCTTTTTTTAAAAGATGTATTTATTTATTATATGTAAGTACTATGCAGCTATCTTCAGACACTCCAGAAGAGGGCATCAGATCTCGTTTGAGATGGTTGTGAGCCACCAGGTGGTTGCTGGGATTTGAACTCAGTCAGGATCTTCAGAAGAGCAGTTAGCGCTCTAAACCGCTGAGCCATCTCTCCAGCCCCACACATCTTTTTCAAACATGCATTATTTATTGAGTGTTTGTTATATGGGTGTGCCATAGCACACATAAGGTTAGAGGAAATCAGTTCTTCATGCTCAATAGTAAGTGAACCATCTTGACAGGCCACTGATATAGCCCAAGCTCTAGATAGAATGCCTTTCTGAGCGTCAGATTCCCTAACCAAGTATTGAGGTTTCAAACACTCTAGTAGATAAAAGCACACATTCAAACAAGACCATCACCATGAAAACCCTTCTACTCCACTCATACTCGATGTGACAATGGAAGCTTGAGTACACCCAGATCCTGGCTCTTGACCTAATGCTAAGCCAAAATTTTAAAACTAAGCCCTCAAAAGTAATGTGAAACAGGGACTGGAGAGCTGGTTCAGCAGTTAAGCGCTCTGGCTGCTCCCGCAGAAGACCTGGGCTCAATTGCCAGCACACACAGTGGCTAACAACCATCTGAAACTCTAGTCCCAAGGGATCTAACACCCTCTTCTGGCCTCCAGGAACACCAAGCATGCTTGTGGTACACAGGAATGTATTTAGCCTAAACACCCATAAAAGTAAAGTTGAAAATAAGGTAATTTTTTACATTTAAAAGTGTCAAAGAACACAAAAAATTTTTTTGCACCATGATAGAGAACAACCCTTCAAACATGTACATTTTCTCAGTCCCTTATAATCACATCACAGATAAGAGGCCCAAAAATTTCAGTAAACAAAAAGGCAAAAGGTGAGTGTGAGGCCAGGCGGGGCTCGCCCCGGCAAACAAGGAACAGAGCACAGGTGGGCTGAAGTGCTCTGGAAGGAGCAGAGTCAGGGACTGAGGGCAACCTCAGGCATACAGAGTGCTGACAACCTGGGAAAACGGACTGTCTCGAAAACACAACCTACACACAGATCACAAAAACCTATCCTAAATTCCCATTCAGACTTTTGAACATATCAAATCAATGCCACCAAGACACATGGAACCTGGTTTTGAATTCGTTCCTGTCTACTGGTCGCCCTTTCCAGGTCTCAGGAGTACTCACAGGCAAGCTGGAGGGTCTTGACTGAAGACTCAGGTTCACATCATCTTGCCCTCCTTTACTGGAGGTCATGGAGGGAGCTGAGGATGCCTGAGACCCAAAGGAATCTTGAGAAAGCTCCTGTGAGGAAACACGCAAAGCTGTGAGGGCTGCTCCACATGGTGGCGCACACCCTGGAACTCAGCACTTGGGAGGCAGAGGCAGGGTCGTCTCTGTAAATTCCACAACAGCCAGGGTTACACAGAAACCCTGCCTCAAAACAAGAAAAAAGACCAACCAATTAACCAGGCTGCAACTGGAGAGATAAATAAGTCTGTTTTTCTCGTAGAACCAGCTTTAGTTCCCAGCATCCACACGAAGGCTCACAACTCACAACCATCTGTAACCTGTGTTATAGGGGCTCTAACATCTTTCCCTGCCCTCTGTGTGCTTGAGTACACACCAAGCACACAGGCATATACACACACATAGGCAAAGCGCCCAGAGGGCGAAAGAACCATAGCATTTCCTACACAGGCAGCACATGTGAGGAGCACAACTGCACATAGCATTTGAAGACAAAAAGTTAAGCAACAGCTCTTCAGAGTGTTAAACAGTGAGCCTGATATGGTGGTGAACGCCTGTGATGCCAGCTCTATCTGGGCAGAGATAATTCAAGGTCAGTCTGGGGAGACATTATCTCAAAACAAACAAACAAACCTAACAAACTCATCAACCAAGGAATTTGATGGAATTACTTTGTATTTACTATTACCCCAGAGGAGCCATTTCTTGGGGTTAAAGGCAGAAATTTAACCAAAGTTTTCTATCTTATCAGTGAATGGATCCAATTAATTTTAAAAACAACCAAAGCCGGGCAGGGGTGGTGCACACCTTTAATCCCAGCACTTGGGAGGCAGAGGCAGGCGGATTTCTGAGTTCGAGGCCAGCCTGATCTACAAAGTGAGTGCCAGGACAGCCAGGGCTACACAGAGAAACAACAAAAACCAAAACCTGATAGCACATTTGCCCAGATTTTAATTGTTTTTGCATATGGCAAAACTCTCAAAACACCAAGCTGTAAGCTGCCTCTGGCTGAGCACACGCAGGGCAAGAGGTAGACATCCATCTTACCTGTGGTGGAGGGAAGCGCTGCTGGGAATAGGTGGTTTGCTGGGACTGCTGAGGCTGGGGCTGAGGATATGCGGCCTGCTGGGAGAGCGTGGAGGATGCTGGCTGCTGAGGCGGCTGCTGCTGGTAGGGAGACTGTGCCTGTGGCTGTGAGTAGGGGGGCTGGCTCTGGGGGTGTTGCTGTGTGGTGGACTGCTGGGAGGGATATGGAGTTGGGGACTGCTGATGTGGAGGCTGGGATGGCTGCTGGGAATATGGAGGCTGAGAGGACTGAAGCTGTGGTTGCTGAGTCTGCGGCTGCTGCTGATATGAAGGCTGGGCATGAGGGGTCTGGGATGGTGGCTGCTGGGAGTAAGGTGGCTGCTGCTGCTGGGGGTGAGGGCTTTGCTGGTTATAGTACGGAGTCTGGCCCTGCTGACCATACGCACTGGGACCTTGCTGTCCATAAGGTGGAATCTGTAAGAAAGAAAATATCCTTTTAGAGTGACTCAGCTCCATGAAGTTAGGTGCAGGGTGCTTCCTTCTACCACCCCTATACAAACTAAGCCATAAAGAATGGTCAAACTCTTTAAGACTGAGTTCACTCATTGAAAACTGATGCTACGTAATATTCATACAACTCGTATGAGCTCAAGACCAGTTATTTTCCCCAGTGAGCATATTCTTTTCATCATGGCCGAGAATTTCTTCCTAACCACGATTAAGAGGCACTAGGAGTTTGGTTCAAACAATTCAATTTACAAATTCAAGACTCAGTGTTTAGTAGTCTGGATAATATACAAATCACTAAGCTACCCTGGTACTCTTTCATTTAATCATCATTTTAAAGTAATTCAGGGGCGGGATAGAGAGATGGCTCAGCAGTTAAGAGCACTGACCGCTCTTCCACAGGTCCTGAGTTCAATTCCCAGCAACCACATGGTGAGTCAAAACCATCTGGTGTGTCTGAAGATAGCTACAGTATACTCACATACATACATAAAGTAAATAATTCTTTTTAAAAAAATCATTCAGGGGCTATATAGCTCAGTTAGTGTATCTGCCTGGCATGCACAAAGTCCTCAGAATCACACAGTCACCAGGCAGGGTGGAATTTGCCTCTAATTTTATTCCACTACTGGTAGCCTAGACACAGAAAATCGAGAAGTTCGCAGTCCTTTTGGGGTATATTAGTTAGAGATCAGCCTGGAACGTGAGATTCTGCCTCAAAAGAGAAATCAAGACAAGACCTTCATGTTGCCTCTCAGTGCTCAGGGAAGGAAAAGAGCTGGGTGGTGGTGGCGCAGACCTTTAGCACCAGCGCTCAGGAGGCAGAGGCAAGCCAATCTCTGATTTTAAGCCAGCCTATATAGAGTCCCAGGACAGCCAGGGTTACAGAGAAACCTTGCCTCAGAAAAAGAATTGAATCATTTCAGACTTTATATACTGTCCTTGACCTTTTGGGGTGTGTTAATCAGACATAAATGGCAGAAAATCTGCCAACACAAAAACAACAATGTCCTTTGCTATGAAACCTGGGATCCTGCCTTCACCTCCAAGTAATGTTTAAAAAGGTGGCGGCTCAGAGGTGTGGACGGAGCTCAGAAGCAGAGCCCTGTGCTTAAAGCCTTGGGTTTAATTCTCTGCGCTGAAAAACAAGCCAAACTCCCTCAGAAAAGGAGGATAGATAGATGGTCGATGACTGAGCTGGGGGGAGAGGTCTGTAGCTTCTCTGTACTGCTCACTGTATGCCTGTTCTCTTCCTCTCCAAATCCTTAAACATTCTCTTTGACCCAGGCAGCCTAAGTTAAAAGGGAATGAGAAGCCGGGCATTGGTGGTGGCGCACGCCTGTAATCCCAGCACTTGGGAGGCAGAGGCAGGCGGATTTCTGAGTTCGAGGCCAGGTTGGTCTACAGAGTGAGTTCCAGGACAGCCAGGGCTACATACACAGAGAAACCCTGTCTCGAAAACAAAAGAAAAAAAAAGGGGGGGGGGATGAGAAGGGACAAGGGTCTCCTCACCACAAGGCAGGCGGCACAGATTGTTTCTACTGAAGTGGCAATAAACAGGTGCTCAGCTATGGCCTTAGTATCATTTCCTCTCAACGGCAGACCAGCAAGGTCAAGAAGACAGGGGCTGAGGTAGATTGGGTTAAATCCCAAGATACGTTGAGACAGACAGGAACATACATTGAATGGTGTGGACCACCGTGTCCTTGTTAGCAGTTAAGCCAGCAAGTACATGTGTACATCAAGATTCTGGATGGGGGGTGGTGGTGCATGCTTTTAATCCCAGCACTTGGGAGGCAGAGGCAAAGGCAGAAGGCAGGAGGATTTCTGAGTTCGAGACCAGCCCGGTCTACAGAGTGAGTTCCAGGACAGCCAGGGCTACAGAGAAACCCTGTCTCAGTTTTAAAAAAAAAAAAAAAAAAAAAAAAAAAAAAAAAGCCATTCTGAGCCTATATATACCTCAAACACAAACTGGACAACAGAAAAGCTCAAGGTGATCAATCACATACCTGCTGTGCGTAAGAGAGGCTGCCCATGGCACTCTGAGCCCGGCCCTGCATGGTCATGGGGTACCGCTGTGGAGTCTGGGACCCATATGGCTGCCCTGGGTACCCATGTCCTTGCTGAGGTCCTGAAGGAGGTCCCTGTTGTTGCGAGTATGGGTTAGTCCCACCATACGGCTGAGGTCTCATCTTTCCCATCTGATCCATTGGACTGGATGACTATAAAATAAAGAACATTTACATTAACCTCAGCCTTCAATGGTCTCTCGCCAACACAAATATACTGAAGTCATAGAGTCGACATGCCACCAAAGAAATCAGTTATTATAAAAAAGTAATGGGACAGATGCCATAACCCTACAGTAGTCACTAAGAGATTTCCATAAATGATAGTGACATAAGAAAGCTAAACACTACTTTCAAAGGAATGTACTACTAGAGATTATTCAAAGGAAAGGCCAGGTGTGAAGCAGTTAACATATACATATGCATGGCATAGCACAGAAGAAAGAACAAAGAACCTTTTCTTTAGTTGGACAGGACAGTGTTCTGTCCCATGCATTACTGTAACCTTGCTCAACATCAAAACTGATTACTTCAATACTTCAAAAACTGAGATACCTAGGCACCCTTGAAAACTAAAGAGGAGTGGGGGCTGATTCCACAGTCCACTAATGGAAACTTTTCCTTTGAGTGTCAAGAGTGTTTTAGCACAAAGTAGTTCAATTTACACTTTCTTCAAATGAGCGACAGGCTTTCATAATAAATAGTTGCTGAAAAAACAGTAGTGAATTGGGAGCCGTGTATATTTCAAGTGAAAAATCCATTTCATTTAAAATTGAAAAATGTAGCCAGGTGGTGGTGGCACACGCCTTTAATACCAGCACTGGGTGGTACAAGCAGGCGGATGGATTTAGTAAGAAGCCCTGTCTCACAAACAAACAGACAATCAATCAATCAAAAGTGAATCTGAAAATAAAAGGACAGAATTTTGTTTCGTCAAAGAACAAGATATAGAGCTGGAGAAATGCTCAGCAGGTAAAGGCATTTCCTGCCCTTTAGGAGTTTGCTTCCCAGCACTGGACTGTTCACAACTCCAGCTCCAGAGGATCTAATGACCTCTTCTGGTCACAGCAGGCATGAGTGTGAGCTTAAGCATTTGCACACACAACACACAAAGAAACACAAATAAGAAGAAATCTTTTATAAAAAAAAAAAAAAACAAACAAACAAAGATGGAGGCTGGGTGTGTGTGGTGACATCTGAGCAGTCATGGTAGCACTCGGGATGCTGAGGGAAAGCAAGGTCATTTCAAACTACAAAGTGAGTCTGAGGCCAGTCTAGATTAAGTGGGACCCTGGCTCAAAAAGCCAAAAAGAACAAAGTACAACACCAATAACATAAACTCAAGAGTTCAAAACACAGGCACCAGTCTACAATGGCAGCTTTCTAACTGGGTGTGGTCACCCATGCATACAATTCTAGCATTTAGAAGACCAAGGATTGCTGTGCACTTGAGGTGACCACCAGCTATGTAAGGTGTTTCAGGCCTGTCTCCAAAGAAATACTTTAAAAAACCATGTGACTTTCCAGTCCTTTGTGATATGACAGATTCAATCAGCTCATGTACTTTCTAACATAGTTTCAACCTGATGGAGCTACAAGACAGTCCAGCTTAACTTCCTCCGCCAGAGACACTTATCTGTATACAGTGAGACTATGAAAAGGGAGAGAGAAGTATAAGTAGCTCTGAAATATGCAAAGGAAGAGGATAGGCACAGGACCTAAAACTTTAAGCAGAATCTTGAATTTGGAGCAGGGGATAGAGATTAAGTATTAAAGGTATAAGTATCATTAACTGTCAATTCAATAATCAGTAGCACACATCAAATCACCACCTGGAGAGTTTGTCGAACACACTCACTGGCATCCACCTGTGGCTCAGTGAGTTCTAAGCAGGGCCCATATTTGTAACAAGTTTCCTGATGATCACTACATCACAGGTCCAGGATCCACACCTTTAAGAACTACTGAGAGTTCAAGGACAGCCTGGTCTAGAGAGTCCCTGGACAACCATGGCTGTTACACAGAGAAACCAAAACCTGCAGCAGGCCTGGGGACACAGCCCAGTGGTAGAACACTTATCTATCCTAGCAAATACAAAGTCCAAGGTTTGGGACCCGCTCTTTGGAGGGACAGAAAGCTAAATGATGTGGGTGTCTGGAGACATGCTCCAAGACAGGGTGTATTTACACAATCACTTCTCACTTCTTCCTCCCACCCCTCTCCCCTCGTGAGCGTTTACTGGAGGAAGTAAAGCTGTTGTGCAGGAGTGTCCAACTACACAGCACAAAGCCGGGCGCGTGGAGAGTGGGGTGGTCACACCTGCAAAGCCAGCTGCTTGGAGGCTGGCTCAACTTGATCTACATTTAGCAAGTACTGGGCTAGCCACACTATGTAGACTTTTGGTTTTTTACCCTGAGAGAAACAAAATGAAGCAGAAACAGAGTTCTCTCAGGCTATGCATAAATTTCAACTAAAAAGGTAACTATGGTGAGACCCCTTCCTTCACAAACTGTAGAGACCCCAGGAGAACTGTGTCCCAAATAACTAACCACCCTTCAGGGTTCTCCTAGACCATTCCCAATCTAAAGACCCAATTTAAGAATCTTAGCATCTACAAGCATTATTTTGGGACTAATTTAACAAAAATTGGGCTAGTGAGAAATACAATTTCCAACAATACTGCTGGCTATGGAGCCAGGGCCAGGGGACGCAAGATCGTGTCTTTGAACCCCACACATCTCCTCTCTGTTCCAGGCCCTCGAGCGAAGACAGCACCATCTTCTGAGAGAGCAGCATGCTCAGGGAACCTGTGGGTCCAGGCCCGCCCAGAGCCCAGCTTTCGGCATTACCATGTAGGCCCACAGCAGTGCTCATTCAGCAAGGGCCCCACACAAGGGAATTCCCATGAAGCTTCACAAGTGCCCAGGCCTCAGGGTTCCAATTTTGTTGGTGTGAAAGGGCTTGAGTCCCTCCTACCTCTACATCTATGAATGATTCGGATGTGTAGGATTAGCTAGGAACCAGTGTGATCCAGTAAAGAGATTATAAGTTGAACTGACTGTGATATGTTTTTTTGTTTTGTTTTTTTCCGAGATAGGATTTCTCTGTGTAGTCCTGGCTGTCCTGGAACTTACTTTGTAGACCAGGCTGGCCTTGAACTCAGAAATCTGACTAACTCTGCCTCCCAAGTGCTGGGATTAAAGGAGTGCACCACCACCGTCCGACTGTAATGTTACTATTACACACTTAAACTATGACATGTAACTAGGGAACTGAATTATTTATTTGCCTTTCCCCCTTAGATTTTGTAAATGTAGGCCAGGCTAACCTCAATTTGACAATCCCCCTTCTTTAGCTTCCAAAGTGTTGGGATTAAAGTTGTGAACCACCATATTTAGTCCTTTTTTTTTTTTTTTTTAAGATTTATTTATTTTATTTATGAGTACCCTGTAACTGTCTTCAGACAATCCAGAAAAGGGCATCAGATCCCATTTCAGATGGTTGTGAGCCACCATGTGGTTGGTTGCGTGGAATTGAACTCAGGACCTCTGGAAGAGCAGTCAGAGCTCCTAACCACTGAACCATCTTTCCAAGCCTTAGTTCTTTTATTTTTATTATTGTTGTTTGTTTTCTTTATCGAGACAGGGTTTCTCTTTGCAGGTTGGCTGTCCTGGAACTCATTTTGTACACCAAGTTGTGCTCCAACTCATAAGATCCACACGCCTCTGCCTCCTGAGTGCTGGGAGTGGTGTGTGCCACCAAGCTATTTTTGTTACTGTATATTAGTAACTTTTGCAGACTGGAGGCTTGAGCACAGGGCCTCTCACAAGCTACGGAAGTACTCCACCGATACTTCACTTTACTTTTTACTGAGATAGCCTGGGCAACTTAGTTAAGACCCTAATTTTGTATAGATTTTTATGTGTCTGAGTATATTTTGCCTGTGTGCAGTGTGCATGCCTGATACCCAAGGAGCTCAGGAAAAGGTGCTGGACCCCTCTAACTGGCGTTATGGACAGATGTGGGCGCTAGGAATCAAACTCCAGCACTCTGTAAAAGCAAGTGATCTTACCAGCTGAGCCGTCTCTTCAGCTTCTAACCATGAAATGCTGGCGCTCTGGCCTAAGGTCTGGAGTTAGTAAGATCACAGGCCTGTGCCACTAAGCTTGGCATTTTACTCGCGTTAGTTAATTTATTATTTATTGACTATTTACTAAATCATGGCCTCAAGTAGCCTACATGGTTTCAAACAAGCTACACAGCAAAATATTTTTGAAGTGCTGATGTCCCACTTCCATCCAGCCGCCATGTGGTGGGATAGGGTCAGTGCCACCATATCTAGGGCCCGTGGTGGGTGGGGTCAAATCAAGGGCACAGTGTATGTTAGACAAGTATTCTACCAACCAATCTGTATTCCCAGTCCACTTTTAATTAATTTAAACTCACACAATCACATATGGCTGGTGGCTATCACACTACAATGTAATTTGAGAGCAATGTTTCCAGATAATTTTACTTCCTGCTACATATGGCTCCAAACCTATTAAATTCTACACAATATTAACATATAAAGAGTATAGTAACTTGACAGACTTGGAATTTAAATCCTAACTCTCTTCTGGTCTGGAACACTTTAGCTCATCACCTAAAATGTACATAACGCACAGCTTCCCACAGGCAGGTGTGCTGACTCGTGCCTATAATCTCAGCACTTGGGAAGCTGAAGCAGGAGGATTACCATGAATTCCACACAAACCAAGACTACATAATAACCTCTCGGTCAGCCTTGGTTACAGAATGAGACAAAAAGCAAGCTTCCCACAGTGCTTATATTTAAATGTCTTCCCAATACTATATATTCCAAGCTATGTATACTACTTCCTGTTTCTGCTGTCCAAGGTAGTTTTACTTTGTTTTGAAATGGCACGGAATCTCACTATGTTGCCCAAATTGTACTTAACTTCCTGGGCCCAAGACTCCAGAATAGCTGGAGTTACTGGCTGCATTCTGGGAAATAAGAGTTCAGGCCTTTTATTTTCAGCATCCTCTTAAAGGCCCCAAATACAAAGCTGGACAACTGTTCAACTACAACAGTTCCTACTGAAGGAAGAAACAGGCAGCAAGGTACACCGCAGAGAGAACTGCCTCGTTCAAACTGTGCAGTGAGAGGCAGCAGATACCCTCTACCCCAGCATCAAGCACAGCCCTGGGAGCAGAGGGACAGAGACCGACTGGACCGGATTACAAGAGGGGAGGTTAAACAGTCCTGAAGTGACAATAACATTGAGATGGCCCAATCTGCATCAACAAGGGTTCTAAGAATGCATATCCAGCCCGAACACACAGTCAAAACTCAAAAGCTTACTGTGGCATGGTAGCACATACCTCCCCGGCACTTGGAAGGTCCATTCTTAAGACTACTTTGGCCTCATAGTAGGACCCTTTAAGAGACAGTCAAATAATAGCTTCTCAAAATGAAACTGACATTTTTTTTGGTCCTCAAACTCGTTCCTCTCACCACAAGGTTTATTCCAGTCAACAGATCATTGCAGCTTATTCACCAAACAAAAATAAGTTCAGTTCAAACAACCGGACTACTCCAGTCTCATGTCAAAGGCGCATATCAAAAGAGAATCTAACTTACTTCTGAGATTTAAAAATATTGTGAAAGATATGTGGTTTGCAGTTATAGGGTGGGGAAAGGCACCACCCCCAATCTCTTAAAGTAGAGAACATAAAATGTTCATTCATCAATTTTATTGAAACAGAAAATTTTCTACTTCATGTAAAATGGAAAAGGCCAGTATCGGTAGTCAGCAGCCACAAAGGAGGACAAACACCAAATCGGAGCTGCGAAGTGCCAGAAATTCCACTCTGGGAAAGATAGAGAGGAAATCCTTTCAACAGGAAACCACAGGAGTAGATTACTGTGATTACACTTCAAAAGCAAAGGCTCTGCCTCAGAGACACATAATTGAGAGGAAAATGCTGCCCCTTGAGCAGGGAAGTCAGGCCCCCTGCTATATACTCTCCTGCATTCATAAAAAAATAAAAATAAAGGGGGGGAAGAGTCCGCCACTTAGCTCCTTGCAGATCACTGGCCAAGCTATAAAGTGCCTGACAAATGAAATGAATGCGGCTTAGGGCATCAAAGGTGTGGGGCTTGGGCCTATCCTTCCAAGTATTTTCAGTGCAAACAGCTTGCACACTAACAACTTGCAGAGTTCCCTGCTCCCAGCAAATGGCGTTACAGGCACCTCCGGACCAGGTAACGGCTACTGGAATCACTCACAAGTTATAATGCACAAGGAAAAAGCCACAGTGGCCCTGTGAGCTGCTGAATGTAACAAGTCGAGTTTTAGGGTTCATCAGGGTTAGGTGTCAGATAATCAAAAGTAACCAGTTTCAAGACACTCAAAATATTAAACATAGTTGCAAATTCTCTATCTGACCCTAAGCCACTGAAAGAGGAGACAAAACCAGCCAAGCACTAACACTTCCAAGCCCCAGGAGATATCACGCCCCACACCATGTGGTAGTGGTACCAGGAAAAACAAAACTGATCCTGAAAAAAAGTCTGAGAGGGAATTGACAGGCTGAAGCCAAAGATACAGAGAGGAAGTGACCAGAAATGCAGCTAAGGGCCAACTTTAATGCCTAGTAGTGCAGTGCCAAAGACTAGAAAGAATAAAATGAAAGGCTGGGCCAGGGACTGCCAAGAGCCTCCATCGTTGGAAAGGAGAAGTCCTGACCAGCACACACTTGTGCTTTCGCTCTAGATGCCAACTAGTCGGTGCCAGGATAAACCTAGAGCCATACCCTTGGATTTTGGACCTCCAAATATTATTCTGTACTTCTTGTGCTTTCAATTTATTCCTGGCCAGATTTGTTTATGAGTTTTAATAATAACAATAAAAATGCATCCCTGGCTCTTTAACCGAAAGAAGCCCCTAATTGATTCCCACAGTAATTAACCTGCATTTTACCTCAGAGAGCGGTAGTTAAGGAAGTCGGCACTGCTATTTATAACTCATCTCAAATTGAGGGCAGACTGCCTAAAATCTAACACATCCCAGCTGTACTCCTGTTTGAACTGGGGCCAAGGGAATTTTTTAAAGCAATCTTGGCACCGAATGAATGACACCAACAGTATGAGAGCGTGAGTGGTTGTGTTGTGGTGACGTAGCATTGGAGGTGGAGGGGGGGCAGTGTACTGTGATCCCTCTCGTGCATGCCTGCTGCTTGAGTCCCAGTACAGTAAGCTGGGAACCGCCCACTGAGAGCCAAACACAGGAAAAGGCTTTTCCTGTGGACCGCCTTGAAGTGAGAAACACATGGCTAATCTGCATAGACTCGAAGCCACGCCGCCCCTGCCAGGAAGGTTAGCGCTCGCTCGCAATCTCTGGCCATGAAGCTGGCTGCCTGGGAAGACTTGGACTGGCGCCTGATAACCCAGAAAGAGCCGAGAGAACAGATGGGTAAGGACCCCAGCAGAATACAGCCTCGGGTCACGTGACTCACCACATGGCCCCGCCAGCACAAACTATTGTCTGGCTGCAGAGCTTCTATACAAAGGCACCAGGCCTCCACTTCCTGTGATTCTAGGGACTGGCAGCAGCTGTTGATCAGTTCCCGGAGGGGACCCTCCTCTGTTAAGGGGCACTCCAGGCAGAGATAAGTACAAAAGTTAAGACCTCTCCCAACCAACAGGCTTTTTACTTTCCCTGCCAGCTCCACGGAAATCACTTAGATCTTAGGACTAAAGAGACTTCTGCAAGAACAGTCTTGCTCCCTGGTACATAAATTGAGCAGCATAAATCATTCCATTGTCCCCTCACTATATAGCTACAGGCCATCTCTGCCTACCTCCACATGCTCCCATACACCGTGGCATTGAGAAGAGATCAGATTCTTACCCAATCCAAGAGGAAGTACTATGAAACCAGCTGGGATCTGTTCTATCCTGAGATCCTGCAGCCTAATAAAATGAGGCAATGGGGGAGGGGGTATGGGGTGGGGGTATCTTTTTTTTTTTTTTTTTTTTTTGATAGTACTACCTTGTCCGGCTGGTTTCTAACTCTTTGGCTCAAATGATCATCAGTAGTGCTGAGACTACAGGCAACTGCCAGCCATGGGTTGTACTTTTAGACAGGGAAAACATGACGACATGCCAGGACAATAACCATCCCCTACCCTCCTATTTAGCCATCTCATCCATGGAGAAATGGAAATACACTAACATTTTATCAAACCCACTCAGCCTGGGAGTCTCATTATTTATAATCTGGAGACCACATGCCAATTTACTTCTTTACAGAAGATAAAAACACTTCATTCAAATTCTGGACAAACTGCTCTTCTGCCTGTATGGTTGCTCGTCTGCACCACCATCCCCACATCCGTTTTGTTGTATTAAATTCTTTTAGACTTCCCTATGTCTAAAAGTGGAATAAGAGCACACGACCAATATATCAGCTAAGGCAGCAACCAGACCTGAGATCCTGCCGGTCCTTCCAAACCCACACTACCTCATAATGATACTGAACAAGCTGGGCATGGTTGGCCCATGCATATTCAAAGAATGGCTTGGGTTATACAGCCACCCCCACCCTCCCAAAACTAGATTCTAACTCACAATAAGAAAGAACTAAGAAACCCTATCCAGACCAAAGGAGCATAGAAAACTTATTAGCACTGAGAAAAGACCAAGGAAAGAGTCACTAAACCAGCTACTAAAGCTTACAGGTGAGAGCCAACTGTAATAACCACTCACAGCTGCCCACCCAAAACAATCATGCCAGAAAAACCACAACCAGGTGCCTGTTATTTCTTCATTGGCCCCAGAAAGAGTACTTCAAATAATGCAGCTAGAAAAACTAACAAGTTTCCCAACAAATGAGGAAACACTCAGTCCATCTTTGGCACTTTCAGCAGCCACCTTTTACAGAGGAAGGCTCACCCCATAACAAGGAAGACTGCTTTGTGAGAAGACTTTCCAGTTTTCCTACTTCCAACTATAGTATCTCTAAGGAAAATAAGCAACTTTTTCATAAAAATATTCCTTTCTGGGTGCTGTAATCAATGTCTTTAACCCCGGCAGAGGTAAACTGATCTTTCATTTCATAGTTCAAGGCCAGTCTGATCTACAAAGTAAATTCTAGGACAGCCAGAGCTACAAAATTGAGAAACCCTATCTCAAAACAACAACAAGGGCCCACAGATCTAAAAAAGGAACACAGACCCATAAAAACAGGGTAAGGCCCCAAGAGAACAAGTCAAAATTGAAAAGTGATCTAATAAATCTGGAGCTCCCTGGTTTACAACTCTCCAGGATAAGATAACCATACAAGTTCTGGGGGAGAGTACACTAAGAGAGAGGTAGAACCAGTGGAGGTGGTGAATGCCCTTAATCCCAGCACTTGGGAGGCAAAGGCGGGCTGATCTTTGAGGACAGCCAGGTCTACAAGGACAGCCAGGGTTCTGTTATACAGAGAAACAAAAGAAATGCTCTGAGGGTCTGTATGGCCTTGCTGAGCAACTGGATGAGAGCTTTGCCCATGGTATTTCTAACTCTTTGGACCTCAATTTCTTTATCAAAACAGAAAGGTAACTGGGCACAGAGAGAAACAGGCAGATCAATTCAGTTTTCCACTGAGTTGGAGGCCAGCCAGGTCTACATAGTGAAAGCCTATCTCAAAACATACATCCACATTGGGGGGGGGGGGTGCGGGGGACTAGGAAGAGAACAGCCAGGTGTGTGGGATGTCATTCACTCAGTCATGCCATTACTCAACAGACTAAAGGAGAATTGCAGTTTGATGACAGCTTTGAGAAATAAGGAGGAGCTTGCCCAATGGGTAAAATACTTGTGTACAAGCATAAAGACTAAGTTCAGATCCCCAGCTCCCATGTGGACACCAAACCCTGGATAGACTTGGTGTCTACAACCTAAGTGCTGGGGAAGCAAAGATGGACAGAGCTAGGCTAGCCAGTGGAGCCGAAATAGCAAGCTCCAGGTTCAGTGAAGAACACTATCTCAAAAAATAGAGTAATAAAGGAAGGCACCCTCCACGGACCTGCACAAGCACAAAGAGTGAGCTAAGATTCGTAGCTCAGTATTTGTCTAGTATGAAGACCTGGATTTGATTCCCAGCACTGGAAACACAAACAAGAATAAAACAAGAACAAACAAACAAACAAAAAAAAAAAAAAACATGTATTTTTTGGCTATATGAGCCAGCCTGAAATACCTGAGATAGAGAATAAAATAATCAATCATACAAAGAGCCCCTCCCTATCTGAAACTGCATATAATATACATGCTCACTCACTCCCACACATCTTTCAATATATACATGGCTGAAGAAATTTAATTTATATATTACACATAGCAAGAGGTTAACAGTAATAAATAATTTGCAACAACAAATTGTAAGTGTCTTATCTCCCAAAGACATGGAATTTTCCATAGAGTATTTGAGGGGTCCGAGGAACAACTGAACCAGGGAAAAGTGTGCCTCAATCCAACTAGACGCTCCAGTTTTGAAGGCTATTCACTGATCTTGGAACACTCATTTCTTCTAGACAGGGACCTTGTATGTTAACTCTCCAAAGCTGAAGATGTAGCAGTAAACATAAAACACTGGCTCACTTTATAGGAAGGTACAAAGTGACAGGGGAGGGGGAGGCAGATGGCAGACAGATGACCGTGCCTGAAATCCCAGGACTCAGGTGAGAGCAGGAGGAGGGTCATCCTCAGCTACAGAGCTGAGGCCTGAGTGGCCTCATAAGACCCCGTTCTCAACACACACACACACACACACACACACACACACACACACAAATGCAACTCCTGAACAGACAAGCTTCAGTGTGGCCTTTCCTGTGAACCATTTAAAACACAGACCCTGAACCTTTGTGGAAAGTGTCTTTGTCTTCCTTGCCGTCACACCATGATCACAGGCAGTAGAGGCTTACATTTGCTCACACGTGCCTAGACAGCATGTGTCCAGGAGGAAGCTATGGGTTGTGTGATTTAATGCTGGGCCTGTCATCTAGCATCCTTAGCCATCTTCTTGCTTGAGTCCCAAATATCCAGCAGCAAACAAAGCTTAAAAATCAGAGCAATTAGCCGGGCGTGGTGGCGCACGCCTGTAATCCCAGCACTTGGGAGGCAGAGGCAGGCGGATTTCTGAGTTCAAGGCCAGCCTGGTCTACAGAGTGAGTTCCAGGACAGCCAGGACTACACAGAGAAACCCTGTCTCGAAAAACAAACAAAACAAACAAACAAACAAACAAACAACACAAAAATCAGAGCAATTAACACTTACCCCAAACACTCAGGAATCAAAGTTTCACATGATCAACTAGAGGCTAACGTGATCAAATTACGGTTGTAATTAAGAGAACAAAAACAAAAGGGGGGGTGGCACCGTGTCCAAAAGTGCTAGGAGAGGATCTGTACAGCAAGGATTAAACATTATGTTTAGCTGTGTAGGATGGTCCATCCCTTGTGATTCTAGCTACCCAGAAGCCTGAGGCAGGAGACTGGAAAGTCGAGGCCATCCTGTGCAACACAGTCTGACACTATCTCAAACAAAAAATGTTGGTCAGACAACACTGGTTACAGGATAAGTAAGGCACTTGCCACCAAACTTGGTAACGGTGACTGAACTGAGTTCCACACTCAGGAGCTGAATGGTAGGAAGGAACCAAGTTCTGTTGTCCTCTGATCTCCACGCATGTCATGAACACCCTTACCCCTGTCCCCAACAAGTAAAAATTTAAATATTCATATTTAACAAAGATATTTGATAACTCAAATGTTAAGTACACAAGATGAAATACTTGTTAGAAGTGCCTGTATGTACAGTAGCCACAACCACTTACCCTTACACCCTCAAAAACAAAAAGGCAAAATACAGTTTTGAAATAACTTTAAAATTACTAACACACAAATTAGATCCAAAGCACCTTTTTTCAGTCTATTTTCCCTGAGGAATTTGCTCAATAGCTCCTTCCAAGGAAGGATTCTGACAGCACAGCTCATAGCTTCAACAGGGGCCATTCCAAATATCTGCAATTAAATGTATGAAAAGCTTTTCTTTCTTTCTTCCTTCCTTCCTTCCTTCCTTCCTTCCTTCCTTCCTTCCTTCCTTCCTAGTTGTCACAGAATCTTTTACTATTGACATTTATTACCGAGGGAGCCAAGTACCCAGCGCCCTCCAGAGATGGTCCTCACCCACCACAGTTCAGTAAGTACAGGTCTAACTTACCAGAACTTAATCCTTAGAGCAACCAAGGGAAAGGAAGTCAGAACTGACCAGTTAAACAGCACAAAGATGCGTGCTAGGCAATAACAGCATTTTCTTTAAGTAACAGCCTGGAGTCAGGCCTGCCTGGTGGCTCATATATGTAAGGGAAGAGGACTACTTTGAGTTTGAGGCCAGCCTAGACTACTTTACTGAGTTCCAGGTTATCCTGGTTTATAGTGCAAGCTCCAATCCCAACCCCCCCCCACACACACACACACAGCACTGTTGGAAGATAAACTACCAAAAATTATTTTGACCTCGTGGGGGTGGGGGTAAGTGCAGCCATACTATTCATTGTGTTGTTATTGTCTTGTAGTTTCTTCCTCACTACACAGTATCCACAGAGGCAGGCAGGGAACATATGTCCTGTGTCCACAGCACTGACAGGAGAGCAGTTACGTACATGCTGACTGATGAAAGCAGACTGGAATATGGTAGATTCTGTGAGTTATTATGCTGGCGAAATGTCAATTATATCTGCTTAACTTAAAGTACAGCCTTTGTTATTCCTAAAAAGTGACACGACTTAATACCAAACAAGGCATTTGCACAGGTGTGAGGGCGTGAGGCCAGAGGAAAGGTCCTTCCTCGGCAGCCACTTCTCCGGAGCTTCTGCTAGGGAAGGAGGCTGGCACGGGTGCGTCCCTCAGCTTAGCGGCGTCGAGTAGTTCTCTTTGTATCTACTGCTGCTCTTAGGCGTCATTTATCATTGTGTGATGTGGCTCAAAAGGAACGCAGAGGAAAGGTCATGGAACCTGCACACAGGCTCACCCGGGAGAGCAGTTGTTCAGATGAGATCTAAAATGCTCCTCCAGTTTCAAGATCTGGTTTGCACATAGCATTCAAAACAAACTAAACAAGTAAAGGCAAAAACTACTCCTTCCTCTTTTAAAAACATTCATGGAGGGCATAGACACTCAAATAAGTAAATAAATGTAATAAAGTCAAAGGCAGCAAATCTAAGCCTACAGCTTTATCTCCCGTCAAAGTTCCTCCTGTGATAAAAAGGGTTTCTTATTTGCAGCACCTCCCAGGAGGAGAACTTAATTTATATATGAACATTTAAATCCAGTAAAAAAAAAGTAGCACCAATGCCACTCTGTGCTGACCTCACTAATTCCCATAAGTACCTTGGACTCCTACCCTAAAATACCAATTTTTCAGCCGGGCAATGGTGCACGCCTTTAATCCCAGCATTTGGGAGGCAGAGGCAATGCTGGGATTAAAGGCATGTGACACCACTGCCACGCTTAATCCCAACTCAAATTCAAAGGCAGATCTTTGAATGCAAGGCCAGCCTGGTCTACAAATCAAGTTCCAGGACAGCCAAGGCTACACAGAGAAACACTCTCTTAACAACAACAACAACAACAACAACAATAATAATAATATTTTTTCCCACTAGAAATCCATGAAACTAAAGTTTCCAGCTGTTCTTTTAGAGGCGCACTGCCTGCCTGTCTCCTTAGCTCTCAGGCCAGTTGGTCATGCTAGAATGGATACTGGCATACTAAACCACCACGAAAATCAAGACGACGTCTAACCCTCCGCCATCTCTCCTCTGCCTGGCCTCGCCAGCCTTGGCTCTCACTCTTCAGAGATTGTCCTATTTCAAGGCACAAAAAATGTCCCTTTAGTGTTTGTATCTGGGAGATGAGGCCAACTACTTCAATCATCTTTATTTTAAACCCAAATGCCATCATGAAACCACTATCAAGTCACTTGAGGTTTTCTGAAGGGAGTTTTAGAGAAGTCAGTCAGTTCCAAACTGAATGAGAGAGCAAGATCTGCAATCACAAACTGGAAAGAAAAACTGCAGTATCACAAAACTCCTGTGCCGTCAGAACCCCAAAGAGTGGTGAGGGCTAAGATGATGCTCTAGACCATTCAGGCCCTTCTGTTCACTAGCTGGAGAAAAGCACCTCCAGCCTATAAGGAGCCAGGCCTTTACAACACAGGTAAGACACCAGGTAAGGCTAAGAGGTAAGTAAAATACTAGGAGTCTTTGCTGACTGTTGTACTGCGTCATCAAGCCTTGCAGCAACTCTAATATGGTAAAGTTACTGGGGTGCCCATGTGTCTTTTAATAATAATAAGTGAATAAGGGGCTGGAGAGATGGCTCAGCGGTTAAGAGCACTGACTGCTCTCCCAGAAGTCCTGAGTTCAATTCCCAGCGACCAAATGGTGGCTCACAACCATCCATGATGAGATCTGATACCCACTTCTGGTGTGTCTGAAGACAGCTACAGTGTACTCATCTAAATAAAATATATAAATAAAAAAATGAATGAATGAATGAATGAATGGGAGGGCATAAAGAAATAAGGCCAAAAGCAGGAGGATGATAAAATTAGTTTGAAACACATATGTAAAACCAGAACTCCCTCTTAAAAAGCAACCTTCCAGATAGACACGAATGCCAATCGGCAGGTCAAACTGTCCACCTCCCTGAAACCACTGCCCTGCCCTGTTGGGTTTTAATGATACATTGCTCAGGCAGCAGGAAAAGGAAGTCTGGCAGGGAAGGAGAGAAAGCACGCTGGTTCTCCACGGGGTCTAACTGACCATTTCTGCACCTCTCATTATTGCCAAGCACTCACACAATGAAGACAGGTCTTAGCCCAAGCGCCAGGATTCCCGACCTCAGTGAGGGGACAACCTGCCAGGGTTCTACTTTGCTCTAACTTCAAAAGGGACACAGGGAAAAAACTTAGGCCAGTCACTGAAGAGTTTGGGCACAGAGAGGGAGAGGTTGAGAGATTATCACATTCCTGTTCTCAGATCAGGTGGCAGAATCTGAGAACAGATCACAGGCAGAAGAAACATAGCCTTTAGCGGTACAATATTGGTGTCTTTTTCTGAGACACTCTCATGCATCTGAGGCTGACTTTGAATTCTTCATCGTAGCGTCTCCATCTCCCAAGTACTAGGATGAGGTGTACATTACACTGATCATATTTGGAGACTCTCAGACATACCCAGAACGTCTTTTTTACCCAACTCTAACTCCCAGGACCACTATCAAGTCACCTCACTGCACACCTAGGAGAAGGAAAAAGAGCAAGAGGCCATTCTTAAAGAACAGAGTGTGGGGGTCATCCCAAGAGAGCCTGCCCTCACTGCACAGCAGATGATCGCTAGAACTCACCCTCACTGAACAATAGACGACCCATCTCTTGTGTACATAGGTGAAATATTTGGAACTCCCTGAAATGCCCATGCTCAAGGCCTAGCCCCTAAGGGAATGGTTTTAAAAGTGGGGTCCTAGGCAGTATTGGGTTTAGGCTGGATCACAACAAGCAGTCTTTAATAGCATGTAAAGCCCCAATGAAAAGATGCTAAAACCAGAAGCAACATATGTCGCTTAGAATCTAATCTGGTGACATCCTAACCTTGTTCTTCCACAGTCCAGAATTATGGTAAAGAAATGACCTGTTGCTTAAGCCACACAATCTAATAGTTTTGTTATTTAATAGCCTATGGAAAACTAACACAACTTCAAGCACTTTTATAGCCTTTTCTTTATCCAGTAATACTTTCAGCACAGAAGACAGATGTATCTGAAACCTCTATCTACAGTATAATTAGAAGCACCTCAGGCAATTTTGATATGCCCTGCAGCCCAGGAGTGTAGAGTTCAGTACTTCTCAAGTCCCTCAGTGCAGTCTGAATACAGTTGACCACTGAGCTCTGAGTTCTGCGTTTCAATTTCTAAACAAGGCCACCCAGGTAGTCTCTCAAGCTAGTCCAAAATTCGGGTTTTCCAGGCAGATTTGGTGGCATGGCTCTCAAGAGGCTGACACAGGGCCACCAAAAATTCAAGGGCAGCCAGTAACATAACAAGACTCTGGCTCAATAAAAGAAAAAAAAGGTGGCCAGCAAGATGGTTGAGTGAGTGCAGTGTTGGCCATGCAGGCTTGTCAACAGTTTGATCCCTCAAGCCCAGGTAGAAAGGAGGAGCAGGACCACAAGGCTGGCCTGTGACCTCCTTGTCACACTTCCACGCCCATATACACATAGAAAAAGAAAACTTTTAAAAGAGAATGTCCTTAAGCCCGGCGTTGGTGGTGCACGCCTTTAATCCCAGCACTTGGGAGGCAGAGGCAGGCGGATTTCTGAGTTCGAGGCCAGCCTGGTCTACAGAGTGAGTTCCAGGACAGCCGGAACTATACAGAGAAACCCTGTCTCGAAAAAACCAGAAGAAAAAAAAATGTCCTTAACCTGTTGGTACTTTCATTTATCTTTAGTGTGCATTACAACCTTCAAAACAGGTATGTAGGTAGAATACAGGATAAGAGAAACAGCTGATCTAAGGTCACACTGCCTAAAGGAAACGTAAAGCTATTTTAGAGCTGACTGTCCTGTGAAACTCTCTGTGACACTTAACCTTAAGTGCTCACTTTACCCAACAGCAAATTAATACAGTAACGCCTTGTTCTCCAGCTGGACTCAGTTTCTAAAAAGTAATTATTCTGTAAATATTCTCCTAATGTAAGTCACTCAGACAAAAGTAATTCTTAGAGCCTGAATCCATCCCTAGTCTCAAAGGTCTCGCCTGAGACTTTTGACAGTGCTCAAAGGACCAAATCCTGCCAGTTCTCTTCCCAGGAGTTACAAGACAGTAATTAATCAAATATCATCACCGGTCATGAGAAACTCAGAATAATGAAACCTTAAATGGAAGGAATGGACAGGGTCACCCTTTAGGTATGGGTGTCACAGTAACCATGAGCTACCCAGCCCTTGTCACTTAAGTGCTCACAGCAGGGCTGGAGAGACACTGTCCAGCAGTTGTGAGCATTCCCTCATCTTCTGGAAAGAACTGTGTTTGCTTCTTGCTCCTATCAGGCAGCTTACAACTGCCTGTAACTTCTTCAGCTCCAGGGACTCCCAAACCCTTTTTTGGCCTCTACAGGTACCCACATATGTGGCAGACCCTCAACACAGACATATACAAGTAAGTAAAAATAACATTTTTTTAAAGTTCTAGGCAATTACAAAATGTATGTACTAATGTATTAAGTCATCCTGGTTCTTAAGTGATCTATTTTGGACACACAAAATTCAGTATTTTAGAAAGGCATGGCTCAGTGATAAAGAGTTCTTGCCTGGCATCAAGAGCGCCTAGATGCCATAGTGCAGAAGATACACTATCAGTAGACTGCGACTTCAAAGTCAAGATCTCAGTACAGATGCCTGTCCCTGAGCAATGTTTTGGAGAAACTGCTTCCTAAGTCCATTATGAAATAGGTTTCTTGTTTGTTCTGTTTGTTTGGTTTTTTTTTTTTTTGGGGGGGGTTGTTTTGTTTTGACAACCCAGATTCATAAACAGGAAACCAAAAATAAGTTATCTGAACTGGATGATAAAGAGTTTCAGGCTCTGAGCCAGGCGTGGTGGCACACACCTGTAATCCCAGCACTTGGGAGGCAGAGGCAGGCAGATTTCTGAGTTCGAGGCCAGCCTGGTCTACAGAGTGAGTTCCAGGACAGCCAGGACTACACAGAGAAACCCTGTCTCGAAGAAAGAAAAAAAAAAAGTTTCAGGCTCTGAACTAAAGTGGAACCAGCCTGTGAATTCCACAACCTCAGGATCAGAGCAGAATGCTGTCCAAAAAGTGAAGACAACGCCATCTGTGTTTGCCAGCGAAAACGGACAATAAGCACAGCAAGTGACGCCAGCATTTCTGCCCAGGTAACCTGTTTGCTAAGGACAGAAAAACTCTATGACGTCCACTCCATTTCCAGGGAAATCACTGGGTAAGAACCTCTACAAGGATGTACCCCAAACAATATAGTCTTTAGTACTCTACCACAGAGCCAAAGTCATGCTGTTCTTAAAGTCAAAGTATACCACTCTTGAATCAGTTGAAAGCAGCATGCAGACTCAAATGTACCCTTGCTGGGAAGGTTCACCAAGCAGGCTGTAAGCAAGTAAAGAAAAACAGGAGGCAAAACAAAACAAGGTACCCAGCAAATGGCTTCTTTAAATAACCATTTAAATAAATATCACATGGACCCTTCACATTCCCCCACACACACTTCCCCTCCGACATCACGCCCCCCCCCCCCCGCCCCGGCGGCGCAGTATCTTGGGGATGGGCAAGGGGGTCCTTTTAACAGAGATAAACCAGCAAACTGAAAGCTAACAAGTGTAAGAGTGAAAAGCATATAAAACTCTTGGCTGCGGTGATGAGCCACAGAAAATCATGAATGTGCCAATGCCAAGGGGAAAAGAGATTAATATCTAACGCTGCAGACTTGGGGATATAGAGGCAACAAAGACATAAGGACACCCAAATGCAGAAGGGGGTGGGGTGGGGGGCTCGCAGCCCACGGCCCCTTTCCTCTTCCTGTGGATGATGATTCCACCAATGCTCTGGTCTGCAGAGCACATACAGCCCAGTACCCAAAGCCCACTCGCAGTCAGTATCAACATAACTTCCCAGAGGATGACAAAAATCTGTCCTGGATTACTGGGTGATCTCTACTATGCACCATAACCAACACTTAAGTCAACATTTAGGGATGGAATTCCCTCTGCAGCTGGCTGGAATGCATTCTTGGCATCAGGCTTCTTCCCACTCCAGTCCACTCTTTTTTTTTTTTTTTTTTTTTTTTAGTTTTTCGAGACAGGGTTTCTCTGTGTAGCCCTGGCTGTCCTGGAACTCACTCTGAGGACCAGGCTGGCCTCGAACTCAGAAATCCGCCTGCCTCTGCCTCCCAAGTGCTGGGATTACAGACGTGTGCCACCACGCCCGGCTTCCAGTCCACTCTTAAAACATGCAGAAGCCACTGGGAAATACTCAACCGGCCCCAAAGACACTCTTCTGATGGGTACAAGTGACTGACAAAACCTCCCTCAGACATCTATCTCCTTCTTCACATACATATTACATTTCAATGGGCGATGGACAAATTCACTCAACAGTTAGTTATTAAGTCAATGTTCACCCTAACTTGATTCCTTTCAAATGTGGGATTAGGGCTGTTAGATGAGTGCATTCTGCTACTGCAGAAAAGCAAAAGCAAGAAGGCTGAGTTGAGTTCCCAAAACCCACATAGCAGCTCACAACTACTGAGAACTCCAATAACGGGAGATCCAAAGCCCTCTTCTGAACTCAGTGGCTCATGCATGCATATGATGCACATGCGTACATTGAGATATGTAAATAGCTAAAGATCAGGTGAAATGTGGAATTAAGGAGTCCATCTTCGCAGGGTGGTGGTGGCGCACGCCTGTAATCCCAACACTTGGGAGGCAGAGGCAGGCGGATCTCTGAGTTCAAGGCCAGCCTGGTCTACAGAGTGAGTTCCAGGACAGCCAGGGCTACCCTGGCTTCGAGAAACCCTGTCTCGAAAAACAAACAAAAGAAAAGGTGTCCATCTTCAAGTTCTGCACACCTACCCAGGAGAGATGTACTATGATATGTCCACTTTCCCAAAGTGCAAAAGCCCCAAGGCAATAAAGTTTAAAGAGCTATGCGTTGCAAGATTTCTTTGGATGGTTTTGGATACGGGGGTTTCTCTGTGTAGTCCTGGATGTGCTGTAAGCCTGAAAACCAGGCTGACCTGGAACTCAGGAATCCACCTCCCTCTGCCTCCCAAGTACTGGGATTAAAAGCATGCACCACCACTGCCCCAAGAAAGGAATATTTCTAAATTAGAATCTGTACCAAGACTCCATACTTGCACGGCTGACAAGATGGCTTAGTGGGTAAAGCTTTGTTAATAACAAGCCTGACCTGCATTCAACACCTCCCAACCCTGCATGCACTCTCTCTAACGTAGGTGCAAAGAGGTATGTCAGCTCCACCAGGTAACTGTCCTCTAAGATCCAGACTTCATGGCAATTACACACACACACACACACACACACACACACACACAGAGTTTTAAAGGAGAAGCCACATTTCCATATTGGTGCAGTATAACCTATCCACTTCCAGGAGGAAGCATTTTCCTGTCTAAGTGGCTTGACATGGGCCACACAATTCACACTTGGGTACTAAGCATCCACTGTCGGTCCTTCACAAGTGAGAAAAATCACAACCATTGCATTTTAAAGGGTCCAGAAGGAGTGTTTGTAGCTCTAATAAACAGTATTAAAGCCATTTCTCAAAAACAAACAAGCAAGCAAACAAACAAACAAACAAAAAAAGAGTCGGGCGTGGTGGCACACACCTGTAATCCCAGCACTTGGGAGGCAGAGGCAGGCGGATTTCTGAGTTCGAGGCCAGCCTGGTCTACAGAGTGAGTTCCAGGACAGCCAGGGCTACATAGAGAAACCCTGTCTCGAAAAGCAAAAACAAAAAGGCAAAAACAAAAGCCATCTCTCTGAAGGGACTCCAGCAACTGCACATATGCAGGCTTCTCCAACCCAAGGAGCTCACCTTGAGCACCACTGCAGCCCTTCCTTCAGACAGAGCAAGCACTGTATCCTGGCACTACTGTAAGTGGACCGGCATTAGAGATGACTCACTCAGTGCTTTTACAGTGCTTCCTGTTCTTCCAGAGGATCTGAGTTCGGGTTCCAGAACCCACACTGGTTGTCTTACAAATCACCTGTAACCCTAACTCCAAGGAGTCATACTTCATCTCTGGCACCTGAACATGTGACATTCACTCACACTAAGAACTCCCAGAGAAGCTGGGCGTTGGTGGCACATGCCTGTGATCCCAGCACTCTAGGAGGCAGAGGCAGGCGGATTTCTGAGTTCAAGGCCAGCCTGGTCTACAGAGTGAGTTCCAGGATAGCCAGGGCTACACAGAGAAACACTGTCTGGAAAATACCAAATCCAAAAAACCAAAACAAAAACCTCACAGAGAAAATTCAGCTAAGACCACCCCAACCCCTATATGCACATGCGTGCCTGTCTTTCACCCCACCCCCAGGCCACAAGGTGCTTGCTCCCAAGGGACAATGGGCCAGGCTTACACAAGGGTATGGCTTGAAGACACACTTGCCTCTTACTCGTTTTTCTGATACTGCAAATGGATGATGGGAAAGAGGAGGGTTCTGAACACGCATGGTGCAGCTTGGAGTCAGAGAAATAAATTGACCATCGAAAGAAGGAAGGACGGGCGGTGGTGGCGCATGCCTTTAATCCCAGCACTTGGGAGGCAGAGACCAGCGGATTCCTGAGTTCGAGGCCAGCCTGGTCTACAGAGTTCCAGGACAGCCGAGGCTACACAGGGAAACCCTGTCTCAGAAAAAAAAAAAACTTTGAAAGAAGGAAGGAAGGGAGGGGAGGGGAGGGGAGGGGAGGGGCGGGGCGGGGAGGGGAGGGAAGGGAAGGGAAGGGAAGGGAAGGGAAGGGAAGGGAAGGGAAGGGAAGGGAAGGGAGAAAAGGAAGGAAAGTGAGGAAAGAGGGAAAGGAGGAAGGAAGGGAGGAAGGAAGGAAGGAAGGAAGGGAGGGAGGGAGGGAGGGAGGGAGGAAGGAAGGAAGGGGAAGGGAAGGAAGGAAAGGAAGGAAGAGGAAGGAAGGAAGGTAGGAAGGAAGAGGAAGGGAAGGAAGGGAAGGAAGGAAGGAAGGAAATTCAGCTAACTCTAAGAACACTGTCCAGATTTACCAACCAAAACTGAACTACCACAACTACAGGGATATCCAGAACATACAACTCTGAAGGTGACAAGGCCTTCTGAATGCAGAAATTACTGTTATCCACAAACTGGTCTAGAACTTAGCAGAGTCCAATTCAGCCAGAAAACCCACCAAGCCCATGCAGCCACTCTTTCGGGAGTTCTGTGGCTGGTATACTATCTGTAGCACTAAAGGAAATGAGAAGTCCACAAGTAACTATACAGTTTGGATTCAACAAAGGCATGAACTTAGCAATCATTATAGATAAAGGGCAAGTTAATATTTTAACCGTTTTCTTTTAAAATATTTAGCTTGACAAATGCTGCCCATCTAAACAGCTCTCTCTAAGCCTGCTCAATTCCATCACTCACCCCTGGTGAGTGCATCTCCCTTCACCCTGTATACTTTTTTTTCCCAAGGAAGGTTTTCTCTGGAAGCCTAGGGCTGTCCTAGAACTAGCTCTGTAGACCAAGCTGGCCTCGAACTCTCACAGACCTGCCTTCCTCTGCCTCCCAACTCTAGCCTACAGACCTGACCTGGGTACATACATATCCACAGCAAGCACACAGCCCAAAGAACTCAAGTCCTTTACAGGAGATACTCCCTCCATCTTCTCTAGGGAGTTAGTGGGGTTGAAACAGTCTTCTGTGTACCATAGGCTGGCTTGAACTTGAACTCCTGCCTCAAGCCTTCCAAATCCCAAACCCCAAGTGCTGAGATTACAGGAATATGCCTTCACACCTGAGAGACTGTCTCTACCTATTAAATCTAAATCCTTTCCTGGTACCTAGTCAGCAATAAGTATTTGGGCCCATTCCTCACCCCCACTGGAATCTCCAGATCCTCTCTTCTGGAAGTGATGCTCTCAGCAACACTTCTGACTGCAGTTCTCCTAACTTTGCCCTCTGTGATGGGAAAGGCCTTCACAATATTGGACAACTGAAGTCAATGGTATCCCAAGTTGCTCTTCTTACTTTTGCTTTAAAAGCTGATAGCCTCTCTAACAGAGCTGAACCTAAAAATGACTGTCTCCCCGGGCGGCGGTGGTGGCACACGCCTTTAATCCCAGCACTTGGGAGGCAGAGGCAGGTGAATTTCTGAGTTCGAGGCCAGCCTGGACTACAGAGTGAGTTCCAGGACAGCCAAGGCTACACAGAGAAACCCTGTCTCGAAGGAAAAAAAAAAAAAAAAGACAATGACAAGATTGTTCTGGTCATTTCATAAGGCTACCAAATCAGGTTCTTCTCCATAAAAAGAAAGTTATCACTGAAGGATTAAATCCAGAAATATTAACATAAAGTGAAAATTTCTAAACTTACCAAGGTAACCTTGAAATAGGATCTAGTCAGCTGACTTTAGCATGTGTATTACAGAGCAGTCCTATAAAAACTGTATAAACATGCCTGGCCCTTGAGCACAGCTGAAAAAGAGAGGCAAGCTAACAGTGAACCTTCAGTATCTTTCTTTCTGGTATTCCAGAAATGTAAATCCAATCCAAGACCTCATGCCAAACTACAAATCCTTCTCCAAAGAACAAGGCTTTAACTCGGAGTCTCCTAAGCTGAGCTTCTGAACGCACTTTACTTCACGAATGAAAAGTGGCAGCGCTCTTTGCAAACTTCTCTAGGCATCTCTCTCTAACTGCAACTGACTTTAACAACGCCTCAGGTCTTCAACTCATCACCAACTCAGGCGGCAAGAGTGGCTTTTCCTCATAGCTCTTTGGGATCCTCTGCACACCTCTGTCCTGCATGCCCTGCACACCTGCTACATGCAATACCTTCTTCTCTAGCCCTTTTTTGAGGGTTATTTTATTCTACTTTGTGAGGTGCCTAGCATTATCTTTGCCTGAAAAATGTTTATTAATTTGCCTGTCAAACACTCTATAGAGCCGTTTACATCTTAGAGCAGAACCCTCCTGGGTACATATTGACAGCTCAGCAAGTATTTACACAAAGCTCTGAAACATTCGGTTCCCTCGGAGGAAGAAGCTGCTGTGTCAAGCAGAGAATTATCAAACACTGTTTCTTCTGCCTTTACTCCTCCTCTGCAGAGGCGAGCTTCCCTCCAGCACAGCTCCAATATGCAGAAATTACACTTTTAAATTACTAAAAGAAAAAATGAGAAATTCAGATGTGCTGGGGGGTTGACACCCACTTTTCCAGGACTACAGCAAGCCATACCATGGAGTTCTTTAAACCAGGGTAGGAGAAAGACAACCTAAAGAATTTCCCGTCTAACACTTGGTTTTTCCTGTTCCAGGCTCAGAACTTTTGTTTCTCTCAGCAAAACTTACAGGGCAAGTCCAGGCATTCAGATTACAACCAACCGCCCAAACCAGACCTAGACCTGCCCGAACACTGCGACTCAGCTCTAAATGCTGCCTCTCCCCACCTCCTAACCACCGGCCCCAGCCTCAAATCAGAATGCAGATGTTAAATTGTATCAATACCTACTTCCTACCCCACCCCAGTAGCAAGCCTCTCCTGGGTCCTAAAGCAACTATTTTCAAGTCTTACTTAATTGAAGTCTACCTGCCTCTTATTTCATACCTTCACTGTTTTGAAACCTCCAAATAGGTGAAATAGCTAATGAACAGATTAACAGTTTTTTGAGACAATTTTTTCTATGTAACACTCAACTTCAAGCTTATTCCTGCAAGTGCCAGGAAACAACCTTGAGTTCCTTAAGGCTACAGGAAGAAATACAGCCGGGTGGTGGTGGCGCACGCCTGTAATCCCAGCACTTGGGAGGCAGAGGCAGGCGGATTTCTGAGTTCGAGGCCAGCCTGGTCTACAGAGTGAGTTCCAGGACAGCCGGGGCTACACAGAGAAACCCTGTCTCGAAAAACCAAAAAAAAAGAAAAAGAAATACAGCTTCACAGCACCACTGAAATTCCTGCCCACAACCGGGAAAATTTAAGAATTGGAAAGCCATTAATTACATCAGGACCCCCACACACACACCCCCACACCCACACCCCAGGTAGATGTTTGGGGACTACTTAAGAATAAAGATTATTTGGTCCATCGGCTTCGTTTAACTGAAAAAGCAGCTGACTTGCCCTGAGTCAGTTTTCTAGGGAACCCAAGCCTCCCACCACTGAAGTGGAAGCTCTGACCCTTCACTACTAGGAAATACAAAACTCAGTATGCAACTGAAGACCAATCTAAAGTAAAAACAAATAAAAGAGGGAGGATTCAGGATCTCTTTCAAAGCCCAAGGAAGCACAGTTCACTGGAAGGATACTATTCACTTATCAATTTATTCTATATATTTCACCGGTTTGTTTTGATACAGGGTCTTGCTATGGTAGCTCTGGCTATCTCAAGAATCAAGAAAGCTCCATGCGCACGCCCTCGCCGCTGCCCCCCCCCCCAAGCTGGGGTTACAAGTATGTGGCACCATACATTTTTCCCCCTGAAAAGTGTTTCTACAGATAGTCCAGGCTAGCCTGGGATTCACTATGTAACCTAGGTTTGCCTTAAATGTATGGTCTTCCTGCCTCCACCTTGTGAATACAAGGATCCAGGGTGTCAGTCCTCATTGCTGGCTCTTACATACCATATTTTAAGCATCTACACGCTGCCATTGCTTCTAAAACTTAGATTTTAAGCAAAGCAATACACTCTTCAGGAGGTGAGAACAGGAACGGGCCCAGTCCATTACTTATTACTTCATTAGCCTACTCCCACATTTAAAAAAGGTCACCAACTGCTATGTGAAACACCGTTTGTAGCTGACAGCACACCTGTACAAACTGATCCAACATATGATGGTTACAGCAGGTTCTGCTCCCCAGATATTATAACATGGAGGGCAGGTGCTGCAACTAAAACGTCCTCTTAGAGATCAGTCCTGAAGAACTCAACCCTGCTGTTCCCTCCCTTCTCGCATCACGACCTGATCCCATCACATACCACAACGGACAGTAGATAACGTGATCAAGCATCCACAGCTGCACCGGGGTGTGTGGTTTTCCTGGCCCCTGCTAAGTGGAGAGAACTCCAATTTTCTGTAGTCCAGCCAGCCCAGAGGATCTGCCAATAGGCAGGCACCCTGACAACAAGTGCAGGAGTCCTGGGTCTGTTTCCCTGAGGTCTGGAATCTCAGCTTATAGTGCACAGTAGAAACTAACAGCCGTGCGTGCGTCTGCAGCCAAATTCAGAACTACTCACTACAGTTCCACTTTGTTTTGTAACGGGGTCTCTGTGGATCAAGCTGTCCTCAAACTTCTGTTCCTTCTCTCTCCACCACACACACACAAACACACGACCTCACCAGGCTGTATTTTGTATGTTCACTATGATAACTAGTATTACTCTCAAGGGGTTCCTGTTAAAATGACCCACAGGAAAAAGCTTTACATACACCATGCATATAGGTGTCCTAAACCACATCATCTTACCACTCGGGCCCTTGAAACATGCTATTGGTGATTAAAGGGATGAAGGAAAACTTCACGGTGATTGTACTAGTTCCTATGAAAAACACACACTAATCTTATTTCATAAAAACAAAATCAAGCCGGGCGGTGGTGGCGCACGCCTGTAATCCCAGCACTTGGGAGGCAGAGGCAGGAGTATTTCTGAGTTCGAGGCCAGCCTGGTCTACAGAGTGAGTTCCAGAACAGCCAGAGCTACACAGAGAAACCCTGTCTCGAAAAAACAAAAACAAAAACAAAAACAAAAAAAAAAACAAATATCAGCAACATCTTACCTAATCATTCAATAGAAGAAAAATATTCTTTTGTTTTGTTTTGAGACTGGGTCTCATTTTGCAGCTCTGGCTGGTCTAGAACTCTGTAGACCATTCTGGCCTAGAACTCAAGAGATCCACCTGCCTCTGCCTTCTCAAGCCCTACGAAGAGAAAGGAAGGAGAGAGAGAGAGAGAGAGAGAGAGAGAGAGAGAGAGAACACGCACGCGCAAGCGCCGGGCAATGGCGCACGCCTTTAATCCCAGCACTTGGGAGGCAGAGGCAGGCAGATTTCTGAGTTCGAGGCCAGCCTGGTCTATAGAGTGAGTTCCAGGACAGCCAGAGCTACATAGAGAAACCCTGTCTCGAAAAATCAAAAAAAAAAAAAAAAAAAAAAAAAGCAAGCAGGCAACCAGAAGAGCTCTCCCACCTCTGCTGGGTTGGAGAGCGTGACCTCCCTTAACACCTAGGGACTAGGATGGGGCTTCACTGGCAGAGTGAGTCCAGGTTCACTCCCAGCACTACATAAAAACCCCTGGCTGGGGCTGAGTACAGCTAAGAGCGCTTATACTGCTCTGGCAGAGGCCCTGGCTCCTTCCATTCCCAGCACCCAATCAAACAGGTGGCTCACAACAGTCGGGAACTATTTCAGGAAATCAGAAAACCTTCTGGCCACTTCTGTCACCTGCACATATCTGGTGCACATAAACTCATGTAGGTGCACAAACACATTCACATAAATTTTTAAAATCTACAAAAACAAATCAAACAGGCCTAGTACTGCATGTACACATAGATTCCAGAACGTCAGAGGTAGAGAGGCAGGAGGAACAAGAGTTCAAAACCAGCCTCAAACTTCAAAAGGTGTGGCAGATTTATCCTCAAGTAGCAAGAGAATCTCAGAGCACAGCCTAATTCCCTACACCCCTAGGGACTACTTTTAGACACCCAGGCTGCCACACACACCTGAGGCCTACAAAATGAAAGCTGTACTATCTCTTCAATAGGTTACTGCTCTCCAGCTCATTCCCTGCATCTCAGAACTGAAATAAAATTGAATAGAAATCTATTTGGTGAGTGCTGGAAGCTGGTGACAATAAGAGAGAACACCGCCGGCCCCCCCTAGCAGCACACTGAGGGTTCTACCCAAGCACCTCACCCACATTCTTGTCCCTTGCACAAAACACACAGCTAGGACCTAGACACACAGGGAATGTGCAATTATTTAATGACCGAAACCAGAAATTACTATACCACAAAAGTTGGTTTAAAAAAAAAAAAATGGCTCCTGCCTGTAATCCCAGCATTTGGAATGCAGAGACAGTTACATATACATTGTAAGTCCCAGAACATCCCAGGGTACATGAGACCCCGACTCAAAAGAAACAAACGTACACTCCCAATTACTTCCTCTAATAATAGTTGTCAAGAAACGTAAATTTCTTAGTCAAAACAAAACAAGAGTGAGAGAAAACACCAGGATGACTGGGGATGTGTGCACACTGTCTAAGTCAGAACTTATCCCCCAGGCAGCAGGGGGAAAATAACTATTTGTCCATTCTCACAGATGAAGAACATGAGGGAAGATTGTAGCATCACAGCAGAGCTGCCTTCCACGACTATTCTCAAAGTTCCTAGCTCAACCCAAGAGTACAAAAAGGAGGCGGAGGACAGGGAGGGGACACAAGGGACCACTGTTCCACATGGACAGGATCTAGCAACAGTACTACTGCTGGGAAAGGGACCCTGAGGGAGCTTCTGTCCTCTTTGAAAAGATGACTCCAAAGGGGACCTGATATTCCTTAGGAAAGTATCCAGAGTGGAAAGCAAATGAAAATAAAACAAAATGTGTGACAGCCATAGTGCTCCTGCAGGTCATCTTTACACCTTAGAAGGGAAGAAAAAAGAAGTCACACACCTTAAAATACAAAGAAAAGTAATGTTAAGTCTCTATTTTAACGCTCTAAAGTAACATGACAAAACAGAGCTATTCCAGAAGCAAGTCAGAAATATCCTAAAGCAAGTCTTTAGGAAAAAATCTCTCCCTAGACCAAGAAGGCCAACAGCATCTCCTTCAATGGAGCTGTTCTCCCAAAGTTCAATTAACAAAAGGAAGTGTTAACAAGACTCAACATGTAAACAAAGAGACAAGCCTTGCAGGAACTCTTGAGCCTAATATCAAATTATCAGACCGCTCCCAGCTCTCAGCAAAATATTAACAAAAATCATCTTCTTCCCCTACAGACCCCACATTTGCATTTAATAAAATAAAATAATCTCAGTTCTGTAACTGAACAGTGTAAGTGAACAGTGTCAAAAACTACTCGAGACAAATGTATCTTCAGAGCCATCAAAGAACTCATTTATATCAGCAGGAAAGCCACAAAACGAAAAACCAACAGCAAACCCATTGTAGAGAAAAGCTCAGCTACTGTTCCAACAACACAGAATCTATTTCAGACTGCATAAAACGTAACAAGCAAAATAAATCCAAGGTGCAAGCAAAATGCCATGGCCTCCTCTTTTGTTTCGGCACAATGTAACAAGGGCAGCCTGTCTGGGACTCTGCTCCTGCTGATACAGTATTGCTGCTTCAAGCTCCCTCCTCAAGGTCACAGCCAATTTCTGCTCTGGAATAAAAGGCGGATAGTGGCAGCGAAGGTTTGGGTTATCACTGGCAGAAAAGCAGAGTGTAAAAGTTTATGAGCTCATCAGGATTGTTGTACCATTACATCAGAGGCAATTATAAATGGCCAAGAGCAGAAGATGGGGAGCCAATCAGATCACAGATAGGATGTCAACCTAAGACCAACTGTCTCCTGGCTTTGACAGAAGGATTTTACCTCCATAATTCAAATCCCAAACCAAAGCAATCTGCACTTACTACTCCAATCACTCAGCTGTTTACCAGCACTTCCAGAGAGAAGCCCAGGCCACTGGGCCGGCGAGACTAAGGCAAGAGGTGGTCCGGGCGGCCCAGAGCGAACCACAGTCGGCCTCAAGCTGCCCCCAAGCAGGCCCCAGCTCTCCCCCGAGGTCCCCCGAGCCCTAGGGGCCACTCTTTAGAAGCATAGATTGGGGAACGGCCTAGAAGAAGGCCAGGGGGACAGAGGAGCGGCAGGTGAGCAAGAAAATGTTGCTTCTTTCTCCCGGGTTCCTGACACTGCCTACACCCCTAACCTGAAGCCCCAGCACCCCTCACCCGAACCTGGCCCTTCCAGGCACACTGTCCTGCACCCCCCTGGAGACCCCCAGAGTTCGAGAGGACCAGCGGAGGAGGAGAGACCGGACAGACACCTCTGGAAAAGCCCCACACAAAGGCTGGTCGAGGGAAGGAGAGCAAGGCAGACAGGCAGCCATTTTAAGAGAGAAGAGCCAGACAATGGCAGCTCCCCGGCAGTGGGGGCCCAAGCCGGAGGGGAGCCCATGGCCGGGGCCTGCTCCCCGCGGCCGCCACCCACCCCCCTGCCCCGCTGGCCCCAGCCCCCTCCCCACTCAGCTGTGTACCTGAGGGGTCCGGGCGAGCGGCTGCCCCCCGCCGCCGCTGCTCCCGGGGCTCATGGGCGCGTGGTGGCTCCTTTGTTGGGCCCCTCCCGAGGCGGCCGCTGCCGCCGCCGCCGCCGCAGCAGCCCCCCAGCACTGCGAGGCCATGTCCGCCGGGCCTTTGCCCGCGCCCCCGTCCTGGGGCCCGCCGCCGTAGTCGCCCCCGGGGTAGCCCTGGTAGCCACGGGCCGAGCTGGGCGACGTGAGCAGTTGGTTGAGGGTGGGGGTGGCGGTGGGCTGGGGAGTTCCCCCGCCGGCCGCTGAGGGGCCGCCTCCCCCCATGGCCCCGAAGCGCTGCTGAGCGAAGGACGAAGACGACGAGGAGGCAGAGGCGCTGGAGGAGGGAGGCGGCTTGGAGCCGGCGGCCGCCGCGCCGGAGCCCGGAGTGCCACCTCTCGGGGAGCTCAGCGCGTAGGCCTGGGGAGGCGGGGGGTAGGCGCTGCGGTTGGGGTAGTAGGAGTTGTACTGGTGGTTGGGGAAGCCGTGGTCGTGCGAGTTCTGCTGGGGCCCGGCGTAGGGCTCCAGGCCCCCGCCGCCGCCGCTCTGCAGCGCTGCCAGGCCAGGGCTTTGTTGTCCGCCATGTTGTTGGTGGAAGACGGCGGCCGCCGCGGCGGCGACGGCAGACGGGCTCCGGCCGTAGGGTTGCCCGAAGCCGTAGGCTGGGGGCGGCAGGGCGGCCGCGGCTGAGTGAGGAGGCGCCCCCACCCCGTCGCTGCTGCCGCCGCCGCCGCCGCCGGGCGGCTCCGTGAGGTTATTGTTCAGGGCGGGCCTAGGGCCCGCGTTCCCGTTCGAGTTCTTCAGGTCCGGCTCCGCGCCGGGCCCGCCGCCGCTGCCGGCTCCGCCGCCGCCGCCACCCCCATTGCTCTCGGCCCCGTCCTGCAGCTCCTTTCCCAGCGACTGCGGCGGCCCCACAGCGGGGCCCTCGCTTTCCTGCCCGGCGGCTGCCTTCATCTCCCCGCGCTCGGCCGCTGCCGCCGCCGCCTCGCCCCCCGCCTCCTCCCGCTGTTGCTGCTCGGCTTTCTTCAGCTCCGAGGGCGGCGGCGGCGGGTTGCCCAGGCTGCTGGCGGCGGCGGGGGCGACCTGCGCGGCCATGATCCCCGCTGTCTCGTCCGCGGAGAGACCCGGCCCTGTCTTCGTCTTCTCCCCCCTCCCACCCCGCCCCGGGGCCGAGTCCCCCGGGCTGCCCTCCCCACCCGCCCGGGCGGGCCTCGCGGGGCTCCGCTGCTGCGCTGCGCTCGCTCCTCTCCCCCCCGCCCCGCCGGCTCAGGCTCCGGGCTGGCGGCGGAGGAGGAGGAGGAGGAGGCGGCGGCGGCAGCCGAGGCGCCGGCGGCTCAGCTGCTCCCGGCTCTGGCGGCTCGGGACCCGGCTCTCCCGGCTCATTCCCCCCAAGCCCTTGCCTGGGAATGAGGGGGGCGGTGGAGGCTCCGCTCCCCAGGGCCTGGCCCCGCTGTGACTCTCCGCTTTCTGCTGCCGGAGAAAGGAGGAGGGAGGGAGGGAGGGAGGCGAGGGGGAGGGGGCGGGAAAGGAGGGAGGGAGCGGGGGGAGGGGGGACCCGGGACGGGCGGGCTGGAGGGCGCGCGGCGGCGGACAGGGCGCCGGGAGGCAGAGTCGGAGCGCTGCTCCGGCGGACGCCCTGCCTCGCCTCCCCGGCCGCGGCTCGGGCCGAGGCTGCTGCGCGGCGGCGGGCGGGCGGGCGAGCGGGCGGGCGAGCGGGCGGGCGGGCGGGCGGGCGGCGGGACTGAGCAGCTAGAGCGCCCCGCTCTCCTCCGAGTCCCCCTCACTCCGACACGAGGCTCAGCACTGCCATTTTACCCAGCGCCGTCGCGGCCGCCTGAAAAACCCGGAGTGGAGCGCGGAGCGGGCTCAGGCCGTGGAATGGACTCGCTCCCTTCCCCTCACAAAGGAGGAGGGGAGAGAACGAGCCGCGGCGGCGGCAAGCCCTCAGCCTCTTTCGCTCGGCAGCGCCGCCGCCGAGGGCTTCGGGGAAAACCCGGCCCGGAGCCCGCGCCTGCGGAGCCTGCGCCGCCTCTCGCCGCGTTCCCAGCCTGGCCTGTCCCCGCCTGGCCGCTCCGAAGGGAGCGGGCCGCGTGAACTTTACCCGCGCCTGCAAAATTGGCCTGAGCCCGAAACCGCGGCCGCCGCGGCCCGGACCTGACCCCCTGGCACGGGGCCTGGTCTCTTGGCTGCGACTTAGCACCTCCGCAGCACTTTGCTTCTTGAAAGCCTTTTCGCAGACCTGCTCTAGAGACCCAGCTGAGGGAGCCCTGCTTTTTACCCCCCTTGGCTAGCCCCAGAGGACTGGCCATTGTTCAAACTATCCGTTCTCCCATGCCCTGCCCTCATTAGCCCTCCCTGACAAGGCCCTGGGGGCATGAGGTCTGGATTATCCCCATTTTACCAACAGACAGAAGGGAGGGGACTGCCCAGGTCACTGAAAGTCAGAGGGCAGAAGAGTGTGGCTACAAAAAGTGGAGTCGCCCAAGCTGCTTCTCTTCTACTTAGCCTGAGAAAACGAGGAAAAGAGGAAAGAAAGGCACTTACGTTCTGAACAAACCCAACAACCGGATCAGTGTCAGGAGGTTTGAAATCAAACGTGGTCATCCCACCACTTCTCTTAAAATGGTGGCTACTGATGCTTTGGGGGCTGGAGACAGTCCTCCGGGCAAACCAAGCTCCATTAGCACTTCCTAAGGGAACCTAGCTCACAATGGCCAGTAGCCCAATCTCCAAAGGAAGACTGTAAACAGCCCACAGAAGAGGCTCCAGGGACTGAAAGAACCTCAGTTTCAAAAACCACTGCAGAAGAGGGATGCAAAAGTGGAAACCATTTTCTCTTTAAGGAGAGAAAAAGCAGAGCCTAACAGGTCACACAGAAAACGGATGCCCCTCAGATCTGCTGTCTGTCCTAAGGTGTAAGACTCCTTGAAGTTTACCAGAGACCCTAAGGCCAGGTTTATCTGAGAAGATCAAGGCATTCACGGAAAAGCTCAGAGTTGTCCAGATCTACAGGCCTCGCCAACCCAACAGTAGCCTTTTCTTCTCAGCAGGCTTGGAATGCTCTCACATGGCAAGCTTGGAAAAACCAGAGGGAATCCCAGCTTCTCACCAGAACCAAGTCTGCCTTGGGAGAGCATCAATGACAAAGGCCTCTTTTCCTCCCAGATTTTATAAATGAAGACTTCAGGTCACGGATCATTATTTTAGAACTTGTGGGTTCTACAGGCCCCTAGAGTTCTGACCATGTCATGGGTCAACATAAATAATTCTGAAAGGCTAAGTCATTTCTACTGCCCCCAAGAAAAATCAAGAACATCCGCTACTACAAACCTTCATAGTAAACAGAGTGGAGAGATGGCCAGAGCCCCTCTGCTATCCCATCCCCCAACCAAGAACCAAACCAACCTGCCAAGACCATGGAGCTGGCTGGGCTGGACCAGTGCCCTCTTTTCATTCACGGCCCTCAGAAGCACAACTCTAGTGGTGCATTAGGTCCTAGAAACCAAATTATAGGCTGCCTCATAAATGGGGCTTTGCTATTTAATCAACTGCCTCAGAGCTGCCAAACAGTCCTGAGTCCCGCACACAAATGAGGAATTTTTTACATGCAATTACCCTGCCATTTTCCTCGAACTGGGGTGTAATGGGAAACCTGGAGCCCAGTGAAAATCTGGAAGCAAGAATGGATTTGTCTTCAAGGAAAGTCCACATGGCCTTCTTCCATGGCCGTGAATATGAAAAGCGCCAAAATCCCTTCCCTACACGTGGTCACGCTGTTTTGAAAACAGTCACCATTTTAATCTAGCAATGAGGCAAAGTGCATAAAAATATATCCACCTGGGTCAGGAGAGGTTGTGTTTTTCTTCTTCCCTTTATTTTATTTTATTTTATTTTTTTATTTTTTAAGATCTCAAATCTTTAGAGTCTCTTCCACTCAAAGATCTACAACATTAACCTAAGATTGCTGGGCTGAGGAACTTTCTCAGAAACTGGTCCATCCGCTTTCCCCAGGGGCACTGGGAACGAGAAAGGGGGAGGGGAGGAGCGGGCACGTGGCTGGCCGGAGGAGCGAGACCCCGACTCCGGGCCGTGGGTCCTCCCCTCGGTGGGTATTTTTCCCCCACAGCCCCTGCCTTTTCACCCCACACCCAGGCAGCTCAGGAATCCCGGCGCAGATTATAAGGCTAGGACAGCGCTCTCCTCTCCAAAGCGCCTCTGCCACCGGCAGCCTGATGGCAAATATGGACTGAATCGTTGACATGGAAACCGGACTAAAGTCTCGTTCGCTCGCTCTCACAGGAGAGTTCTTATCACCAAGCCCGGCAGGACGGCAGTCGGCAAAAGCGGACTGGATCCGGGGCCGCGCGGAACGGGCGCCACTTCTGGACGCCGGAACTCCGGCGGCAGCCACAGTCAAGGGAAGGGGGCTGGGCTGCCGGCTGCAACCGGCTGAAAATGGCAGAGGATGTGCTCTCATTCTCTCTGGCTGCACAGCGTGCAAGGATTGGGCCCGAGGATGAGGGATGAACCTATGAAGATCCCACACAGTCAACTGCAAAATATGGAAGCTGGGCCTGGAGGGTTTGCTAGGAGAAAGAAACGCTTGCAGGGAGCACAAGCCTTTCCTCCCTCGCAGTTTGCACACTCTAAATGTCTGAAACACGAAACTCCTCAAACAAACAAAAGGTCGGCCTCGCCTGCCCCGCAGACCTCTTTCCGTCCTGGACTCGGGGCAGGGCGCTTACTAGCCCTTACAGAGGGAGGGCTGTGCTTGCTCCGGGCCGAGGCGTGCGGAGCCGGGCCGTGGCCCCCGCACATTCCCGCCGCGGCGCCACAGCAGACACCCAGCCGAGCGCTCTCAAGTGCGAACTGGAGCTGCGAGTTTGAGCAAAAGGGCAACTGTGTCAGTTGACGGAAGCCAGAAGCAGAGTTCAAAGCCTGGCGTGGATTTCCGTCTGGAGCCGTGTTTCTTAAAGTTTGTAACTCCGTGTGAAGAAACAGCCCCAGCGGAGGCTTTGGGATCAGTGTGAAAGTCTAGCACAACCATCTGACAGTGAGCCGCAAAACTTTGGGCTGCATATTAAGCGAGGAAAGTGGATTGAAGCTAGAGTCAAGGCAATTCATTATGCTCCCGGCTCGCAGGCAGGAGCGCAAAGACACGAACTGGATTGTCGCGGGGGAGCAGGAACGGAGTCCGAATGGCGCACCACAGCTCTTCGCGGTAAAATCGTGCCCAAGAAGCCCAAAGAGCGAACCGGGAGGCTTCCAGCTTAAGGAGCTCCCACGAGGCTTTTCCGGATCACTTTTCCACTCACCTCAAAGTCTTAAAACAGCTTGGGAGATTCTATATTTTACAATATATATAAAAGACCCATTTTAAGAAATGTTCATTTCTCAGTGAAACTTTTTTTTTAAAGCTAAGGCAAAATAGCCTTGGGCATAAATCTTACGTAGCGCAACGTAAGAATTACCCTCACCATCAGCTCCCCACCAAAGTGAAATAAAATAAATGCAATTTGGTGGTAGGACCCTCATTTTGCGTGGATAAGACTCTGGGGTTTGATTCCCAGCAATGACAATAATAATAATAATAATAATAATAATAATAATAGCAATAATAATAATAATACAGGTCCATGTTGATTTTGGCCTCTGGAATATTTCAAATAAAACATAACTCCCAAGGTCAACCTACAGAAAAAAAGCAACTCCGTTTTCCGTGCTCTTAATACTATAGATAAACCATCTGGCTCAGCGGTTATCACTGCTGAGTTACTTTTTCTTTAAGATAATAAAACTACTATATATGTGGTTTCTTTTGTTTGTTTGTTTGTTTGAAATAGGACTGGAACCCAGTATGCTAGCACAATCCTTTAGTCCCAAATTGATCTGTGAGTTGGAGGCCAGCCTTCTCTACAGAGTGAGTTTCAAACTGGCCAGTGCTAGTGGGGCAGTTGTGGCATGCGCCTTTAATCCCAGCACTTGGGAAGCAGAGGCAGGCAGATCTCTGAGTTCGAGGACAGCCTGGTCTACAGAGTTCCAGGACAGCCAGGGCTACACAGAGAAACCCTGTCTTGAAAAACAAAACAAAAACAAACAAAAAACCAAAACGGCCAGTGCTACCCAGAAAGACCCTGTCTCAAAAAAATAAAAAAAGCCGGGCAGTGGTGGCACACACCTGTAATCCCAGCACTTGGGAGGCAGAGGCAGGCGGATTTCTGAATTCGAGGTCAGCCTGGTCTACAGAGTGAGTTCCAGGACAGCCAGGGCTACACAGAGAAACCCTGTCTCAAAAAACCAAAAAAAAAAAAAAAAGAAAATAGAACTAGAGTTTTATGTAATTACTGGGCAGATCAGGAGGTGGGTCAGATAGGTTCTTTTCTTCAGATACAGGGTCTCACCTGGGGGTCTCACAGGGCCAGGTCGGCCACGAACCTGCCTCAGCCTCCTGGGTTACAAGGATTATGAGAGTTCACCCTACCCACTCACATCAGGACCTGGGAATTCTTATTTCTGTTGAGTCTCGCTGAAGACTTGTGTTCACTAACTGTAACAAAAATAGTGTTTGAAAATCTGTTTCCAAAGACACGGCGGCAGTGTCAAAGCAGAGAGAACCGCTCCGTACACGGCACCAACTGCTTCTGCACACAGCTAAGCACTGGCAAGATCTCCCAGAAAGGCAGTCACAAATCCAGAACCCTACTTCCTGGGACAGACATCCCATATTAAACCAATGTAAACTGATTTTTCTCTTGTGCGATAAAGCCTAGTTAGGAAAAACTTCACTGCATATAACATAATTGGAGGAGAGAAAACATTAAGGCTGAGGACAGAGAAGGAAATCAAAATGAAGGGAAAGAAATCAAATATTCCAGGGGGCCCTCTCTCAGCCCCTTGCTTACAGAGCTTTCTCACATGGCCATTTACCAAGGTGGGAGGGACAGAGCGAGGCGGTTCCTCACAGCAACTCTGGAATGGGTCTGGAAGGAGTCTTCTGCTCCACCACACATTCTGTGGAAAAGACTTAGAAGCAAAACCACAGCAGGGTCATAGACAAATTGGAGGGAGAAGGGCATGTACTCTGAACCAGGAGGGGCGGCTGGAGGCACAGATGTTCTCCTTGTTCTCCACAGCACAACCACTTCAAGAGGTCCCCCCACATGATGCTTGTAGGCTTTTTAATGGTAAAATCAAAGACAGTCCAAAGGGATTCAGCATGAGACGGGAAGTGAATGGCCCTGGGGCGAGCACTCTGACTAGCTTGGACTAGGTTTGAATCCATCTATAGCTACTGAAAGAAAGAAAGAAAGAAAGAAAGAAAGAAAGAAAGAAAGAAAGAAAAGAAAGAGAGAGAGAGAAAGAAGGAAGGAAGGAAGGAAGGAAGGAAAGAAAGAAGGAAGGAAAGAAGGAAGGAAAGAAAGAAAGGAAGGAAGGAAGAAAGGAAGGAAGGAAGGAAGGAAGGAAGGAAGGAAGAAAGAAGGAAAGAAAGAGCTGGGCATTGGTGGCGCACGCCTGTAATCCCAGCACTTGGGAGGCAGAGGCAGATGGATTTCTGAGTTCAAGGCCAGCCTGGTCTACAGAGTGAGTTCCAGGACAGCCAGGGTTACACAGAGAAACCCTGTCTCGAAAAACCAAAAACAAATAAACAAACAAAAAGAATCCACAATGCTAGCATTAGACACTGTATGTATGTCCCAAACAAACAGGAATCTAGATGATAAACTGGAGATGGAACCAATGGCTGAGCAACAAACTAGGCAAGCTCTCTACCACTGAGCTGCTATATCCGCTCCTTACATATCCCAGCGTGCCAGGCAACTCAGGAACTGTGCAGAAGCCTCAGCCCAGAATGACACACACATTTTTTTAATTTTTTAATTTTTTATATTTTGGATTTTTGGAGATAGAGTTTCTCTCATATAGCCCTGACTGTCCTAGAACTCACTCTGTAGATCAGGCTGGCCTCAAACTCAGAAATCTACCTGCCTCTGCCTTCCAAATGCTGGGATTATAGGCGTGCGCCACCAATGCCCAGCTTTTTTTTTTTTTTTTTTTTTTAAGTAATCTCATTCCTGAACTTGGTGTGGCATGCCTTCAATCCCAGCACTCCAGAGGCAGAAGCAGGCTGATTTCTGTAAATTCAAGGCTAGTTTGGTCTACACAGTGAGTTCCAGGACAATAGGCAGAGCTACAAGGTGAGACACTGTTTCAAAAAGACAAAACAAAAAAGTAATCTTATTAATTGTCGAGGGTAGAGGAAGAGGAGGTAGAGGAGGAGGTGGAAGTGGAGGAGGAGGTGGAGGAGGAGATGGAAAAGGTGGAGGAGGTGGAGGATGTGGAGGAGGAGGTGGAGGAGGTGGAGGATGTGGAGCAGGAGGTGGAGGAGGAGGTGGAGAAGGTGGAGAAGGAGGTGGAGTAGGAGGTGGAGAAGGTAGAGGAGGAGGTGGAGAAGGTGGAGGAGGAGGTGGTGGAGGTGGAGGAGGAGGAGGAGGTAGAGGAGGAGGAGGAGGAGGAGGTGGAGGAGGAGGAGGAGGTGGAGGAGGTGGAGGAGGAGGAGGAGGTGGAGGAGGTGGAGGAGGTGGAGGAGGAGGAGGAGGTGGAGGAGGTGGAGGAGGAGGTGGAGGAGGAGGAGGTGGAGGAGGTGGAGCAGGAGGTGGTGGAGGTGGTGGTTATGGAAGTGTGTTGTATGTAGATAGGACATATGCGGAGGTTAGAGACAACTCTGTGGAGTTGTGCAAGTGTATATGAGCATGTGTGAGAGCGGGTGTGAGTCTGAGCACGTGTGGAGTCCATCTACTGTATGACTGGGTTCCAGGGACTGAACTCAGGCTGTCCTGCTTGGCAGCAAGTGCTTTGGCCCCTCACTGAGTCATACTGTAATGCTGTCGGAACACTGGAGACCATGACCTGCGGTCCACCCTGAAGATGCCGGTCTGTGGCAAGCAGCTTTAGCCCAGGCACCTGCTCACCTCCAACTCTTGAGTCACGCGTGTTGTCCCAACCCACTCCCACCCTCAGCCTTTCACTGAGGTCAGAAGTCGTGTGGTATTGTTTCATAGATATGAATATGAATACTGCACTTGTTTATAGTAAGGTCATCCCAAGGCTGTACCTGGAAATTTCACGGAGTGCCTTATTCTTGGCTTTCACAACCTCCTAGACGACTGATAAATGCTACAGACATTGCATTTATTGCTACTTCATAGTTGTGGAAGTTTCCAAAATTGTCCAGAGAGGGGCTTGACAGATGAGTCTGCACAGAACAGACCTGAGCTCAGATCACGTTTGGGGGGAGGGGCAGGGGATGATTCAAAACCACCTGTAACCCCAGCTCCAATATCTCCTTCTTCTGGCTCCTTTAAGCATCTGCATGCATGTGCACATACACACAGAGACATACACACAAATAAAAATAATAAAAAATAAACCTTTGGGAAGGAAAGAAAGAAACCTATAGTGCAATAGTGGAGGACCAAATGAGGCCGACAGTCAGGCCAAGGCAAGGATTCATGGATATCCCCTCTGACTGCTGTGAGCACTTCCAATCTCAAGGATCTGCTAAATAGAGTGATTACATTTAGAGATTTCTTTACCATTCCTGTCAGTAGGCTCTCTGACAGATCCCTGTCCATCACCTCGGCCACACACACGTGCACACACACAAACTTCTGATGTGGTATTTTGATGCTTGACGGCAAAAGACAAACGTTTAACAGGAACAACAGGAGAAAGGTTACTCCATCCTAGCTTTTTGTAGGTGTGTGTTGGTGATCCATACAGGTCTTCCTGCTTACAGAGCAAGCACTTTACCCACTGAGACACATCACAGCCTAAACTCTAGGGGGAATAAAAGAATATTCATTTTATGTATATGGATATTTTGCTTCCACATTTGTTCCTGCATGCCTGGAAACCTCAGAGGCCAAAGGATCCTGGGTCCCGTGGAACCATGGATAGTTGTGGGCTTCCATATGGGTGCTGGGAACTAAACCCAGGTCTTATGCAAGAATCCGGTCCCCAGGCCCCAGCCTTCCATTTGAAGGTTTCCAAATGATTATGCCCATTTATAAGCTGCAATGTCCAAGGTTTCAAACAGATTCACAAAAAGAAAAGGAAAGAAAAACGATCCATTGTTTTATTTTTGACTTGTGTGTATGTGAATCTATGTGAGTGAGTCTGTGTGTGTGTGTGTGTGTGTGTGTGTGTGTGTGTGTGTGTGTGTGCAGGCATGGCCAAAGGCAGGAGAGGAGGGTATCAGATCCCTTGGAGCTAGAATCAGAGGCAGTTGTGAGCCCCTGACATGAGAGCTGGGAACAAATGCTGGTCCCCGAAAGCAGCACGCTCTCCTAAGCACTGAGCCTTCTCTCCCACCTCTTCTTTCTGACGTCCAAAGCTCATGTAACTCAGTCTGGCCTTAAGCTTGGTGGGCCTCCAAGGATGGCTTAGAACACCTGATCTTCCCGCCTCTGGCTTCCAAATGCCGGGGATTCGGGCATATGCCACCGTCGCTGGCTGAGGGGTGTCTTCTTCACCGAATCTAGTGAGGCATTCTTGTACTTCCTGATGTGAGACATCAGTCCTCTCATTCAAGCCACTATAAATGCATGTCTACTGAGAAGGAAGAAACCTATGTCCGAACTAGAATAGGCTTTTTGCATTCAAAATGTATTTGTGGATTGGTGGTGTAGATCAGCGGGAGAGCACTGAGCATGCTCAAGGTCCTGAGTTTAATCCCCAGTATGGGTGGATAAGGAGAGAGAGAGAGAGAGAGAGAGAGAGAGAGAGAGAGAGAGAGAGAGAGAGAAACAGAGACACAGAGAGAGGAGAGAAAGTTATTGAGGACTTGGGTGTATAGGTCAGTTGGCACAATGCAGCCCACCACACACAAAAGCCTGAGTCTACATTTAATCTCCAGCACCATATAAGACAGGCATGGTTCTGTATGCCTGCACGGGAGGTGGCAGCAGGAGGATAAGAACTTCAAAGTCACCTGCAACAATATAACATGAGGTGTGTGAGACCCTGTCTCAAAAAAGCAAACTAAAACAAACAAAACCGAGTTACTTATAAGCTCCCAGTGTTCTGAGCAAGACGTCTCATTTTCTAAGAAAACAGATGAACAAACAAAGAGAGGCAGAGAGCGACGAAAGCTACAGCGCTCCTCGCTCTGGGCGCCTTTAAGAGGATGCGGTGAGCAGGGTTGAACGTCCAGATGACAGGTGTAATTAGCAAAGGTGTTCTGGTTATTACCATTGCCTTTTCCCCACTGGTTTATAGTTTATTCTTTACTTCCCCATGAGGAAGAAGAGAATTAGGGGGATCCCTCCCAGCCCTCAGCACCCCCACTCCCCAAAGCCATTTTTCCTGTGTTTTTTTCTCTTTTCTTTTCTTCTTTCTTTTTTTAAATGTATTTATTTACTATATGTAAGTACACTGTAGCTGTTTTCTGACACACCACAAGAGGGCATTTCATCCCATTACAGATGGTTGTGAGCCACCGTGTGGTTGCTGGGAATTGAACTCAGGACCTCTGGAAAAGCAGTCTGTGCTCTTAACCTCTGAGCCATCTCTCCACCCCGCCCTCCACTTTTTCTCTTTTGATCTCAGGGTCTCTCATGTTTAAGGGGGGGTGGTTGTTCTTGGACACAGGGGTCCAGCCCCTGATGGTCCTGCTTTTGATGGTCTAGCCTCTGAGGGTCCCACTCCTGAGGGTTCTGATCCTAAGGTCCCAGCTTCTGCACAAAGCGGGCTGTACCATGCTAGGGATCATGCTAAGAATTCATGCTTAACTTGAAACTTCACTGCCCCCCACCTCGCGCCCCCCCTCCACACACACACAGCAGCTATGTGGAATTAGGAGATATTTGTTCCACTTTTCTGGATAACTGAGTTTAGAATGGTCTCTGGTCTTTTGGTCTTGTTTTTGGTGATGGTGGTGGCTTTTCAAGACAGGTTTGCCCTATGCAACAAACCCTGGCAGTCCTAGATTGGTTTCATAGACCAGGATGGCCTTGAACTCGAAGAGATCCACCTGCTTCTGCCTCTCCTGTGATGAGATTAAAGGATTGTGCCACCATGCCTGGCTGAGGTCTTTGGTCTCTGTAACTAACAACAGAAACGACTGTCTGAGAAAATGGATGGTTGAGATGTACCAAATGAAATGATGCCCTGAATTGGACAGATGATCAGGGACTGAGAGCCAGCTGCCGTGGAGTGCACTTGACTGCTGGAGAGCGAGCCTGGGGTACGAGGGAGAAATCCAAGAGGGTCTTTCAAAGTTTTGCGCCTGTCCATTGAAAGATCAGAATTTAAGGGTGTGTTTCAAAATTAGTGACCTGGGAAGTCCCAGATCAACAGCCAGCTCTTCCTCACTCTGAGACTGCTTGCGGCTGCCCCTCCCCTCTCTTGCTGCTGGCTCCTGGAGTCAGCCTTTTTTTTTTTTTTTTTTTTTGAGCACCTCCCCTTGCATCTACACAAAGCAAAACACTTAATCAAAGAAATCTTATTTAAGGTTCTGATAAATAGATGATAAAGAGACAGATGTATAAAATCCCTTGTTGTCTTCTTCAATTTGCAAATATGTGTTTAACAGAAGTCGCTCCTTAAATTTCTTTTCCTTGAAAACCATGTCAGGAAAGCCGGTTGTTCATACGGTATTGATGCAGATTGGAATGGTGTGCATCTAAATGCCGTGCGTTTGCCAGTTGGTCGCAGTATGCTTGTCCATGGTTTAAGAAGAATGCAAGTAGATCCATATCTATCACCAGGCTGGCCTCGAACTCAGAAATCCGCCTGCCTCTGCCTCCCAGAGTGCTGGGATTACAGGCGTGCGCAGCCACTGCCCGGTGAGCTTGGGAACTCTTATGGAAGAGTTAGGCGAAGGATAAAGGGCCCCAACACTGGGGACAGGAACTCCAGGGAAGACCAACAAAGTCAACTAACCTGGAACCACCAACCAAAGAGCATACACGGGGCTGGCCCCTGGCCCCCTACACATATGTAGCAGATGTGCAGCTCAGTCTCCATGTGGGTCCAAACAACTGGAGTGGGGGAATCCCTAAAGCTGGCCTGTCTATGGAATCCAGTCCCCGAATTCAACTTTCTTGTCTGGCCTCGGTGAGAGAAGAAGAGCCTAGCCCTTGGGAGACTTGATGTGCCATGGTGGGAGGGAGCATAGTGGGGAGGACTCCACTCTGTCAGAGGAGGAGGGGAGGGGGAGAGGGGAGGGAGGAAAGACTGTAGAAGGCAGGGAACAGGAGGGGGAACAGCTATGGGGATGTAAAGTGAATAAATAAAAAGGAAACAAAAACACTTATCCCAGCACTCGGGGAGGTGGGGGGGGGGCATAATCCTGAACGTTCCAGGTCTCTTATCCCAGCACTCGGGGGGACATAACCCTGAACGTTCCAGGTCTCTGAAATAAATCCCAGGCCATCTGGGCTACATAGCTACACTCCAGGTCTTGAAACAACAAAGCAATGGCCAGGAGTCGTGGGTGTGTGCTATGCAAGTGTGAAGGCCTGACTTCAGGTTCCAGCTTCCACAGAAGAAGCTGTGTTCGTTCCTGTAATCCACCAGGGAGGAGGAGGGGGAGACTGGCTCCCGGGACTCGCTGCTCAGCCAGGTTAGCTGAATCACGGAGGTCTAGGTTTAGTCCGAGACCGTCTCAAAAAGTAGGAGGGTGCTAGAAGGGTGGCTGAGTGGTTTGGAGCACTGGTTGTTTTTTCAGAGGACCTGGGTTTAGTTCCCAGTACCCACATGGTGACTCAGAACTCTCTCTGTGTGTGTGTGTGTGTGTGTGTGTGTGTATACATGTATATGTATATCTCAAGTTCTAGGGGACCTGACTCTTTTGACCATTAGGCATGTGGTTCACACACATACATGTAGTCAAAAGAAGGTAGAGAACAGAGGATGATAATCTGATCCTTAACCATGGCCAACACAGGCATCTACGCACAAGACACACACACACACACACACACACACAGAAGGAAACTATTTAATTCTCCATGCCTACATATAGGTAACTCTGAGCTCCCGATGATAAGTGTTGGGAAAAGGTTAAATTTTCAAAAGTAGGTGTGTTGTTTGTTTAGATTGAATCCTAACAAACTGACTCTGTTGACACAATGCAGCAGATCTTGTTGGTGACAATGAGGATTTGCGGCAGGCATTTCCTTCCAGAGCCTAGACAAGCAACTAAATTGGGGGGAAAGAATAAAAAAGACAGAAAGAGAACAAACAAGTTGGTCAGGCTCTTCCTTCTGTCTCTGTCGCAGGGAAGGCTGGGTTGGAGAGGTTAAGAGAGGACAAGATGGCGCCGGGCATGGTGGCGCATGTCTGTAATCCCAGCACTTGGGAGGCAGAGGCAGGTGGATTTCTGAGTTCAGGGCCAGCCTGGTCTACAGAGTGAGTTCCAGGACAGCCAGGACTACACAGAGAAACGCTGTCTCGAAAAACCAAAAAAAAAAAAAAAAAAAAAGAGAGAGAGAGGACAAGATGCCTGCATGCCTGCATGTGCCTCTCAGGGCCATAGTTGGAGGCAGCAGTGTCCTGTGATGTCACTATGGACAGCCCTGTGCTTGTGACGTCATTCCAAGTGTCAATACCACCTCTTCTATCCGGAGAGAGGCCAGCCAGGGACTACGGAGTAAGCAGCTCATTCTAAAGCTGGGTTTTCCAAACTGCCTCCTCTCAAGGTTTCCCCTACTTACCATAAAGGAGAAGAAAAAGAGACTCTAAAAACAAGAGGAAAACATATAGAGAAACGTAAGCACGTTCATCCCAGCATTCCTGAGTTCAAGGCCAGCCTGATCTACATACAGAGTGTTCAAGGACACTGAGGACTACTTAGAGAGCCCCTGTCTCAAACCCCAACGTTCAGTCGGCTTCCACTAGGTCTGGAGGATTGCCAGGAGTTTGACACTAGCCTCGGCTACATAGTAAGTTTTTCAAGTTATCCTTAGCTACAGTGTAAGACAGTGTTTCAAACGAAACAAAACAAAACACCTGCCATACAGGGGTCAGAACCTGAATTCAGAGTCCCAGAACGTGGACAGTCATGGGGTGGGGGGACATAGCTACACTCTCGGCACACCTGTGGAGAGACGGGAGGCAGAGGCAGGACAATCTCCAAAGGCTCATGGGCCTGCTAGCCTAATAGATCCACAACAGCAAACTAGAGATCCTATCTTAAACAAGGGGAAGGATTAAGAGCTATCCGGATGTTTCTTCTGACCTCTGCAAAGGTCCAGAGCCCCGCATACTAACTTCTCACAGGAATATGCCCATAAACAAAAGGATTCGAACAACAGGGAAACTATTCTTTATGAGTCTTCCTGGAGCTCTACATAGCAAAGCCTTCTTCAAATGGATGGGGAAAAAAAAACCCAAAATGTATGGGTTTTTTTGCTAGTAACTAAACCCAGGGCCTCATGCATATTAGGGAAACACTCTACTATGAGGTTACACACTCAACCTTCCCCTTAAAGAAACGTCCATACCACTGAAATATTAACAGGGAGAAAGAAGATCTAGGGGAAAAATGTGCTCATGACTTTAGGTTCAAATCTTAGTAGCAAAATAAAATAAAATAAAATAGAAGATAATTATGAAATAAGGTAGTTACAGAAAGGAAAATAGTGTAGAGTATCCATCTCCCACAAATAAGACAATAATAGAGCTATTATGTATGAGTCATATTGTCTATATAGCTTACACAGTCATTTGATTGACACAGATAGCCCTGTTCTACAAGCAAAAAATGAAGACTGAAATAGACTAACTTCAAAAATAACAATAGTAAGAAATAAGCCATATTCCTCTCCATCTCTCTCTGTATCTGCCTGTCCATCTTGTCTGTCTCTGTCTGTCTGTCTCTGTCAGTCTCCTTTTGTGTTTTGACGCAGACTCTCTGTAGTTGAGCTTTGAACTCTCAACAATTATCCTTTTTAAGATTCTCAAGTACTGAGACTGTAAGTGCCCACCACCATGCCCAGCAAAAACTCTACTTTCTTAAAAATTCAAAGTTTTTGGGTGGTTTGTTTGTTTTGTTTTGTTTTGTTTTTACACACATTTAAAAATAGAAGCCGGGCGTTGGTGGCGCACGCCTTTAATCCCAGCACTTGGGAGGCAGAGGCAGGCGGATTTCTGAGTTCGAGGCCAGCCTGGTCTTCAGAGTGAGCTCCAGGACAGCCAGGACTACACAGAGAAACCCTGTCTCGAAAAACCAAAAAAAAAAAAAAAAAAAAAAAAAAAAATAGAGAATAAAGCCGGGTGTTGGTGGCACATGCCTTTAATCCCAGCACTTGGGAGGCACAGGCAGGTGGATTTCTGAGTTCGAGGCATGAGTTCCAGGACAGCCAGGACTACACAGAGAAACCCTGTCTCAAAAAAACCAAAAAAAAAAAAAAAAAAAGAGAGAGAGAATAAATTTTACAATATTATCAGTGTACTTTTCTGTGTTGCTAGTATGATCGTGTGTGTGTGTGTGTGTGTGTGTGTGTGTGTGTGCGCGCGCGCCACTGTGTGCACATAGCTGTCGAAGGACTCTTGGGAGACCTACCGTGGCGAGGGATGGTCTTTCTTCTGTTGCACTGCAGCTCCAGGCCAGCTTGCCCATGAGTTGCCAGGAGATCGCTCACCTCCCTGCAGATGTACTGAGATTAGACCATGCAGGGTATTTTCTGTGCAGGTTCAGAGATGGAGCACAAGTCATCAGGCTGACAAAGTGACTGTATCCCTAGAGCCATCTTCCCAGCCCAGGTCTAAAACCTTTAAAAATTATTTTTATTATTATTATTATTTTTTTTTTTTTTTTTTTTTTTTTTTTGTTTTTTGTTTTTTCGAGACAGGGTTTCTCTGTGTAGTTCGGGCTGTCCTGGAGCTCACTTTGTAGACCAGGCTGGCCTTGAACTCAGAAATCCGCCTGCCTCTGCCTCCCAAGTGCTGGGATTAAAGGCGTGCGCCACCACCGCCCGGCTATTTTTATTATTTTTATTTGAGTGAATGTGTGTGTGTGTGTGTATGTGTGTGTGTGTGCGTGCGCGCCTGCCTTAAAGAAGCCAGAACATCAGTTCCCTGAAGTCAGAGTCGTGAGCAGCCTGCTATGAGTGTTGAGAAGCAAACTCTGGTCCTCTAGAAGAACGGGAAGCACTCTTAACTGCTGAGCCATCTTTCCAGGCCAAGCCTGAAACCCACGACCCTCAGGCCTCCACTTCCAAACCACTCGGTTGGATTATATATGAGCAACTAGCTTCAGAATCATTATGTAGCCCAGGCTAGCTTCAGAGTTGTAGCGATGCTCTTATGGAGGGCTGCCAGGTGTTGAGATTGCAGATGCGCGCTGCTGTGGCTGGCTTGGTCTTTTCTTGTTTATCACATTTATTTGTTTGTTTGTTTGTTTAATTAATTATTTCATGGTGCATGAAGACATGCGTGTGTCCAGGTGCAGGTCTCGGGGGTCGTCACACAAACTGTAGGACTCAGTTCTCTCCTTTCACTGCCTCTGTCCCAGGGAGTAAACTTCTCAGCAAGTGACTTTCATATGGAGCCATCTTTCTGGCCTTTATTTTTATTTTAAATAACAGCATTGAGCTATAATTACCATCACAGGCTGGAGAGCTGGCTCAGCAGTTAAGAGCATGCCCTGTTCTGGAGGATCTGAGTTCAGTTCCCAGCACCCACATTAGGTGGCTCACACCACCTGTAACTCCAGCTTCAGGAGCTGCCATATCCCTTGGCCTCCTGGCATGCCCATGCGCGGACACACACATACACAGAATTAAAATATAATGAAAATACATTCTTTAAAAACAAAAACAAAAACAAAACAAATCTAGTCCTATCCAGAACATTTCGTCACCATGCAAAGAAACCCAGTATTTTCAGCATTTTTACATAGCTCAAGGCCCTAGGCTACAGCCCTACTTCCCGTCCATGGAGCTGCTTAGCACAGACATGTCATATAAACGGGAACACACAATGTATGCTGGAGAGTGTCCCCTTTCCATTTCTATGTGGGTTGACATGGAGCCTTCTGGTGAGTTTCCTTTTGCCCTCTTCTCCCGGGGACTTCAGAGCTCAAACGTCGCTGGCCCTTGGCCAAGCCTCCCCAGGCACATGCAGGCACTGCCAGTGCTGCCACCTTATGCCCATTTCTTGAAGTAGTGGACAGTGGGTCAAACTCTCTCTTCATCCAAGACCCCTGCTCTTCCATAGTTCTCTGGCAATCAAGGTTGTGGCCCAGGACAGAGTGTCACCAGGAGAGGTCAACGGTGTGCTGCCTTCGGACAAGGTCCCAGGTGCCTGTAAAGGACCAAGAGGGAGAGGAAGGTGTGTGTGTGTGTGTGTGTGTGTGTGTGTGTGTGTGCAAATGCACGCGGGGCTCAGGGGAATTCCGCCACCACCAGCGGACACTCTTCCTGATTCTCTTGGCCCCCAGTTCTTGCCTCTAATCACCTCACTTTCAGTTCCCGTGTCACTCTTCAGAGACTGGGGAAGCTAACCATCCATCTCTCAAGGCTCCTTTCCACCTGGGCTGATCCTGATGCAGCTCCCAGGGGTCACGATAGTGGTATGTTTGGACATTGGTATGCATAAGTTATGTCTTTTTTTTTTTTTTAAAGGGCACAGACTGCCAGCCGGTGGTGGCGCACGCCTTTAATCCCAGCACTTGGGAGGCAGAGGCAGGCGGATTTCTGAGTTCGAGGCCAGCCTGGTCTACAGAGTGAGTTCCAGGACAGCCAGGGATACACAGAAAAACCCTGTATCGGGGGAAAAAAAAAAAAAAGGCACAGACACTCTGAAGACACTAACCATGATGCAGAGCAAAGGGAACAAGATTTTCTGTCCCTTAAGTCGAGATTTTTTTTTCTTTTTGTATTTTGTATTTGATTTTTCGAGACAGGGTTTCTCTGTATAGCCCTGGCTGTCCTGGAACTCACTCTGTAGATCAGACTGGCCTCGAACTCAGAAATCTGCCTGCCTCTGCCTCCCAAGTGCTGGGATTACAGGCGTGCGCCACCATCCGCCCGGCCACATTGATAGATTATTGTTGGGTTTTTTGTTTTTTTTTGGGGGGGGGGAGGAGTGTATTTTTGTTTTTTTGTTTTGTTTTGTTTGAGACAAGGTTTCTCTGTGCAGCCCTGGCTGTCCTGGAACTCACTCTGTAGATCAGGCTGGCCTCGAACTCAGAAATCTGCCTGCCTCTGCCTCCCAAGTGCTGGGATTACAGGCGTGCGCCACCACCACCTGGCTGAGATGTTCTTTTCTCATGGAGGAAGTGCCCCGATGCCGATTTTTTGTCACGAAGCACATCTGAACTGCAGATCATCCCAAGGACAGCTGAGTCCTACCAGTGCTGTGTCCCGGACCCTGGAGCCTGCATCTGTGACCCCTGTGAGGTGACAAGGGGCGTGCCCACAAACAACTTTTATAGGTTACTATTCACTGCACCATCCTTCCGTGGTTACCTGTGTCTCCACTTCACATTCTCCTCCTGGGAAGGACAGTTCAACTGAAGCTCAGGTGCTCACTGCTGTTCCTTTATATTTGTTTGAAAAAATGTATGCATGCAAGACAGCTCTGCGGGTACAGCTACCCAGCACGAGGGCCCGAGTTCAATACCTGCGACCCACACGGTAGAGGGAACGAGTTGACTCCTGCAAGCTGTCCTCCGACTTCCTCACACACTAAGTTTTTTTTTTTTTTTTTTTTTAGACAGGGTCTCTCTACCTAATTCTGACTGCCCTGAAATTCACTATGGAAACCAGGCTAGCCTCAAAATCAAAGATCTGCCTGCCTCTGTCTCCCAAGTGCTGAAATTCACTGTCTGACCTAGAGGACAAGTTTTAGAATAGTTTTTTCTCCTTCCAGTGGGTTCCAGGAATCAAACTCTGGTTATCAAGCTTATACAGCAAGCTTTCACAGGCTGAGCCAACGTGGAGACCCATAAAAGTTATTTCTTTCTCTGTTTCTGTTTTTGTTTTTTTGAGACAGTTTCTCTGCGTAGCCCTGAATGTCCTGGAACTCACTCTGTAGACAAGGTGGCTTCAAACTCAGAGATATGCCTGCCTCTGCCTCCCAAGTGCTGGGATTAAAGGTGTGTACCATGACTGACCAGCCATGAAAATTATTTCTAAGAATATTTACTGTGTATAGAAAGAGCAGTTTAAGAACTCAGCTGGAGGGCTGGAGAGATGGCTCAGCGGTTAAGAGCACTGACTGCTTCAGAGCTCCTGAGTTCAATTCCCAGCAACCACATGGTGGCTCACAACCATCTGTAACGAGATCCGATGCCCTCTTCTGGTGTGTCTAAAGACAGCTACAATATAATGATAACAAATTCTTAAAAAAAAAAAAAAAAAAAAAAAAACAACAAAAACTCAGCTGGAAAGCCAGGCAGTGGTGGCGCACGCCTTTAATCCCAGCACTTGGGAGGCAGAGGCAGGCGGATTTCTGAGTTCGAGGCCAGCCTGGTCTACAGAGTGAGTTCCAGGATAGCCAGGACTGCACAGAGAAACCCTGTCTCGAAAAACCAAAAAAAAAAAAAAAAAAAAAACCTCAGCTGGAACTGGGTCTGGTGGCCTTTTTTTTTGTTTTGTTTTGTTCTTTCGAGACAGGGTTTCTCTGTGTAGCCCTGGCTGTCCTGGAACTCACTCTGTAGACCAGTCTGGCCTCGAACTCAGAAATCTGCCTGTCTCTGCCTCCCAAGTGCTGGGATTAAAGGCGTGTGCCACCACTGCCTGGCTCTGGTGGCCTTTAATCCCAGCACTCTAGCAGCCAGCCAGGGCTGGTTAAAACTCTGTCTCAAAAAAACAAGAAAAACAAACCAAAAACTAAAAAAAAAATCACCTGGGGCTGGGTATGTGGGTATGGTAGCACTTGCCTTTAGTGTCAGCACTCGGCACAGAGGCAGGCAGATCTCTGTGAGTTTAAGGCCAGGGGAAGGTAGAGAGATGACAGTCTCAAAGAAACAAACAACAACAAAAGAATAGGAGTGGATGCTATGGAGACTCACATTAAATTTTACAATTTTACATATTCAATGTCAAATATATTGTATGGATTTATCCCCCATCAAAATAAAAAAAAAATTACAGAATTAGAAAAATAAGGCCGGGTGGTGGTGGCGCACGCCTGTAATCCCAGCACTTGAGAGGCAGAGGCAGGCGGATTTCTGAGTTCGAAGCCAGCCTGGTCTACAAGTGAGTTCCAGGACAGCCAGGGCTACATAGAGAAACCCTGTCTCAAAAAACCAAAAAAAAAAAAAAAAAAAAAAAAAAAGAATGAATGAATTAGAAAAATAAAATAATTATGAATTAAAATATCATTTAATATAAAATTTAAATACTTTTAAATTCTAGCCAATAACACATTATATGTGAACAAATGTGCACATGGTTACAGTTTAACAGGACAAGAGAACATAAAGGCTAAATGTTAGGGAGTAAGTGAGGGTTTTTTTGTTTTTTGGGTTTTTTTTTTTTTTTTTTTTTTTTTTTGGTGTTATTCAAGACAGGGTTTCTCTGTGTAGTCCTGGCTGTTCTGGAACTCCCTCTGTAGACCAGCCTAGACTTGATCTCAGAAACCCACCTGCCTCTGCCTCCCAAGTGCTGGGATTAAAGGCATGCACCACCACTGCCGGGGTGGTGGTGGTGGGGTGGTGGTGGATTCAATACATGTAATTGACAGTAATTGGTAGGAGTTATATTTGTTTTGTTTTCTGGGTTTTTCTGAGACAGGGTCTCTCCAGGTAGCTTTAGCTGTCCTAAAAAAACTCTCTGTAGATCAGGCTGGCCTCAAACTCAGAGATCCCTGTGTCTCTGCCTCTGGAGTGCTGTGATTATATGCGTGTGTACGTGTGCGTGCACATGTCCCATCTTAGGGTGCCCAGGGAGAACAGAGAAGTGTCACACACCCTGGAGCTCCAGATGCCTTTGAGCCTTCTGTAGTGGGTGCTGGGATCCAGTCGCAGGATCTCTGGAAAAGCATCCAGTGCTCTTAACCGCTGAGCCATCTCTCCAGCTCCTGCCCTGCTTCTTTCTTTTCTTTTTTTTTTTCCCTACTTCTTTCTTGAACTAGGGTTTCTCACCGAACCTGAAGCTCATCCTTTTGACTTTGTTGACTAGCCAGTGAGCTTCTGGGATCCATCTGGGTATGCATGTGCCCACCTTTTACATGGGTGCTGTGGATCAAGGCTCTGTCCCTCCTATACGATGTACTCTGCCCTACTGAACCATTTCCCTGGCCCCGGATGTGACTAGGAAGTATGTCTGTGTGTGTGTGTGTGTGTGTGTGTGTGTGTGTGTGTGTGTGTATGCACGCGTGCATGGGAGAGGGGCTGAGGCCTGGGGTTGTGTTTTGTTTTGTTTTGTTTTGTTTTGTTTTTGGGACAGAGTTTCTCTTTGTAGCCCTGGCTGTCCTGGAACTCACTCTGTAGACCAGGCTGTCCTCGAACTCAGAAATCCACCTACCTCTGCCTCCCAAGTGCTGGGACTAAAGGCATGTGCCACCACTGCCTGGCAAGGCCTGGGGTTTTTGTTGAGTGACTTCTTTTTTTTTTTTTTTTTTTTTTTTTTTTTTGGTTTTTCGAGACAGGGTCTCTCTGTGTAGTTCTGGCTGTCCTGGAACTCACTCTGTAGACCAGGCTGGCCTCAAACTCAAAAATCTGCCTGCTTCTGCCTCCCAAGTGCTGGGATTACAGGCGTGTGCCACCACGCCCGGCTGTTGAGTGACTTCTTAAATCACTCTGCACCTTAGTTTTCGGGACAGGGTCTCTCATGGACATTCCAGCTCGCCCATCAGCTGGACTGGCTGGCCAGAGAGGGCCGGAAATCTGCCTGTCTCTGTCCCTGCTTGCCTGCACTGCGGATGACAGAGAGGCACGCTCTCCAAGCTCTCTTTTGGCCAGGCACAGTGGTGGGTCACACCTGTCATCCCAGCCCTAGCGAGGATGATGGAGGAGCATTGGCAGGAGTTCAAGACCTTTGTTTTAAATTCTTCTTTTTAATTCCTTTCATGGGATTTCCAATTTCAAACCATTGGTCTTTCTAGCTCTATGAAAATTAAATCTAAGTAACTCAGAAACCTGGAAGAATTCTTATGGTTACAGCAAGCCTTCCAAAAACAGTTTTAGTTTAGTTTTTGTTTGTTTGTTTTACATTTTGGTAGGAAATGAAGGGCTTTTGTTTTGTTCTTTGAAGCAGTCTCCTGCTGCTCAGGATAGTCTAGAATGGACTCATACCTGCTAAAAGGGCTCATGGGGTTTTTTGTTTGTTTGTTTGTTTGTTCATTTTTGTTTTTTTAATGTTTTGATTTGGTTTTGGGAGACAGAATCTCTTGTATCCCAGTTTGGCCTTGAACCCATGACCCTCCAGCTTTCCAAGTGCTGACACTGCAGGCAGGAGCCACCACTCTTGGCTCAGGGGTTACTTTTTCTGCATGTTTGAATGTCAGTGTACATGCACCGTGGTGTACCTATGGAGGGCAGGGGACTAGCTCAGATGTCCTTTTAAGGTTTTTATTTTTATTCATGTGTGTGCACAGGTACCCAGAGAAGCCAGATGAGGGTGTTGGGTCCCTGGAGATGAACCTACAGGCATTCATGAGCCTCCACTGTGGGTGCTAGGATCCAAACTTGGGTCCTCTGGAAGAGCAACGGGAGCTTGTCCTGGAGTCCTGAGTTTCTGGAGGTTTCCGTTTCTACCTCCCATTGCCTTCTAGGAGCTCTGGGACTGCAGACACTATCTCTGTATGCCTCCTGATTTTACATGGGCTTGGGGTCTTCACACTCACGTCCTCGTGCTTACAGAGAAAGTGACTATTCACCGAGAACTTTACTCATTTCTTTTTTTTTTTTTTTTTCAAAACAGGGTTTCTCTGTGTAGCCCTTCTCATCCTGGAACTTGCTCTGTAGACCAGGTTGGCTTCATACTCAGAGATCTGCCTGTAGAGTTTTCTGTAACAACTAATGTATGTGCATTTAAAGAATTTTAAAGTCATAACATTTTTGTTAACAAGTCATGATAGTACATAGCCATAATTCCAGCACACAGAGGCATGGGAGCCAAGAGTTCAAGATTCCCCTCACTACACAGTGAGCTAGAGCCAACCTGGGCTACATGTGACCCTGTCTCCAAACAAAACAGCAAAATTCCAAAAGGATAAAAAAAAAATAAAGCTGGCTATTTATGAAGCAGCAATCGGATGATCAAAAGTTAAAGGTTATTCTCAACAACATCGCAGGCTGAGCCTGGGGTAGATAGCGTCCTGGCTCAAGAGAAGAGAACAGAATTCAACATTTGGAGCGGAGGTGTAACTAAACAATAGACCACATGATTAGCATGCTATCCTTAGCATAATGAGTCAATGGGAAATGGGTAGATACGTAGATAATAGATAGATAGATAGATAGATAGATAGATAGATAGATAGATAGATGAGACCAATTATCAGTTATGCCAATCTAACACAGTTCTTTGACAATAAACAAGCACTATGAAGTATATATAATGCCCTACTTTAGATTTGTAGAAGATTCATGCAAATAGACATTAAACAACTTAACCAAACTCGTGGTAGTGCTAAACAGAATAGCTAGGACTCAAATCAAATTTTTTGTTGTTGTTTTGTTTTGTTTTTCGAGACAGGGTTTCTCTGTGTAGCCCTGGCTGTCCTGGAACTCACTCTGTAGACCAGGCTGGCCTCGAACTCAGAAATCCGCCTGCCTCTGCCTCCCAAGTGCTGGGATTACAGGCATGCGCCACCACGCCCAGCTCTGGCTCAAATTTTGAAGTAAAAAAAAAAAAATCTTGATTTTACTAATGTATTTTTACTATAAAAAGCCATTCCAGTCTCACAAGACCTGGAAGGCAATAGCCCTGGGCAGCAGGCAGTTGGGTCCATCCCTGGCTAATCAGAGGTTCAGTGTGAAGCAGGCAGCTTGGGTCCATCCTTGGCTAATCAGATGCTCAGCATCCTTTCACGGTGCTGCTTTGCCCTTTGTGAGGCTTTTCACCTCAGGTGCAGTGGGATTTAGTGTCAGGGTTCTGAGGACTCCTCTGGAGCGGCGGCTGCAGACGGGAGTGGGAAAGCCTGGGGACTGAAGGGAAGTGGGGGGGACACTTGGACGCCCTCAGGATGGGAAGACTTGGAGTGGCTGTCCTCCCAGCTCTGCACACTTACCCAAGTCCCTCTTTCTTTCCTCTCCATTTCTTTCTTCCTTTTCTTTTTCATCCTTCTTTTATTTATTTTTATTTATTTTATTTTTGGGTTTTGAGAAGGTTTCGCTGCATATCTCCACCTATCCAGGAACTCAATCTGTAGGCCAGGCTGGCTACAAACTCACAGAGATCTACCAGCCTCGGCCTCCTGAGTGCTGGATTAAAGGAGTGCACCGCCACTACCCAGACCCACCTCTTTCTACGTCTCAGACCTAGGCATCCAGTCTAAAAGCCTGCATCCCTGCCATGAAACGGGGTGCCGTCCTTATACCACTGCTGATGGATCTCAGAGACTAAGTATATAATGGTGACCAACTTGACCGTGGACCCAGTGGAAAACAATGTCAACTAGGGCCAGATGGCTTTAATCCCAGCGCTTGGCAGGCAGAGGCAGGCAGAACTCTGTGTTTGAGGCCAGTCTGGTCTACAGATTGAGTTCCTGAACAGGTGAGGCTACACAGAGAAACCCTGTCTTTGGAGTAAAAACAAAACAAGCAATGGTTAGACATCTCTGGCTGGGCTTTCAGCTCCACTGGCAGAGGGCTTATTTAGCATGTGAAAGCCTTGAGTTTAACCCCTAGTACAGCAAAAGCCAGCCATAGGGACAGAAACATTAGTTCTGAAGTTAAGCTATGCCTGTTGACATTGAAATTAAACTCAACTATATGACTTGCCCCCAGGAGGCCAACAAATCCTTTATAAAAGGTGTACCTGTGCCGGGCAGTGGTGGCGCACGCCTTTAATCCCAGTGCTTGGTAGGCAGAGGCAGGCAGATTAGCCTGGTCTGCAGAGTGAGTTCCAGGACAGTCAGGACTACACAAAGAAACCCTGCCTCAAAATAATAATAATGATGATGATGATGATGTTGATGATGATGATGATGATGATGATGATGATGATAGTAATAATTTATAGATCAGAGAGATGGCTTAGAGGGTAGAAGGCCCCTGTTGCCAGGCCTGATGACATTAAGTTCTCAGTTCAATCCCTAGGACCCACATGACAGGAAGAGAGAACCAACTTCCACAAGTTGTCCTCTGACTTCCAGATACTGGCCCAGGTGCACATACAAATGTGTGTACACACAATACATTTTGATCTAATTTAAAAATTGTTATTGTGTATGACGTGTATTGGAGTGTACAGGAGTCTGTACAGGGAGGGGGCCAGAGGACACCTTTGTTGTTGTTGTTGTTTTGGTTTTTGAGACAGGGTTTCTCTGGATAGCCCTGGCTGTCCTGGAACTCACTCTGTACACCAGGCTGGCCTCGAACTCAGAAATCTGCCTGCCTCTGCCTCCCAAAGTGTTGGGATTAAAGGGATGCGCCACTGCTGCCTGCCGGGCAGAGGACAGCTTTTAAGATCAGTTCTAGCCTCTGAACTCAGGTCCCCAGGCTTGGGTGGCGAGAACCAACCTGCAGGCTCCTCCTCTGTACCTCTCTCCTGCCCGCCCCCTCTACCACAGACCTTACTGCTCTCTTACCTCATTTCAAACCTTTCTTGGCATTGATTTAATTGCTGTCTGCTTTTGCTTTGATTTCAGTCAAGGGTCTTGCCATGGAGCCCAGGCTGGCCTTCGGAACCCCAGCTCCTTAGTCTCAGCCTTTGTGTGTCGGGATTACAGGCACCAGCTGCGTCTCGCACACCGTTCCCTGTCGGAAGCAAAGCTTAGGTCGGCAGGTATTTTGGGGATGGAATCAGATGGTCCACACTGCAGACTGTGCTGAGATGACGCACGAGGTCCAGTAGCAAGGCCCACATCTACTCTCATTGTGAAAGGAGCCAAGCAGCACAAACATCTGGGCGTGGCTGGAGACGAGCAGAACACAATTACAAAGGCGGAGCCTGGATAAACCGATAGGCGTGGCTTGCGATTCCTGCCCTCCATAGATCGTTTTCTCTCCAATCTTTCCTGCCTCCATTATTGCATTTCTTCTTGAAGTTTGCTTCCACCAGAAGATGAGCACGTGGAGAGCAGTGTGTCTCTCCTCACTGAGCAAAGCTGAACCGAGGGCTACTCTGTGAGGTGCCTGGAAGCCCCCCCTGGAGGACTGCGATCCTCACGGAGTAGCAGATGCTAATGCACAACAGAATCTGATTCTCCCGCATCGTGGGATTAGACTGTCTAGAAAAAAATGACTCCACTGTGCTCTTCTGAAAAGTTTGATTTCAGTCATCATGCAAAAGGATCAAAAACCTGGGCCCGGTGTGGTGGCACATGCCTTGAAATCTTGGTACACAGGAGAATCTCTGTGAGTTTGAGGGCAGCCTGGTCTATACAGAGTGTTCCAGGCCAGGCTCAGAACAATGAGAAAATTCACTGGGAATCTGTCTCCAAGATGGCGGCCTCCAATTATACTCCTGTATGCTCGGCTCCCTGACACCAGGTAGGAATCTGTGGAGACGAGAGTGGGTAACATCTGGGGCTAGTCGTAAGACATTCCACACGTTCTCCCTTGCTCTTTCTTGGGTCACATGGTGTCCCTCTACTGAAAGCTAGCTTGCCTTTGTCAGGCCAGCCTATGTAGATGCCCATGGGAAAGCACAGGAGTCTCCCATTGTGCCCTTGGGAATGGGATTTTTACCACTGGATTCTCTTTCTTTGGCTAATTCTAAGGATGACTGTGGCCACCAGGGTTTTTGCCTGTAATCCTGTGGTTTGAATATGAAATGTCCCAGGCAAACCTACAGTGAAGGCGTGGCCCTCCACATGGCAGTACTCAGAAGCAGGGCCTCGAGACATGATGGGTACATGAGAGATCCATGCTAGGATCATGGCAGAAAGACCTGTCAGAAGATGGGCCGTGGTGGAGAAGTAGGTCATGGGAGGTTTGTCCTTCCTTCTTCCCTCTGTGCTGTCTATCTATAGATGTGGGTCTTTCTGTACCCCAGGCTGGCCTTGAACTCACTATATTGCTTGAACACCTCATCCCAGGGTTTCCTGCAGATGAGGAAAACACCCTTCCAACTTGAATTATAGCCCAATGCTAGAGGGGCCTGTGCTCTGTCTTTTGATTTTTTCCTCTTTCTAGGCCTCCTGGAGGCCATTGTAAGTAGCTTTGCTCCTCACCAGGACACACTCTGCCTCAGGGGCACTAGAAGCAAAGGAGCCGATGACCACGGCCAGGCCTCTGAGGCCAGGAGCCAAAATCCAGTCTTCTGCTTCCCAAACTGTTGCCGGTGGTGTTGGTCACACTGGCAGCAGCTCACAAGCCTCATGAGGACATTTGAGCCACCCCCAACCTCTGACTCACAAACTATGTGAGGTGTGTTTTAGGTTAATAAATTTGAAATTTTGGAAACTTATTATTATTGTGATTAGTTTGTATCTTTCTTTTTTTTAAGAAACAGGGTTTCTTTGTGCAGTCCTGGCCATCCTGGAACTCTCTCTGTAGACCAGGCTGGCCTCAAACTCACAGAGATCCACCTGCCTCTGCATCCCAAATTCTGGGATTAAAGGCGTGCGCCACCACGGCTCGTTGAACTTTCCAATGCTCGTCTGCTGAGTCCTGGCGTGACCTTCGTCACTCCCAGGTTTCATGTGACTCTAGGGGTCAGTACAGCTGTAAGGATCTCTGGGAGTTCAAGGCCATCTTGGTCTATATATTGAGTTTCAGGACAGCCAGGGTTATGTAGAGAGACCCTGTCTCAGAAACACTAAAACCAACCAACCAAACATAAATCCTGAAACTCCTCAGGAATAATTAGACACAGAAGCAGCACAATCATGAGGTAGTGTGTAGGCTCTTGTGGAAACGATCTTTGCTCTTGTTTTGAGACAAAGTCTCAAAGCACTGAGAAGAGAGGCAGATGCTACCACATGGGCCTTAATTCTATATTGTTTTGGGCCGGGCGGTGGTGGCACACACCTGTAATCCCAGCACTCTGGGAGGCAGAGGCAGGTGGATTTCTGAGTTCGAGGCCAGCCTGGTCTACAGAGTGAGTTCCAGGACAGCCAGGGCTACATAGAGAAACCCTGTCTCAAAAAAACCAAAACCAAAACCAACAAAAAAAAAAAAAAAAAAAGCCAGGCGTGGCAGTATGCATCTGTAACCCCTCAGTAGGAACGCGAAGACCAGCTATAGGGAATGTGTATTGTTGCTATGGATGTGGCCTGTCAAGGACCGCCTTGTCTCATGCCGGAACCTTTCATGGGTAAACTCAGAGGGATGGCAAGCTTTCCTCTGGTCTGAGAGCGAACACCTACAGTATGCTTTCTCCCTCTAGATGTTTACAGCCTGAAGACTGTTCCCCTCTAGAAAGGGCACCTATGGAGAAAGCTAAGACAGCCACTGAGCTCAGCGGCATGCAATAACTCTGGTCCAGCTGCACACGCAGTTACCAAGGTGCTTCTGCTCTCCCTCAGAGAACCCAACCTGCAGGAATCCAGCTTTCCCGTTCATATGTCTGTGTCTGTCCTTTCTTCATTCCCTTGACTCCCCAGTTAAGTCATCAATCCCTAGAGCTGTTCAAGGACAAGGCACAGGTAGATCCCTGGGGTTTGCGGGTCCAGCAGCCTAGCAGAATCAGAAGTTCCAGGCCCGTGAGAGACCTGCAGAAAGACTATCTTGTGTATTATATGGATACATCATCTGACAGCTAAAAAGCCTATAGCCTATGGCTTAGGCAGGAAATAGTGGTGGGATATCCTGGAAAGAGAACGGATTCTGGGCGAGAGCTGGGCGAGAAATTCACGAAGATGTCACAAGAGGGACACATGATACCTGAGCACAGGTAGTCAGTCACACGGCAGAATGCAGGCTGGAATACATGCCTAGTCAGAGAAGAGCCTAGCTGTGTGGCCAAGGTTTTTGTAAATATATTTTGAGTCTGGGTGTTATTTTTGGGAGCATGAGGTTGGGAGGATAACCAAGGACTAACTTCTACAAAATGGCACCCAACTTGGGACTCGAGGTGGGGGAGGGGAGATAGTTTTGAAAAAGCTATCTGTAGCATTTGCTGGATAAACAGACCTGCAAACAACAAAGAACAAAGGTGAAGGGCTCCTGAGGAGCAATACCTAAAACTGAGTTCTGGTATGAACCACACACACACACACACACACACACACACAGACACAGACACACACACACACACACACACACACACACACACTGTTGTGGTGGTGGTATATGTCTGTAAAGACAGGACCTGGGAGGTAGAGACAGGAGGATCAGGAGTTTAAAGTCATCTTTTGTAGCAGGAATGATGGCAAGGTCACCGTTATGTAAATGCCCGGGGCAAAAGCATCTTCTGCAGGAGGACCTAACTGAGGACTGCCTGGGAGACCAAGGATTGCTGGTACAGACAATGCCAGCCGATCGGGTTGCTATTTAGAAGAGATGCTTTCTTGGGACTAATGGGGCATGGGTGGAGGGTATTAAAGGAGCTTGCAGCAGCATTCAGATAAGTTCGCTGCTGCATTTCTCACCTGCTCCTAGAAACTAGTGCCATCTGACCTCCAACCCCCAAGGGCAGGTAGGGTTGGGCAGTGGGTAGTCCACAGCACACAGACAACAATCTTCTTGACTACATAGCAAGGCTACTGTGCTACTGGAAACACTGCCTTTCTAAAATAAAATGAAATGAAATAAAATAAAATAAGACAAAAAACAAAGGAGTCATGAGGCTGGGTGCTATCTCAGAGAGCTGCTGGCTGGGCATAGGAATTTGAGTTCAAACTCCAGAATCCACATGCAAAAGCCAAGCGTGGTGGCGGTCCATGTGCCCAGTCTCTAGACGGGGAGGCAGAGACACATGCATCCTGGGAGCTCAATGGCCAGTCAGTTTGGCCTCAGGTCACAAGTGAGACCTATGTGTAAAAAAGCCGAGTGTGTATGTGGTGGTCTTTACACCCGGCACTTAGAAGACAGAGGCAGGCAGATCTCTGTGACTTAGAGGCTAGCCTGGTCTATAGAGTGAGTTTGAGGACAGCCAGAGCTACACAGAGAAACCCTGACTCAAAACAGAAGAACACGCATGGTGGGGGCTCCTGAGGAATGACTCCTGAAGCGACTCTGGCCCCCACACGCGTTCTCACACAATGCGCACCCAACAACAACCGTTAAATGAACTCGCGCCCGCTTCCTTTCACTAAATATGGCCGTTTGGGGGTTTCTTTCATGCAGTAACCCGTTAAACTGAGTAAGAGCTTTTAGTACAACCACTTTATGCTTATCCTGACTAGCTTACATTTAAATGAGATTCAGACTGTGGTTATTTTATTTGCTTTGACAGTTAATTACTGGGGCTAACTCCTACTCTACTCTTCCAACTATGTACCTGGCCGCGTCCCCAGTGATATACCCCATATACTCGCTGTTTCACCTGGTCCCTCTCCCCTCGTTCTCTTCTCCTTCCTTCACTCTTCCCCCCACCAGGTCACCCCAAACACACCCACCTCTAATCCCTCCAGTAACTGGCTGTAGCCAGTTTTACTTAACCAACAGTTTTTTTTTTTTTTCGAGACAGGGTTTCTCTGTGTAGTCCTGGCTGTCCTGGAACTCACTCTGTAGACCAGGCTGGCCTCGAACTCAGATTTAACCAACAGTTTTAAACCAAGGAACAAGGTTTGTGTAACGAAAGCTTGTGAACGTGAGAAGCTACTCATAGGCCTTGCATAATTCTTTGGGTATAGAATTTAGCATCACAATACACAGCAACAGACCAAACCTCAACAATTCCCCTTTTTAACCTAAATTAAAAGGCTCTTGGGCTGGGTGTGGTGGCGCACGCCTGTAATCCCAGCACTCGGGAGGCAGAGGCAGGTGGATTTCTGAGTTCAAGGCTATCCTGGTCTACAGAGTGAGTTCCAGGACAGCCAGGATTACACAGAGAAACCCTGTCTCAAAAAAAAAAAAAAAAAAGGCTCTTTCTCTTATAGTAATAAGCAACATACTCCAGGAACAATTATGAAACTATTATGAAAATTACCAAGCAAAAGTTACATTCAAAAACTCTAGTCTGTTCACACTTGGCTACTCAGGAGAAAATATTCTATTATTTATCCTATCCTGGTGAGTTCAGAGTTCTGTATCTAAATGAATTTCTTTTTTTTTTTTTTTTTTTGGTTTTTTGAGACAGGGTTTCTCTGTGTAGTCCTGGCTGTCCTGGAACTCGTAGACCAGGCTGGCCTCGAACTCAGAAATCCGCCTGCCTCTGCCTCCCAAGTGCTGGGATTACAGGCGTGCGCCACCACGCCCGGCTATGAATTTCTAACCTAACTTGTATGCCGCTCCTAAAATTGCCTTCTTAGACCCTGAACATGCGTTTAAATCCTAAACAACTTATGCTCATGGTAAGACTATGAGTATCTAGTGTTCAACCCCATCAGAGACTTGAGAAGGAATAAATACTGAGTATAGAGGAGGCACAGGGACGCAGCTTCCAAAAATCACAGATGCGGCAGAGATAGAAAGAATGAGGGAGAGGAGGACACCACCGTGAGGGGAGAAGAAGGTGAATGGAGGAGAAGCCGCCATGGGTTGAGCGAGTCATGAAAATGTGGCCCCGAGGGCTGGCCATCTGGTGTTAAGAGCAGCCTAGATACAACACAGTGAATAATAACTCAGGGTTATTGATGGGCAATTAGATTCTTATAGCATAGATGGTAGATATCTGCCCAGCTCTTTTGTCGTTTAAGGCTTATTGCAGATAATAAGAGTTGTGTGTCTTTTCCCCGGGAGCTGAGTGATCGAGGCGGGGAAGGTGACCCATGGGGGGGGGGGGGTTGGCACAAACTACAGTGCTACTCCCAGGAAGCAGAGGCAAGAGGGTCACAAGTTTGAAACCAACTTGGAGAACAGAGCATGCCCTGTCTCAAAAATAAATGGCATGCATGGCAGTGTATGCCCCAAATCTCAGCACTTGAGAGACTGAGGCAGGAGGATTGCTATGAGTTTGAGGCAAGAGTTAGCTACAACGGCATAACCTTGTCTCAAGAAACAAAAACCAAGCTACTAAACAAACCCTTTAAATATGTCTCTTTATTAAACCATTTGTTTTTAAGCCTTTTTGTTGTTTGTTTTGTTTTTGTTGTGTTGTTTTGTTTCATTTTTGAGACAGGGTTTCTTGGCATAGCCCTGGGTATCCTGGAACTCATTCTGTAGATCAAGCTGACCTCAGAGTTGCAGATCTGGCTACCTCTGCCTCCCAGATCAAGTGTTGCGATCAAAGGTGTGTGCCACCACTGCCCAGTTAAAGTATTTGTTTGAGAGGCTCACTCTGTGCTCAGCCTGGCCTGAGATTCATGTCACCCATGCTAGCCTTGAACCGTGAATCCTCTTGCCTTGGCCCTTTCACCCCTGGGATGAAGCAGAGGGCAACAGTAGAACAGAGAAAGGAAAATAGGCTGGCTGCACTTCCGGCTTGCAGCTGGAGGGCTCAGGACATGCACAAGTGCACAAGAAACTCAGAGATGTTGCAACTCCACTTACTGAACTAGCAAATCCAAGGAGTGAGGATCCCACTCAACATGTACAGAAGACTCAAATGCCAACACACGGTGTGCTTGATTCATGAGTAAAGTAGACATGGAAACACCTTGGGATCACACCCTGCAGCACACTCAGAAATGGTTATGCCGTAGATACCCTTACTGTGGTACCCACATGCCAGCACTCCAGCAGATCTTATTTATTTTATTTTATTTGAAAGAGGTATTCACACAGCCCAGGCGGGCCTCAAACTAACCATGAAGCCAAGACCTTGATCCTCCCACTTCTACCTTTGACTGCTGAGATCCCAGGCCCGTACCGCAGGCCCGTACCACCATACCAGACTTATACAGTGCTGGGACAGAGCCCACACTTCACTTCATGAATGCTGGGCAGGCACTCTCCCCACTGAACTACAGCAGTCAGCCACTGGGGGAGGGCGGGTGACATTACGTCAGTATTCAAATTTACAAGATTAGAACCCAGAAAAGTGGTCCATTCTGAATCAACCAAGGCTGCTTTATTCAGGTTGCGTAAGTATACACACCAGTCAAAAGGGGCCAGAGCATCAGCTGAGTGGGTGACGACTGAATGTAGAATTCGTCCATTTTCTCCTTCATCTCTACGACCTACTGCAGGGGTTTCAGACTGATGCACACCCACCTGTCCATATCAAGTCCCATCATTAAAAGAATGAGACCCTATCCTTCACAGACAGTCTTTTGATTGGGTGGTGAACTTTTAAGGCCATATAGAAAGAATTGCCGTAAAGTGGAAGCAAAATGGTTCTATTTTAGATTACCAAAATACACTAACAGCATGGAATATATATCCTGGTCAAAAAGAGAATGCAGGGCCGGGCATGGTGGCACACACCTGTAATCCCAGCACTTGGGAGGCAGAGGCAGGTGGATTTCTGAGTTCGAGGCCAGCCTGGTCTACAGAGTGAGTTCCAGGACAGCCAGGGCTACACAGAGAAACCCTGTCTCGAAAAACCAAAAAAAAAAAAAAAAAAAAAAAAAAAAAAAAGAGAATGCAGGGCTGGCAAGATGGCGGAGCAGGTGAGGAAGCTTACTGCCAAGCATGCCAGCCTGAGCTCAAGCCTTGGACCTACATGGTGAGAGGAGACAACTGAGGCCACAAACTGCTCTCTGACTTCCACATGCACTCTGACACAGACAGACACACACAGACACACACACACACACACACACACACACACACACACAGAGAAACACATAGATACATATACAGACACACACGCAGACACATACACAAACACATTTTTTTGTTTGTTTTTGGAGACAAGGTTTCTTTGTGTAGCCCCGATGTCCCAAGAACTAGCTCTGTAGATCAGGCTGGCCTGGAACCCACGGCGATCTGCCCGCCTCTGTCTCCTGAGTGCTAGAATTAAAGTGTTTGCCACCAAAGCCTAGCAAACTCATTCTTTCTGTGTTAAAACTTTTGTTTGTCTCTTTTTGAGACAGGGTCATCCTGTGTAGCCTAGGCTAGCCTCCATTTTGTAGGGATCCTCCTACCTCAGTCTCCTGAGTGCTGGAATTACAGGTGCACCACCGCACCAGCTAACATTTTACATCAACTATAGCCAAAAAACAGAAGCCCGAAGTTGCCCGCCATGGCTCATGCAGTTTTGAAGGGGAGCTTGTAAGAACATCAGAGGTGCCAACACTGTGCCCTCGGTGTATGACTGCAATATTCTTGTTTTGACTTGGTACTATGAGGACGTCTCAGCTCCAGCCTGTCTTGCTAACCCGGAGGGTTTCACTAGTTAGTCCTCAGAGAAGATTAACTAGTGGAAAGAAACTGTTGCTGGTGGGCACGGTGGTTGGTGGTTAATCCCAGCCCTCACCAAGCAAGGCGGGCAGAGCTCTCAGTTCAAGGCCAATCTGGTCTACAGAGCTAGGTGCAAAACAGCCAGGACTACACAGAAAAACCCTGAAAAATTGAAAATCTAGAAGAAAAAGAAAAGAAAAGAAAAGAAAGCACCCTGAAATAATGTTCCATTATATCCAAATTAGCATATTCAGTGTCATTCTAGTCTCAACCTATGACGGCAATCGTTCTTGTCATATTCGATGTGTGACTTTCCTGGCACCGTTCTAGACGTCAGAGATACAATGATAGAGGACAAACGTCTCCACCTTTAAGAGACTTAGATTTAGTGGCTGGAGGATATCTAGATGTATTCTACATATCACATATAGATCATATAAAATATATGTTGTATCATGGACTTGTGCATTGGAAATGTGTGTGTGTGTGTGTGTGTGTGTGTGTGTGCTGACATAAGTTCTCATGTATTCTAGGCTAGCTTCAAACTCTCTCTGTAGTCAGAGAAGACCATGAGCTCCTGATCCTCCTGCTCGTGATCACGTGAGTGTCTGTCAAACAAGAACTGAGGCTAAGTCTCGACAATTGGATTAACACCAGGAAGGGGCCTGGTGATTGGACTGGAGAATTTTAGTTCAGCGGTAAGAGCAAAGCTTAGTTAGGCTAGGTTCAAGAGATCGCCAGGAGAAAAGTTCCAGATGTAGAGTAGACAAACAAGGAAGGAAAGACGTAGTAAGCTCTAGACCAACCTGGGCTATAGAGTAAAAATCAGAGAGAGAGAGAGAGAAGCAGGAGGAGGAGGAGGAGGAGGAGGAGGAGGAGGGGAGGGAGGGAGGGAGGGAGGGAGGGAGGGAGAGAGAGAGGGAGAGAGAATGGTGGGAGGAAGAGAGGACCGATTGGAGGAAGGCATGCATCGAAGCCAGGCTGCGGTCCCAGCTGCTGCAGAAGGAGTGTACAAAGTTAGGAGTTTGAGGTCAGCTTGGCCAGCACAGTGAGACATTGTCTCAAAAAGACACGATAAGATAAGCAGACAGTGGCGGTCCATCCCAGCACTCAAGAGGCATATGCAGGTGGATCTCTGAGTTCAAAGCCAGCCTGCTCTACAGAGCCAGTTTCAGGACAGTCAGGGCTACACAGAGAAACCCTGGCTCAGAAAAACAAAAACTAAAAAACAGAATAAACAAAGCAACAACAACAAAAAAACGTTTTTACATGGGCAAAGGATCTGAATTAACATTTCTCAAAAGAACTTTATTGTATAAAGCCAGGAATGTCAGCATATTTCTGAAAATCCAACCCTCAGGAGCTGAGGCAGGAGGATCACATATTTTGAGGCTAACTTGGATATCTTAATTTGCTTTCTGTGCTGTGGTAAAAAAAAAAACTGATCAAAAGCAAACTGAGGGCCGGGCGGTGGTGGCGCACGCCTGTAATCCCAGCACTTGGGAGGCAGAGGCAGGCGGATTTCTGAGTTCGAGGCCAGCCTGGTCTACAGAGTGAGTTCCAGGACAGCCAGAGCTACACAGAGAAACCCTGTCTCGAAAAAACCAAAAAAAAAAAAAAAAAAAGCAAACTGAGGAGTAAAATTTCATCTTACAATCACAGAAGCAAGTCAGGACAAGAACTCAAGGCAGGAACTTAGAGGCAGGAACTGAAGCAGGAGACATGGAGACAAAGCGTCTCTAGTCTCAGTGCTTTGTAAACGTTGGTTTCCATCACTTCTGACTGGTTAATAAAGAGACGATTCAGCCAATAACTGGGCAGAGGAGAGAGGGGAAGTCTGACTTCCGGTCCCAGTCAAGGGGTTCCAGAGAGACCAGAGAAAAAGAGAGACAGGAAGAGAGGAAGGCGTGAGGAAATCACGTAGGTCCCCCAGGAGGAGTCGCCGTGAGGATACTCCAAAATACAAGTTAAAGAGCGAGCCTGAACAGGACTCAGATCACAGGTAAGAACCACATGGCTGGGGAGTAGCCAAGTAGCCAAACCATCAAGCTAGCATAGGAGGGCTGGAATAGATGAGTATCTGCCCAGTTATAGTGCTTGCAGACGTTTAATAAGTTTATTACGTCTCCCTGTCATTCATTCAGGAGCTAAAATGGGCTAGAGCTGGTGTAGAAATACCCTGCAGTTATTTGAGAGCAAAGCAACCCCCAAAATTACTTTTACATTGTTCCTCAAGGCTAGCTCAGCCGGCGTCCTATACAACCGAGAGTCACCCGCCCAGCGATGGCACCAGGCACAGTGGTGAGTGGCCCCTCAGTCACCAAGCTAATGCCCCACAGGCCAATCTGATGGCAGCCATTCCTCCGCTGAGGTTGTCTCTTCCCAGATCTATCTAGGTGTCTATCAAGTTGGCAGAAACCAGCCAGCACACTGGGCTACAGAGTAAATTCTAAGTTAGTGTTAGCCACATGTCAAGACTTTGCTTCAAAAACAAGCAAGCAAAAAGGGAAATCTGTGAATAACCAGAAGATGATGTCCAACATCATCAGCCAGTTGAGAAATACAACCAAAGTGAGTGAAAGCCAGCCAGCTAGGAGCATTTGGAGTTCCAGGCTATCCTCTGTTATATAGCAACTTGGAGGCCAGCCTGGGCTGTGTAAGACCTTGTCTCAATGAAACAAAAGAAACCCTTACAGACAGACACGATGATGCCACTAAAGCAGCTCATGTGGCTACAAAACAAAAGACGGGAAGACAGCGAGGCAGGAAAGGAGCCGCCAGGCCTGACACCCTAAGTTCATCCCGAGGCCCACACAGTGGAGGCGAGAACCAGCGCCCGCAGACCGCTCGCTGACTGCCATATGTCTTCTGTGTCACATGTACAGCATAGGTATGAAAAGACCGAAATAAACATCAGAATCCCAGCACTTTAGAGGCAGAGGCAGGTAGAGGCTAGCCTAGTCTACAGAGTAAGTTTCAGGACAGCCAGAGATGTATAGAGAAACCCTGTCTCAAGAAATCAAAAACCATGAACCATAAACCAAAACTCATATATTTATGGCTAGAGATTAGGTTAAGCTATTAAGAGCATCTGCTAGCCGGGCGTGGTGGCACACTCCTGTAATCCCAGCACTTGGGAGGTAGAGGCAGGCGGATTTCTGAGTTCGAGGCCAGCCTGGTCTACAGAGTGAGTTCCAGGACAGCCAGGACTACACAGAGAAACCCTGTCTCGAAAAAAAACAAAAAAACAAAAAAACAAAAACAACAACAACAAAAAAAAGCATCTGCTGCTGCTGCTCCTGGAGGTCCCAGGTTCAGGTCCTAGCACCCAGTCAGGCGGATCCCAACTGCCTGTAACTCCAGCTCCAGGGGAGTCAGTGCTCTCCTGGTCTTCACGGGCAACTTATTCATGTGCACATACCCACATATGGACATACACATTACATAATGAAAACATAAAAATAACTCTTAAAAAAACAAAAGCAGCCAGGCGGTGGTGGCGCACGCCTTTAATCCCAGCACTTGGGAGGCAGAGGCAGGCAGATTTCTGAGTTTGAGGCCAGCCTGGTCTACAGAGTAAGTTCCAGGCCAGCCAGGGCTACACAGAGAAATCCTGTCTCAAAAAAACAAAAAAAAAAAAACAAAAAAAAAACAAAACAAAAACAAAACAAAACAAACAAACAAACAAACAAAAACAAATAAAAAAAGCTAGGTAAATATTGGCAGCAATATGGAAAATCGGTGGTGGGAGTAGAAAGTGGGGTGGTGTTTTGGAGCTGGGGAGACAGCTCAGCGAGGAGCGTTTGCTGGGTAAACAGCACCTGAGCTTGGATGCTAAGCAACCACAGAAAAACTGAACCTGACTGCACACATCTGGAACCACAGGACGGGATGGAGTGGATCTAGGTGCTCACTGGCCACCCAATATAGACAAGACGGTAGCTTCCAAGTTAGTAAGAGACACAGTCTCAAAAAACTGGGTGGAGTGCCCATTGGTGGTGGTGCACACGTTCAATTCTTGCACTCAGATGCAGAGGGAGGCAGATGTCTGAGTGAGGCCAGCCTGGTCTACAGAGACCAGGACAGCCAGGACTACACAGAGAAACCCTGTCTAGAAAACAAACAAACAAAAAAGGTTGAATGAATACAGGCCTTACATATGCTATATAAATTCTCTATCACTGAGATATTATCTCCAATTTAGTCACTTTAATTAATCTATTTGGAGAGAAGTTTCCACATACTTCAGGGTGGCCTTGAACCCCCCATGTAGCTGAGGAGCATGTGTGATCAAGCACTCTACAAACTGAGTGAGCTACAGTCCAAGCCTCCACCTTTCTAACTGTTTTCTGAGACAAGGTCTTTCTGAGGAACCCTGACTGGCCTGATCCGGATCCCTAGATCTGGTAGGCCTGGAAGGCAAAGAGTCCCCCTTCCAGTCCCACCTCCAGAGTACTGGGATTAAAGGTGCATACCACCACCTGTGGCCTTACATTTTTAATTTGAGAAAGAATCTTGATAAGCTATCCAGCTTGACCTTGAGTCCACTCCATAATTCAAACAAGTCTTTTTTTTTTTTTTTAAACCCTCCCCCTTTTCCTATTGGTTTTTGAGATAGCGTTTCTTTCTGTGTAGTTCTGGCTGTCCTGGAAATCACTCTGTAAATCAGGTTGACCTCAAACTCAAAGATCCGGTGCCCTTGTTCCTCGGGGTCCTTAGACCTCAGCCTCCCAACCAAGGAGCTGAGACAGATGTGTCACATAACATATCCCAAATTGAAAAAACAAAACAAAACTTGATTACCAACTCAAAGAACTGTATGCAGGGTAGCCAAAGAGGCCATGAGTTGACAGCAATAGCTTTGTGCTGAAGGGCGGCACTCAATCCTGGGCATGATAAATTAATCCAATCAAATGATCTCTTAGGGGGACACACACATGCCAGGTGAACAAAGAGAAAGAAAGGAACAGAAGCCCAGGCTAGCCCGTGTTTAGCAGCTGTGTAGTAAGTGTAGAAAACGAATTCTTCATGGAGAGCTTTCATCTGTCATCCAAAGAGTCATTAGCCCATTCAAGGACAGATAAGAGGACATATGGAGTAAAAGTGCTTGCCACCAAGATTGAAGACTTGCGTTCAATCCCGGTGGAGAGGAAGAGAAAATCAGCTCCTGTAAGTTGTCGTTACTGTCTATACAGTCTATACAACCCCCCCCCCAAGGCCGCACACCCACCACCTCCAGCCTTCCCACCCCCACCTCCAGGGCAATACAGGTACAAGATCATCAAATGTAAGAAAAAGGTACATGGCTGGGGTGCAGCTCAGTTGGTGGAGAGCTTGTCTAGTATGCGGCAGGCCCTGGGTTCTGTCCCTAGCACTGGAAACAAAAGCTTAAACTATGTGTGGTGCCTCATTCCTGTAATCTCATCACTTGAGAAACTAAACTAAACCAAACTCAGAGGGAAAGAGGCAGAAGATATGAAAGATACACCGGGCTTATTGCACCAGGAGGCTGTCACACACCAGGACAAGTCACCGATGTTATAAGAAAATACATCACAGCCGGGCGTGGTGGCGCACGCCTTTAATCCCAGCACTTTGGGAGGCAGAGGCAGGCAGATTTCTGAGTTCGAGGCCAGCCTGGTCTACAGAGTGACAGGACAGTCAGAGCTACACAGAGAAACCCTGTCTCGAAAAAAACAAAACAAAACAAAAAAAGAAAGAAAAAGAAAATACATCACAAACTGGGCAGTGGCAGTGCACACCTTTAATCCCAGCACTCAGAAGGCAGAGGTAGGTGGATCTCTATGAGTCTGAGGCCAGCCTGGTCTACAGAGTGAGTTCCAGGACAGCCAGGGCTACACAAAAAAACCCTGTCTCAAAAAAAAAAAAAAAAAAAAAAAAAAAACAACCAAAACTTTGTCTTTCCTATTCTTGTTTGCTTATTTTTATTTTATTATTATTTTTTTAACTTTACTTAGTTTGTTACTTAGGTTTTTTTGTTTGTTTGTTTTTGGTTTTTTGTTTTTTGTTTTTGGTTTTTGAGACAGGGTTTCTCTATGTAGCCCAGGCTATCCTGGAACTCACTGGGTAGACCAGACTGGCCTCGAACTCTGAAATCCGCCTGCCTCTGCCTCCCAAGTGCTGGGATTAAAGGCATGCACCACCACGCCCGGCGTTACTTAGTTTTTTGAAGATGGTTTCTCTGTGTAGCTCTGGCTGTCCTGGGACTAGCTGGGGAGAGCAGGCTGGCCTGGAATTCAGAGATCTGCCTGTCTCTGCCTCCCAAGTGCTGCCATAGATTATTAATTGTCCTTGAGTTTTTCTGTGACTCTTGGATGATTTGGATTCAACCTGTTGTCTGTGTGAGATGAGATTATTATCTCCCTTGTACCATACTGCTGACTTTTAAGCTTGGACCCACACAGAGTGGTTTGTCTGTGTACCCTTTATAGGTTCTGAGCTCCTTTATGGCTCCGGGATTACAGCTTTTGGGCTCTCGTGACTGCCGAAATACACTGCACATTCCAGGTTTTCGCTCCAGAGTCAGTGAAGTGCAGGGGTCCTGGGCTCCTCACTCCAATGTCCTTCAAATAGAAACCCAGTTCATTCATGGTCTTTTAGAGGGTGGCTTTTAAAACATTCCAGCCAGCCAGCCTTGCCTCGTGTAGCGGAGGAGCGGCCCGCAGTCACAGCCGCCAGCCCTACCCTGAAAACCCATTCCACTTTACCAGGGAAGCCATTAGATCTAGCGAGGACTCATTCCTCCTGTCCCGCAGGCAGGGGCACAGGGTCATTCCCCAGGATTGGCTGTGGGAAGGAGAGGTTTCTAAAAGGAGAACCTTTGGGAACGGGAGATGGCTTAGCAGGTAGACTTACCTGCTGAGCGGGTCCAATGACTGGAGCTTAAGCCTGGAACCATTCAGGGAAGGGAAGAACTGACCTTTGATGTTCCTCTCCGACCTCTGCCTGTGCACCAGAGCCTGGCGTGTGCCTTTACCCGCCTGGGGCGCGCGCACGCGCGCACACACACACACACACACACACACACACACAGAATGGAATAGGGGACATTAATATGGAAAAATGGCTGCTTTCTTGGAGATACCAAACTACCATCTGCTAGCATACACCTATAGCCATATTCAGTGGTAGAAACCTTCAATTCCGGGGCCGGGCGTGGTAGCACATGCCTGTAATCCCAGCACTTGGGAGGCAGAGGCAGGCAGATTTCTGAGTTCAAGACCAGCCTGGTCTACAGAGTGAGTTCCAGGACAGCCAGGACTACACAGAGAAACCCGAAAAAACCAAAAAGCCAAAAAGAAAGAGAGAGAGAGAGAGAGAGAGAGAGAGAGAGAAGGAAAGAAAGAAAGAAAGAAAGAGAGAGAGAGAGAGAGAGAGAGAGAGAGAGAAAGAAAGAAAGAAAGAAAGAAAAGAAAGAAAGAAAGAAATTCTGCCTTCAGAGGCTGAGGCAGAATTCCTGTGAGTTTCAAGGTCAGCCTAAAATTATCCAATGAGAGGGCTAGAGAGGTGGCGCTCAGTGGATTGGAGCACTGGCTGCTCTTACAGAGAACCTGGATTCAAATCCCTTCGCCCACATGACAGCTCACATCTTCTCAGTTATACATGAAAGCAAAACATCAATGCACATTTAAATTTTTATGACCCCCCCTCAAAGTTTTCCCCTATTTTTTTTTTTTTTTTTTTTTTTTTGTCTTAGCTCAAATATTCCTACCTTATCTCAAAATCAAGTTGGCCTGTCCTGGTGGTGCACACCTTTAATCCCAGTACTGGGAAGATAGAGGCAGGAGAATGTCACAGCTACACAGTAAGACCTGACTGGAAACAAACAGATTCAAATTCCTTTATTTATTTAAGACAGAGATGTATTATGTTGCCTGCAATCAAAATATATCAAAATAGTAGCAGAGAGTAACACTTTACAGCATTAACATTGTAGCTCTGAGCTACTTGAGTTTAGCAGCAGATACACTGGATTCTGCCTTAGGGAGTTAGGAGGGGTTCCTGTGGAAAAGACACCTTGCATTTACAAAGTATTGATGTAGTACAAAGGACCAAACAAAACTAAGCAGATTTCTCTACTGCAGGCCCTCTGGTAGCCGTTATTATTGAAAGTTGAGTGTATCCCAGAGGTACAGTGTTTACTAAATTTAACTTGTACTAATATCTCTGGGACTCCAGTTGGTACAGGAGACAGAATATGATAACTGCTGAGCCATCTCTCCAGCTTGCAGTCAACAATTTTTAACAGAAGACTAAATCCTGTACAAATTAAATAGTTCTTCTGTTAAATCATTTTTTTTTCTTTTTCAAGCATTTATTGTATTAAATGTATTTTGTGTGTGCTCGAGCCACCGTGCGGCAGTGGTTTCTCTCCCTCTAGGTTTGGCAGCGAGCACCTTGCTCCACTGAGCCATCTCTAACCCTAAAAATAGTATTTACAATTACAAGGGCTTAGGAGAAAGGAGAAAGGACCTGAGTTCAGATCCACGGGGCCCACGGGTGGGGGTGGGGAGGCTGAGCCTGTTCAGGCTGCGGGTGAGTGCTGGGCTCGGTGAGGGATGCTGCTTCGCTTCAATCAAAGCAAAGCAAAGCAAAAGGCAAAGAGGGGTGCGGTTACGGAGGCACCTGACACCAGCTCCTGCCCCTACACCTCAGTTAGCAACAGTCATACCTCGGATGAGCCTCACTGGCTACAACAGTGCCACAGCACAGTGCTTAGCCTCTACATATCATGTACACAAACATGCGTGCACACAAACATATCCCACACACACATGAACATGGATGGACATCTACAAACCAAATACAATTTGATGCATCATCTAGTGCATAGTCCAGGCAGCTTTTTGACTAAATTAAATTCCTTAGCTAAGTTCTCCAATCAGGAAAAAAAAAAAACCTGCCGGGCAGTGGTGGCACACATCTGTAAGCACTTGGGAGGCAGAGGCAGGCAGATTTCTGAGTTCGAGGCCAGCCTGGTCTACAGAGTGAGTTCCGGGACAGCCAGGGCTACACAGAGAAACCCTGTCTCAGAAAATCAAAAAAGAAAAGAAGAAAAAATCTGAAAAGGTAGTCACTAGCAGTGAGTCGCTTTTTTTCCCCCTTGAGACAAGAGTTTCTCTGTGTAGCCCTGGCTGTCCTAAAACCCACTCTGTAAAACAGGCTGGCCCCGAACTCAGATTTCCCTGTGTCTGTCTGTGCTCCACCTCCAGCCCCACCCCTCCCTCAGTGCTGGGACTGAAGGTCTGAGCCAGCACTGCCAGGCTGGCATCCAACACTACCTTTAAAACAGATTAATAAGGACCCTTTTCTGAGCTCCCAGAGCAAGTCTAACAAACAAAAGATACTGTGAGCAAAATGTGGAAAGTAGAAAAGTGTTTTCAGGCGTTGCCCACCGTGTTCATGGGCAATAGCGTCAAAGCTGCAGGTGAGCGTGCTGAGCCTCTGAGTCCTTCTTCTTTTTTCTTTCTTTCTTTCTTTCTTTCTTTCTCTCTCTCTCTCTCTCTCTCTCTCTCTCTTTCTTTCTTTCTTTCTTTCTTTCTTTTTTTGTTGTTGTTGTGTTGTTTTGTTTTGTTTTTGTTTTTGTTTTTCGAGACAGGGTTTCTCTGTGTAGCCCTGGCTGTCCTGGAACTCACTCTGTAGACCAGGCTGGCCTCGAACTCAGAAATCCGCCTGCCTCTGCCTCCCAAGTGCTGGGATTACAGGCGTGCGCCACCAACGCCCGGCTCTCTGAGTCCTTCTTATCTGATAAAAGTACTTATAACGAGCCCTACATCTCTGTGCCCCTCTGTACTAGCAATACACCCTGAAGTAAACACATCTCCTGACTCCACACATCCAACAGGAACACCTGACAAGCACTGTGCAGGTGATAAAGCCAGTGTTAGGTATTGCTACATCACCAAGACAAAATCAAGTCTCTCCAACCCACTTAAAACTCCTGATGGCATCGCTCCATATTCCCTCAGTAAAGAAGTCTCTCTCATCTATTGTTTCCAAATTAGGTCTATGAATAGCAAGACAATCAAAGCTTCAGAGAGAAACAGACCAGAATTGTATACGTACATATCCTTTAGTCTCCAAAGAAAAGCGCCTAACTTTGCTATGAATGTTTTTCAACAAATCCTTAGTTCATATATAATAGGAATAAAAAGATTAATAAAGCCGGGCGGTGGTGGTGCACGCCTTTAATCCCAGCACTTGGGAGGCAGAGGCAGGCGGATTTCTGAGTTCGAGGCCAGACTGGTCTACAGAGTGAGTTCCAGGACAGCCAGGACTACACAGAGAAACCCTGTCTCGGAAAAAAAAAAAAAAAAAAAAAAAAAAAAAAAGATTAATAAAGAGAGCTGGATATAATCCCAGCACTTGGGAGGCAGAGGCAGGCGGATTTCTGAGTTCGAGGCCAGCCTGGTCTACAGAGTGAGTTCCAGAACAGTCAGGACTACACAGAGAGACCCTGTCTCAGAAAAAGAAAAAAAAAAAAAAAAAAAGGCGGGGGTTGTGGGGGTGGTGGTGGTAAACTGTAGGACTGGAGAGATGGTTCAGTGGTTAAGAGCACAGACTACTCTTCCAGAGGTCCTGAGTTCAATTCCCAGCAACCACAACTGTCTTTAATGTGATCAGAGGCCTTCTTTTGGTGTATCTGAAGACATCGACAGTGTACTCACATAAATAAATAAATATCTTAAAAAAGAAAAAGTAAATTGTTAGCTCAGTGTATAGTATACTTCTGGAGAGGCTGAGACAGGAGGACCCCAGGTGCCTGGCTTAGGGTTACTATTCCTGTGATGAGACACCGCGACCAAAAGTAACTTGGGGAGGGAAGAAAGGATTTGTTTGGTTTACACTTGCACATCACTGTTCATCACCGGAGGAGGTCGGGACAGGATCTCAAGCAGGGCAGGAGCCCAGGGCAGGAGCTGACGTAGAGGCCATGGGGGAGTGCAGCTTACGGACTGCTGTCCTCCCCCGTCAGTCTAGGAGAACGTCCTCCATCCTCGGCCCGCAGCCTGATCTTACAGAGCCTTTCCTCACTCGAGATCCCCTCCTCTCTGACGGCTACAGCTTGTGTCAAGTTGACATGAAAAGATCCAGAACACAAAGCCTGAGGCCACTCGGGCTACATGGCAAGGTCCTATCTCTAAACCAAATAAACCAACACAGAGCCCCAAACCTTGATTCCTCGGGCTTCTTGCATCCATCAGTATGTTTTTCCTTTATTGTCTTTTCAATGCTGGGGGCAAAACCCAGGGCTGGTGCAAGCGAGGCACATACCGCACGGCTGAGCCATACCCTCAACTCCTCCGTCTGGTTTTTGTTTGTTTGGGGTCTGGCTTTTTGTTGTTCGTTTGGTGCTCTGGTCCCTTCCCCCACAGGATGCTGCCTGGCTGGCCTCTCACACTCACTGCAATCCCCCTCCCTCAGGCTCCCAATTCCAGGTGTTAGCATTACAAACTTTGTATCTGTGAGAGTATGTATGGCTGTGCACCAAGGCTCACGTGTGGTGATCAGAGGACGCGCTACAGGTCCCAGGAATTGAACTCAGGTCATCAGGTTTGCTAGCAAGCACCTTTATGTGCTGAGCCATTTCATGGACTCTATCACAGACTTTAAAATAGAACAATCCCAGCCATTCCCCCATGCATCACCTCAGGAAGCAAAAACATCAAGGAATACAGTTACTTCCCTACTTTTCACCAATGGCAAAGTTGGAAAAGAAAAAAAATGCAAAAGTTAAGTTTCCCCCTCTCCCCAGGCAGGGTCTCATGTAGTTCAGGGTGGCCTTGAACTCACTAGTAGCTAAGGCTAGCCCTAACTTCCTGATCCTCCCGTCACTTCCCAAACACTGAAATTATAGGAACGCACCATCACATCCCAGGTAAGGTTATTCTCTCGAATGAGGAAAGTAAGACAAAGAAAATAGGGAAGAGTCAGGTGAGCAACAGGAACTAGGGGTTAGAGAAATACTAGACCCACCGACAGACTCAGCGGGTTACCTGGGAAATGTTCATTCTCCCAAGGTGGAGCTCAGTAGTAGACTACAGCGCTTTCCTGGCAGGACAAGGCATGCATACCACCCTGGGGTTGATCTCCGGTACTGAAGAAAGGAAAGTGTGCGTGTGTGTGTGCGCGTGTGCGTGTGCGTGTGCGTGCGTGTGCGTGTGTGTATGTGCGTGTGTGTGTGTGTGCGTGCGTGCGTGCGTGTGTGCGTGCATGTGTGTGTGCATGCGTGTGTGCGCGTGTGTGTGCGTGCGTGTGTGCGTGCATGCGTGTGTGCATGCGTGTGTCCGTGCGTGCGTGTGTGCGTGCATGCGTGTGTGCGTGTGCGTGTGCGTGTGCGTGTGCGTGTGCGTGTGTGTGTGTGTGTGTTTGTGTGTTCTAGGAGTCAGAGGATCACATCCATCCCAGACCTCCAGAAGAGCAGCTCGTCTCAACGCCTGCCATTTCTCTATGCGTCTGTTTCCTCATCTGACTTAGGAAGCTGAACAAAGGGCCTGTGGAGTCAGGCTTTGAGAGGCAGGAGAATTAAGTCAATCAGTCTACACGATGAGTTGGAGGCCAGCTCCAGTCTACAGAGACCTTTGTCTCAAAACACTAATTATCTTGGAGATGGAGAGATGGCTCAGTGATTATGAGCCCTTGTTACTCTCAAGAGGAACTTGGGTTTGATTCCCAGGATCCACACGGCTATTTACCACATCCTTGGGCATCAGGCATACAACTAGCACACAGACATGCATGCAGACAAAACACTTCTACACATAAAACAATAAGCAAAATCAATCAATCATCATCATCACCATCCAATCAAAACACCTCTGATCGAGTTTGAGGTCACCTAGGTGGACACTGCCAGCTCCAAGCCAGGCAAAGGCTACATGGTAAGACCCTGTCTCCAAAGGAAATGCAGAGAGATGACCAGATGAAGGAACGGCCCGAATAAGAGTGAGAAAACCGGGCGTGGTGGCGCACACCTTTAATCCCAGCACTTGGGTGGCAGAGGCAGGTGGATTTCTGAGTTCGAGGTCAGCCTGGTCTACAGAGTGAGTTCTAGGACAGCCAAGGCAACATAGAGAAACCCTGTCTTGAAAAACAAACAAACAAACAAAAAAAAACAAAAACAACAACAACAACAACAACAACAAAAAAGTGAGAAAGAGCTGGGCGTGGTGGCGCACGCCTGTAATCCCAGCACTTGGGAGACAGAGGCAGGTGGATTTCTGAGTTCGAGGCCAGCCTGGTCTACAGAGTGAGTTCCAGGACAGCTAGGACTACACAGAGAAACCCTGTCTCGAAAAAACAAAACACACACACACACACACACACACACAAAAAAAAAAAAAAAAAAAAAGAAGAGTGAGAGATGGAGAGTCAGGAGCAGATGTCGCAGGAACCGTTTCTAAGCACATCACTTAAGGCTGCCATCAGCAGGATGAGCCACGAAAAACCTTTTATACTGTTTTACAAAACGGCTATTTCAACTTAACATTTGACATGGTCTCCTTTGGAGACATCAAGGCTCCACAGTGACAATTAGCAAGTAGGTGATTTACATGGAAAATGATAGATTTGATTTTTTTTGACAATGCTATAATTATTCAATTTACTAGTAAAATTATTATTATGTGAACCCTGACTAAAAACAAGAGGAATATGTAAGTTGGGAGTGGTGCCACATGCTTTACTCAAAGAGCTGGGGAGGCAGGGACAGGTGAATCTTCACAAATGAAAGGCCAGCCTGATCTACATAAAGACTTCCAGGACAGTCAGAGATACATAGCAATGTGCTGTCTCAAAAGCCAAACAAACAAACAAACAAACAAACAAAAAGACAGAATGGAACATGAGGATGTTCTGTGATGTGACTCAGTTGAACAGTGCTTGCTTACTGTATACTTGGCTTGCTTTCTGTTTTCTTTTCTTTTGTTTTCCAAGACAGGATTTGTCCCTGTAGTCCTGACTGTCCTGGAACTCACTCTGTAGACCTGGATGACCTCAAACTCAAGAGACTGACCTGCCTCTGCCTCCTGGATGCTGGTACTAAAGGTGTGTGCCACCACCATCCCTTTCTCTTCAAAAGGAGGCCTAGAGGAGGGAGGGACAGGCATAATCCTGGAGAAGGCCTAGTGGTTGATCCCAGGCATTGCAAAAGCAAAAGGGCCAGTAAGATAGCTCATCTGTAAAGGTATTTATTGCGTAGCCTGAGCAGTTTGGTCCCAACAGCCCACAGGTTGAAAAGACAGAACTGAATCCTAGTTGTCCTCTGACCCCAACAGGTGCACCATGGCATGCACACACATATATACCGACAACAAATTATAGAGAGATATATACATATGACTTTCCTTTTTGAAGTCCTTGATAGCCTGGAGCTCATTATGTAGACCAGGCTGGCCCTTAAAACTCACAGAGAGTTTATTTGCTTCTTTCTCCTGAGTGCTTGGATTAGAAACAGGTACCATAATACTCATCTAAATTCTGAGATGTTTTATTCATTATTTTTTAATCTATAAAATTGCTTGTGAGGGCTGGAGAGATGGCTCAGAGGTTAAGAGCACTGGCTGCTCTTCTAGAGGTCTTGAGTTTAATCCCCAGTAACCACATGGTCCTCATAACCATCTATAATGAGATCTAGTGCCTTCTTCTGGGCTGCAGGCATACATCCAGACAGACTGCTGTATGCATAATAAACAATTCTTAAAAAAAAAAAAAAATGTGTGCTCCTGCCACTGTAGAGGTCAGAGGACAGCTTGCAAGTTAGTTCTCTCCTTCCGACATGAGTTCCAGTGATCAAGCCTGGGTCATCGGTCCTGAGGCTCCGTGGCCAGTGCCTTTCTCCACTGAGCCGTCTCAGGAGACTGTCGTGTGCGAGTGTGCGCGTAGGCGTGCGCGTTGTGCCTATCCAGAGGTGAGAGGAGTACAATTGGGTGTCTTCCTTTATTGACCTCTACCTTATTCCCTTGAAACATGTTCTTTTATTTAGCTAGGCTGGTTGGCCAGGGATCCTCCTATCTGTCTAGTCCTCTGTCCCCAAGCACTGATGTTAAGGTTACCTGGAAGGCCCCTGCCATCCCCATTGTCTTTTTTGTTCAATACATGTTGCTATAATTTTTTACCAATTGAAGAAAGTGAGTCATTAAATCACAGATATGAAATGCTATAATTCTCTTTAGGGTTATCTTCAGGGTAGATGATATTGAAAATGAAGTTGAGTTATCAAGCCAGTGTAATTTAATGTCTTCACCCATAATCCCAGCACTTGGGAGATGAAGCCAGGAAGGTCAGGAGTTCAAATCTATCTAGAGCTATAAAGTGAGACTATTTCAAAATCAAAAGTCAGGGCTGACAAGATGGTTCAGATGGTGAAAGCAATTGCCACCAAGCCCGAAAAGCTAGGAGCTGGTTTTGATTTCTAAGACCCACTGGTAGAAGAAGAAAGCTGATATATGTCCTCCAACCTCCACATTTAAGCCATGCGAGAAACACTTCTATATACACATACATCAAATAAATAAACTGCAATTAAAAACCAACAAAGGCCAAGTAGTGGTGCATACTTTTAATACCAGCACTTGGGAGGCAGAGGCAGGGAGATCTCTGAGATTGAGGCCAGCCTGGTATACAGGATTAGTTCTGGGACAGCCAGAGCTACACAGAGAAACCCTGTCTCAAAAACAAAAGCAAAAAACAAAAACAAGACAAAAAAACTAAAAACAAACAGAAAAGAAAGACAGAAAAATAAATAAAAAGAAAAAAGAGAGAGAAAAATGAGAGTAGCTAGCTAGGTGTGGTGGTACATCACCCTGCTCTGAAGGCAGAGGAGCTCAATATCTATGAGTCCAAAGCCAACCTGGTCTACAGTCTGCACAGTGAATTCCAGGACAGCCAGGGCTATATAAAAAGACCCTGTTTACAGAGTGAGGTCCAGGACAGCCAGGGCTACGTAGAGAAACTCTGTCTCGAAAAACCAAAAAACCAAAAAACCAAAAAAAAAAAAAAAAAAAAAAAAAAACAAACAAAAAAACAACAACCACAACAACAACAAAAAAAAACACCCATGTTTTAAAAAAAAAAAAAAAAAAAAAAAAAAAAAAAAAAGGACGGGGTGGCGTCTGATTAAGTGCATCCCTCTGTGAAGGAAGACAAGCACTACCACACAAACAAGCCAGCGGCCAGCCATAGCAGGAAAAGGCTGGTAGTGACACCCATGGTGAACCTCTGAGCGGAAAGGGGCATCCCAACGGCAGGGCTCAGAAACTTCTAACCCGTCCCTGCCTAGTCCTCATGAGGGAACTGAAAGAAACAAGAAACGTTTAGTTACAGCACTCTGGGTTTCTGGTAGAAGGAACCAGCTCTGGGGAACTTAAAAAAAAAAAAAAAAAAAAAAAAAAAACTGAAAAGAGAAGTTTCAGGGTGGATCAACCTTTGCCATCCAAATGCAAACGCGATAGATCGCTGGCTGTTGTGACAGATGTCTGGAGAGCTGGGCTTTGCCCCGACTCCAATAGCTTGCTGGGCGATCCTAAACAAATGTACAGTTTTCCAAATCTCAAGTTTTGCATGTGTGGGGGTTGGGGGGGAGAATGGAAGAAGTCCCAGGGAGTTCAGGGGCAGCCTAGGCTCCTCCCAGGGAGTTCAGGGGCAGCCTCGCTGCTCTGAGGCCACCTTCCAGGCCAGGCTGGGCAAGAAGACCATCCGAAAAGGAAAAGAGAAAATTCAAATCATAAGCCGTGTTTCCGTTTTGTTCTGTTTGGTTTTGTTTTCTGTCTTTACAAACAGTTACAAATATTTGCACGTTTTTCCGAACCATTTGACAAGAGGGCCATCATACGCCTGTACATCTCTCTACGGAGAACATCCTTTCAGGTAACCACAGCATTGTACAGCAGTCTAGCAGTGGCACACAGCTACTCCACCCAGGGTTCCTCTTAGAGTCGGTCAGTTGTCCTAACAACGTCACTAAGCTACTATTTTTCCTGGTCCAGAACCAAACCCGAAATCGTCACCACCTGAAGGTTTTGCAGTATGTTCGTCTCCTTAAGCCTCGACTGGTTCCCCAGGCTTTTCTTCACTGTTTCCTGACCTTCACTACATGTTTGAACAGCACCGGTCAGTTAGTTTATAAAATGGCTCTCAGTGGGGTTTATTTGACATTTCCTTGTGACTAGATAAAGCCTGTGCGTTTCTGGTAGAATTACCACTGCAGCAAGGCCACGTCCTCATGGCCTCTTTTATTTTTAATTACATGAGTGTAGATAGGGGCGGATGCTGGTGCTGGGGATGTCAGTCTTCAGACACCTGGAGCAGGAGTTACACTTCCTTGTGAGCCATGTGACCTGGGTGCCAAAACCTGGGACCTCAAGCAAGAGCACTAGGCTCTTGATTTTTTTTTTTTTTTTTTTTTTTTTGGTTGTTGTTGCTGTTTTGAGACAGGGTTTCTCTGTGTAGCCCTGGCTGTTCTGGAACTCACTATACATAGACCAGGCTGGCCTGGCCTTGAACTCACAAGCTACCTGCCTCTGCCTGGCTAAGGGCTGGGACCAGAGGCCTGCAGCACAACACCAGGTTATCAGCAAGTGCTCTCAACTCTCAGAAATCTCTCCAGTCCCTCCTGGCTACTGCTGCTGCTTCTTCTTCTTCTTCTTCTTCTTCTTCTTCTTCTTCTTCTTCTTCTTCTTCTTCTTCTTCTTCTTCTTCTTCTTCTTTTGAGACAGGGTTTCTCTGTATAGCCCTGGCTGTCCTGGAACTCACTCTGTAGACCAGGCTGGCCTCGAACTCAGAAATCTGCCTGCCTCTGCCTCCCAAGTGCTGGGATTAAAGGCATGCGCCACCACGCCCGGCCCCTCCTGTCTTCTTGCAGGAGCATATTTAGTCAGTCTGTCCCAACATGGGGCATTGGGTTTGATGACTTAACCAGGAAGGTCCTAGTGAGTTTCTCTCTCACTATTTCCCCAGGTAATGATTTAGTAACCTATGGAAAAACAAATATCCCACATCAAAGTGCCATCTGCTGCTCCGAGCATTCTGGACTGAGTTCATCCGTTTATGGAGCCTTCCTAAGGCTGAGACCCTTTAATATGAATCCTTGTGTCGTGGTGACCCCCACCCATAAAATTACTTTTGTTGCTACTTCATATCTGTAATTTTGTTATCGTTACGGATCATAATATAAGTCTCTGCTTCCCAACAGTCTCAAGTGACCCCTGGGAAAGGGTCGCTTGACTCCCAAAGGGTTGTGACCCACACAGATTTACTACTCACTCTCGGGAAGACTCTCCCTTCTACATTTATAGAGATATGTATTTATAATTATAGTTTAATACATTTATATTGCATGAATTATAAATCATTACTATTTTCAGAATAAAGCACGGATTCTGAAACTTTTCTGTATCATATTAAAAAGTTACCAAAAAGATTATGTGGCCAGGCATGTTGATGCTGGCCTTTGATCCCAGCACTAGGGAGACAGAGGCCTGCATATCTCTGTGACTTCAAGGCCAGCCAGCCTACTCTATGTAGTGAGATCCAGGACAGCCGGGGCTATTGCCCAGAGAAACCCTGTCTCAAAAAAGAAACAAAAAACTACAAATTTATGGGCCAGTGAGATGTCTCAGCAGGAAAAGGTGCTTGCCGCCAAGACTAGCAACCCAAGTTCTATCTAGGAAACTCTTGCAAACTGAATTCACTAAGCAGCTGAAACTGGCCTTGACTTCCTGACCCTCCTCTTCCGTCTACTTCCCAAGAGCGAGCGAGGATTGAAGGCATGTGCTACAACACATAGCAAATGTTTTTTTTTTTTTTTTTTTTTTGAGACAGGGTTTCTCTGTATAGCCCTGGCTGTCCTTGAACTCACTCTGTAGACCAGGCTGTCCTGGAACTCAGAGATCTGCCTGCTTCTGCCTCCCAAGTGCTGGGATTAAAGGCGTGCGCCACCACCGCCTGGCAGTGTTGTGGTTTTTACTCTCTCTCCTGGACACCGAGTTGAGGGGTGAAAATGATCAAAACCAACCAGGTTGGTGGCACATGACTTTAATCCCAGCACTTGGAAGGTGGAGGCAGAGGCAGGCAGAACTCTGAGTTGGAGGCCATCCTGGTCTACACAGTGAGTTCCAGGACAGCCAGGGCTACACAGAGAAACCCTGTGTTGAAAAAAACCAAAGTAAATAAATAAATCATAAAAAAGGGGGGGGGTGGTGCACGCCTGTAATCCCAGCACTTGGGAGGCAGAGGCAGGCGGATTTCTGAGTTCTAGGCCAGCCTGGTCTACAGAGTGAGTTCCAGAACAGCCAGGGCTACATAGAGAAACCCTGTCTCAAAAACAAAACAAAACAAAACAAAAATGGAGGTCTTACTCTCTTACCTTCTTCCTCTCTTTCCTCTTTTCCTCTCTGTCCCTTCTCTCCCCATTCCCCTCCCCACTCTCTCCACATGTTCAGAGCCAACCTATGAGCCTCTGTGTGCACGCTCGCTCTCTCTTTCCCTCTCTCTCTGCCTTTCTCTGCCTCTACTCCCCCTCAACTCCTCTCCCCATGCCTAAAAATGGAGCAATGAGCCAGTGAGATGGCCGTAGGGTTAAGGCGCTTGCTGCCAAACCTGAGTTTAAGCCCCAGGACCCCAGATGCAGAGAACAGCCTCTTGGAAGCTGTCATCTGCCCTCATAAGTACTTTGTGTTCCGTGTGTGTGTGTGTGTGTGTGTGTGTGTGTGTGTTTTATGTGTGTATGTGATAATATAATAAAGGAAAAACTGCAATGATAAAATAAAGAACAGACTCAGAGACACTGGCCAGAATGTCTTTTAGATGGCTTAGTAATAGAAAGAATTATCTATGCATCTAGGAAAATGAGTAGAGAAATGGAAATGTTGAGAATACTAGTTTCTTCTAAATGTCTTGAGTTCAATTCCCAGCAACTACATGGTGGCTCACAACCATCTGTAATGGGATCTGATATCTTCTTCAGGTATGTCTGAAGAAAGTGACAGTGTACTCATATACATAAAGATAAATCTTTGTTTGTTTGTTTGATTTTTGAGACAGGGTTTCTCTGTGTAGCCCTGGCTGTCCTGGAACTCACTCTGTAGACCAGGCTGGCCTCGAACTCAGAAATCCGCCTGCCTCTGCCTCCCAAGTGCTGGGATTACAGGCGTGAGCCACCAATGCCCAGCTTGTTTGTTTGATTTTTGAGACAGGGTTTCTCTGTGTAGCCCTGGCTGTCCTGGAACTCACTCTGTAGACCAGGCTAGCCTCGAACTCAGAAATCTGCCTGCCTCTGCCTCCCAAGTGCTGGGATTACAGGCGTGCACCACCACCGCCTGACAAGATAAATCTTTTTAAAAAATATTTATTTATTTTATGTATACAAGTACACTGCAGCTGTCTTCAGACACACCAGAAGAGGACATCAGATCCCATTACTGATGGTTGTGAGCCACCATGTAGTTGCCTGGAATTGAACTCAGGACCTTTGGAAGAATAGTGCTCTTAACCACTGAGCCTTCTCTCCAACCCCAAGAATCTGAGTTTAGCCAGGTGTGGTGATGCACTCCTTCAACCCAAACACTCAGAAGCAGGAGCAGGTGGTTTCTAAGTTCCAGGCCATGTCTCAAAGCAACCACACCACCACAAACAAAAAAACCAAAAAAAAAAAAAAACAAAAAACAAATAAACAACAATCATCACCACCAGCACAAAAGATAGGAGCTGGAAATGGAGGAAGACCCCAATACCAACTTCTGGCCTCTATATACACATACATCAAAAATGCACACCTGTATGCACACACACTCACATGCAATATGCACATCCAAAAGGAAGTGAATCAGAACACAGCCTAGGTCACCCGAGACCTTGTCTCCAAAATAAAAAAGTTCCATCGTATCTGGGTGAGAGAGTGCACGTCTGTGATCGGAAGACTTGGTAGGACAAGCAGGAGGTCTGCCACAAATCCAAGATCGGTCAGGGATATGGTGAATTCTAGTTCTTCTGAACAAAAGTGAGAGAGACCCTGTTAAAAGAGGAGTGGGTAGGGGAAGGAGCAGAGGAGAAGAATCTAGATTTCAGTAGCTGGGTGTTGGGATATATGCCTGTATAGTAGACATCTTAGGTAGAAGGATATTAAGTTTGAGACCAGAAGCTTGGGTTCCGCAGTAACCAGAGAGAGGGGTGGTAGACAGCACACTATCTATGTACCTGGGAACATAACAGTAGGAAAGAGAACTTGCCTAGTACCCACAGAGCTTGAGTTCAGTACCCAGAAGCTAAATAAATTAGTGAGTAAATCCATGCAGCTCGGACACAGACCCTACAGTAACGACCTGCTGTAACACAGGGGCTAATGACAGGGCCTGGTCCCGGCTGAGAGGCTCACAGCGCCTCATGTTTGCGTTACTTTTCCTGTCAATTTTACTCTTTTTGTACGGAGAGGTATGTGCATTTTCATGTATGTATGGGTGCATGTGTGTCTACTCCTGTGGAAGGCAGAGGCCAATCTCAGATGTAGCTCCCCAGAAGCCATCCATCTTGTTTCCTGACAGTCTCTGTCTGACCTAGGCTCACTGTGACCTAAGGCTTATGCTGCCTCCTAGAATGGGATTGCAGGTGTTTGTCCATTCGGGTCTGGGGAATTCACACCAGCTCCTCCAGCTTAAGTGGTGTGTGTGTGTGTGTGTGTGTGTGTGTGTGTGTGTGTGGTGTATAGTGTGAGTGTGTACATGCACTGCAACACACATCTGAGGTCGGAGGACAACTTGCAGGACTTGGTCCCCTCCTTCCACCATGTGGGTTCTGGGATCCAAACGGGGTTTCCAGATTCGGCAGAAAGGAGCCATCTCACGGCCCCTCCCTGTGTATACCTTTTCTTTTGGGAGCTTCGCTCTATAGCCCAGGCTGGCCTGAAGCCTGCTGTGTAGCACAGGCTAAGCTTGACTCCTGATGCTATCCCTGCTTCAGTCTCTAGAGCGGTGAAGCTGCAGACAGGATCCTCCTTAGTCTCATAATGATTCCTGTCAGGAGTCCCAGAGCGCCCGTTCTCCCCATTCACAGTGCTGAATAAACCACAGCAGAATGACTCTAATGTCTCAGAGACACTGTTGTAGGCTGAGTAGCAATGCAATAACACACAAGAGTTCTGGAAATTATCCCTAGATTCAATCAGAAGTAATATATTTTCCATATGTAATTTTTTCATTTTACTTAAGAAAGACAATGTTCTTGACATTCTCCCAATTTAACTTCTGAATTTAAATGTTAGGAATGAAATAGGTTTGAGCTGGAAACCTAGTTACATTCTCTTCAGCACAGACCCTGAGAGCACCAGCCTGCAGGCTCAGCCCCAGCAGCAGGCTCTGAAGGCCAAGCAGAAACCAACGGACTCTTCAGAACCCTGTATAATCGCCAGATCCCAGGCATCAAGCAGCCAGGAAACCGAGGCAGGGCGATGCATGCCGTAAGGTTAGCCTTAGCTACATAGCTACTTAGTAGGGCCTAGGTTAGTCCTAGAGGATATAGCCCTAGAGAATCTAGGGATAATTTCCTAAAGACCTTTTCTCTAAGGAAAAAAAATTACATATAGCTTTCTAAATTGGCCAAAAAGTAGTTTGATTTTTTTTTTTTTAAGCTGGGCATGGAAGTCCACATCTGTAATTCCAGTGCCCAGAGCCTGCAGGATGAGCACTGTCATGAATTTGACTTAGTTTTTGTAATTCCAACAAGGAGGCAGAGACAGGACGATTCTGGGGGCTCACCCAATCAGCTAGTCCAGCAATTTTTGGTTCAGTGGGAGACCCTGTCTCAAGACAATATGGTGGTTCGAGTCTCAACACTAGGGAGGCAGAGGCAGGTGGATGTTTTGAGTTTCAGGACAGCCAGGAGTACATAGAGGAACACTGTCTGAAGGGAGAAAAAGATAAAGCAAAACAATAATGAACCAAAACAGTTCCATATTTACAATGTTTGCAACGAAACCCTCAAAACAGTTAAATCTGAAATAACGAATCCCTAAATATGTAAAATACAACATAAGTCTTCTGTTCCCTTAAAGTTCTGTTTAGGGGGCAGACAGATGGCTCAGCAGGAAAAGACCAAATAACCAGAGTTAAATTCCCAAGAACCCACATGGTAGACAGAGATTCCTACAGGTTCTCTCTCTTTCTCTCTCTCTCTCTCTCTCTCTCTCTCTCTCTCACACACACACACACACACACACACACACACACGGAGAGCAGGGGTTAAGTAAATTCCTGATATAGCTTTTAAGTCTGTGTCCCACAACAAGTTTACAGAGCGGGTTTCAGGATTCTCTTGGCTCTCGTCAATTCTCCTGCAAATCTCTTACTGGCATGAGCTTAACTGTAGTTAAGAGTCTGAAGCCCAAGGAAGAACTGACATTAGGGACTCGGGAGTGCCCCAGAACAGAAGACCAACAGTGCTAACAGAAAAGTTAGCTCTTAAGGTAAAACAGAGCCAGATGTGGTGGCTGAGGCAGTAGGATCAGGATCATGAGTTCAAGGTCAACCTGAGCCACATCTGGAGTCTTTACCGATCTCAAATGGTGTGATTTATGTTGTTGGGGGGGGAGGGGGAGTACGTTCTTAAAGAGTGTTTTCAAAAACTCAACAGAATGGTCTCTAGTAGAGAGAATAACAAAATTATATAAGAGAAAATATTACAGATGATGTTTTTAAATGACTAAACGCAGGGGTGTAGCTCAGTCTGTAGCAAGCACGAGGCCCCATATTTGGATTCCCAGCACAGGGGACATTGGAGACAGGATCCGTCATTCAAGGTCATCCTGAGGTAGAATTCGAGGCCAGCCTGGGCTAAGACTGCTACAAAGAGTAAACAAAAACCTTTGCCAAATAACTGGCCTCTCTATTAGAAGTCTTTCTGACATGACCTGGGGTCACCTGTTTCACAGACATATGCCACCTGGGCTGTTGTAGAGCAGAGAGACAGCAGGGTCCCAGGAGGGTGAGGACTGCAGCTTCAAGTAGCTTAAATTGTGTTAAGTCGAGGTTTACCCTTCTGGTAAGGCAGTTTCCGTGCTTTTTGAAAAACAAACAAACAAAAAAAAAAAAAAAACTAAAAAACTCCAGGGGTCGACCTTGAGTTGCCCATCTGTAAACTGGAGCGGGCCACACAGAGGGAGCCGGGGTACAGGGTGGTGCCGCGCCCGCCACGGAGAGGAGCAGCAGCAGCGCGGCCCGGCAGTGTGCAGGAAGTGCTCTAGGGTTGGGAGGGAGAGGGAGGGCGGAGGCGGGAATGCGAAAGCCGAGCCCTTGGCTGCGGAGTTTGCACCGGAGCTCGGCGGAGGCGGGGCGAAACTGGGGTGAAAGGGTTAGTTAGTGGACGGGCGGGCGAGACGGGCCACCTCCCCCGAGGAGAGCGCGCGGGCTGCGGGGGAGACTCGGAGGTGGCGGCCGAGGAACGTGGGGGGAGGGGAGGGGCGAACTCGCTCAGGAAAGGGGCGGGACGCGCGCTCCCACCGCACGCATGCGCGCCCCGCTCCTCCAGCCGGCTGGTTCGGGAGGTTCGCCGCCACGGCGCGCCCAGCCCCGACGGTGCGCACGCTGCGAGAGGAGGAGCCGCCCCGCCCTCCCCGCGACCCCCGGCGCCCCGAGGCCTGCGGGGGGCGCTTTAGAGGGGACGGGCGGACACCTGTTTCTGCTGTGGAGGGTTCGGGAGCCCGGGACCGGGACTCCGGTCGTCTCCTTCCCCTCCCCCAGGAAGAGCGGGGCGGGAGGGGCTGGGCGTGCTACGGAAGAGTCCGCTCCGGGTTTTCCCGCCCACTTTAACTCTGAGAGCGCTTCGAGCGCGCGGCGCTTCACTCCACCGGGCGCGCCCGAGCCCTCGGCCGGAACTCGTTGTGCCACCCCCTCACATCCCCCGGGGACGGAAAGTGGTCTCTCCGACCTCTCGGCCCCCGAGTCCCCGCGGCCGTGCCTCCGCTGCCCATCTCTCCAGGGTTCCGGCCCGGGCCGGCCCCGGCGGCTGGAGAGCGCCCTCCTAATGCGGGCGCGCGGAGGAACTACTTAACGTGTCCGTGCGCCCGGTGGTGCGGCCGCGCTCAGAGCTCTTCCTGGAAACTCCCGCCTCGGGGCGCCAGGAGCACCGGCCGGGGGGAGGGGAGTGCGCGCCGAGCGGGCCCCCTCCTTCCCGGGGGAGGACTCGGCGTCCCCGCCCTCCTCTCTGCCGAGGGGAGGGGAGGGCGGGGGAGGGGAGGGCGCGGAAGCCGAGGTGGGGGGCGCTTCCCGCCCCACCCCGCCTCCAGAACAACGGGTTCCCGCTGCTGCCCCCTGCCGCCTGCCGCGGCCTCGACGGAGGCGTCGGGGGGCGCCGCTTCCGTGGGAACCGGACCCGGGACGTTCCAGATCTGGCCGGTTTCCTGTCCAGAGAACTCGCAGCCACTTTCGAGAAGCCGGTTGGAGCAACTTGGGCGCAGGCGGCCGGCGCTGGCCACATGTCACTTAGCCTGGCAACCTCTCCCGGACTTTTCAAAACAACGGGGAGTGGGCTGGGGCGAAGCGTGTTGGCTCTCACTCCGGAAGCCCAAGTTCTGGTTGTGGGTTTTTTTTTTAAAGGGCTACCAACCGCGGGAAGTCGGCTTTTGCAGTGGAAACCCTTTTCTCCCCTGGTGTGCACACAAAGGTCGAAGTCAGGAAAGTTGATCGCAGCACTCATGACTGCGCTTCCTTGACTTTGTGCTTTAAAAAAAAAAAAAAACAAAAAACTCGTGGCCTTCTCTGAAGAGGCACGCTGCTCTCTGAATCCGAGAGGAAGGAAAAAAAATAATTCGAAAGACCCCGGAAAAGTTCAGTGAGCCAGCCACATTTCGACATTTCCCAGATTTTGCAATATTGAACCGGGTTCCTGCCAACTTACTGCCAAATTACAAATTTCTCAAGATGAAGGGTGTTCAGCCAAATTGCTGCCAGGCCCCGTAAGCAGGCACCAACAACACCGGCTTAATTACACCTTCTTTCTCGCGCAGCCTTATTTAATTCGCTGCTGGATGAAGTCCTCAACCCGGGTGTCAGTAACTGGCCTTTTTCTGGGCTGAACAATCACACGCTTCCCATGCCTCAGTAGTTCCAAGAATTGTATAACCCATCGCCCTGTTTCTGTTTTCTAGTCGATATTGTCCTAAAATGCAACCCAATCAGGTAAATTCTTTCCCGTGGACTGAAAAGACGTAAACAAACATCACACTTGCAAGAAAGTGTTCTTTTAAGAGAAGAAGAAAAAAAAGATTTAGGCCAAGAAACCGAATTTGTTGTTCAACGTGAACCCCTGAAGGGGATTAAGCCTGAGAGGCTGAATGCAGTTAAACCAGCTTAATCTCTTCCTTTGTTCTGGCTCTTCCCATTTACTTAATGTGTTTTAAGGTGATTTGACACAACCTAAACTAATTTCTTATATGTTAGTGTTGTCTACCCGTGAACCATGCAGTGTGACAAAATACAGAAGTCTGTGGGACCCTTGACACTTTCTAGAATTCCATACTAAACAGCTCTATGACCAATAAATAAAAGGGGAAGTTTTGGAGGGACGGGCGAGATGGTGATTCCTTTCTTTTTTCTTTCTCTTTTTCTTTTTTATGTATGGAGACTTTAACCTTTTAGCCTACTTTTGTTGAGTCCGGCTAGAAGCCACCTTTGCTTGTTTCTGTGTGAAGTGGGTTTGTTGTCTCTGCTTTTGTTTTCCAGTAGGCAGGAAAGGAGCTCTGAGTGTGGGGCTCGGCTCTGGTAGACCCCAGGTTTTCTGGCCTTTACTGTTCCTCTTAAATAACAATTGCCCCCTGTTCTCCTTAGCCCCAGATTGAGGGCATTCATTCACAAATGACTCCAGCCTCCCTCTGAGTGTCCGCTTCCTTCTAAAGACACTTCCATCACACTAAGGCTTGCAAAGACGTAAGCAGGAAATAAACTCATTTTTACACCTGGGGGAATAATAGTAATAATAATAGTAGCTGTTGGTAACTACGTGAGAGCTAGACTTTTCTCTAAATGCTCTGACTTAACTCCTCACAGTAGGTCCAAGAGTTGGCCGTTCTAGAACGGGAGCCGTTACCGGGAACACCCAGGCTGAGGACAATAGTTCCAGCATTTGAATCCCAGCGGGGTCCAGCTACTTCTTCTCACCCAGGCTGCTCCTCGTTTAACTGTCCGCAGAATGAACAGTGACTAGTCACCACTTTTTTCACGGAGAAGCGTTTCTCTATGAGCAGTAGCTCCTAGGCTAGGCGAGGCTCTTTGCTGTGGAACTTCAAGGAAGTGAAATTTGAGATCTGCTCAGAGGAAGCGTTCCCAAATCAGATTAGTGTCTTGGAAACCAGCGTCCGACCGTCAGCGTCTGCATTCTAAGTGCTAACCAGGATAGACACATTTGGGCAGTGGCTCAGTGATGCGTTAGAACATGCCTACTACTTGATAAAAAAGAGGCAAGCTGCCTGGAAACTCCCCTGGTGGACCAGGGAGGCGTCAGGAAGTGAAAATGGGAAGAGAAGAGGTGATGGGAGGTGAGAGAAAAATAAAGGTAGCATGTGTGCACTTGGAATGGGTAAGAATGAGGATCGAGGCCATGCAGAAGAGAAGCATGTGGGCGTGTTATGACAGAGCCACAAAAGGAGCATAAACACGTAAACCAGAGCACAAGGCAGGGAAGGCACTGGGGGCAGGATGGTTGTCTCCCCACGTGGGGCTGTGGGACAAGAATCATTTTAGGTTGGATTAATGGAAACACAGTTCCCGCAAGAGGAAATGCTGCACTCTGCTCAGTTAGAGTATTCCTAAGTAATGAGGTTTCCATTAAGGAGTATCACAGTGAAGACAATTAACCAAATTAAGGTGGAAGCGTCAATCCCTGGCTTATCAGGAAAGCTGCACTTGTGAGTGATGGAAAAGAACTGACCTGCTAAGTGTGGCGTAATCTCACGTGCCTGGAATCCTAGCACACTGAGGCAGAGGCGGGAAAATCTCTACAAGTTTGAGGCCAGCCTGGTCTACATAGAAAGTTCCAAGATGGCTGGAGAGATGGCCCAGCGGTTAAGAGCACTGACTGCTCTTCCAAAGGTCCTGATTTCAAATCCCAGCAACCACATGGTGGCTCATAACCATCTGTAAAGAGATCTGATGACTTCTTCTGGTGTGTCTGAAGACAGCTACAGTGTACTTAGATATAATAAATAAATAAATCTTTAAGAAAAAAAATGAAAATTTCAGTCTAAGACCCTGTCTCAAATTTTTTATTTTTTGAAAATGTTTTAGGTTTTGGCTTTTTTCTTTTCTTTTCTTTTCTTTTCTTTTCTTTTCTTTTCTTTTCTTTTCTTTTCTTTTCTTTTCTTTTCTTTTCCTTTCTTTCTTTTCTTTTCTTTTCTTCCTTCCTTTCTTTCTCCTTCCTTCCTTCCTTCCTTCCTTCCTTCCTTCCTTCCTTTCTTTCTTTCTTTCTTTCTTTCTTTCTTTCATTACAAAGGAAGTAGACTTGTCCTGGGTGGGCTATAGCAAGGCCTTAGAACAGATGGATAGGAACTTAAGGCATATATTTTAGCTTAGAATATGGATAGGTCCTGTAAATATAAACTAGGCCACCTTAGAATGGAACAAAATCTGTGTGTCTAGTGGCACTGGAAATATTCATTACCATGGGCTTGAGTGACACTGTGCCATTATCTGGGCTACAGCAGAAAGCAGGAAAATATTATAACCTGTCTCATTAGCACAGAATTAGCACTAAAAGTCTGCAGAGAATACATTCTTGAAATTCTAGGGCTCAATTTATTCCCCCACAGTTCTCTTGGGATGCTGAAGATGAAGCCAGGACTTTGCACAAGCTCGTCAAGTGCTCCACCAAGGACTCACATCCCCAGCTCGTCAAGTGCTCCACCAAGGGCTCACATCCCCAGCTCATCAAGTGCTCCACCAGGGGCTCACATCCCCAGCTCGTCAAGTGCTCCACCAGGGGCTCACATCCCCAGCTCGTCAAGTGCTCCACCAGGGGCTCACATCCCCAGCTCGTCAAGTGCTCCACCAGGGACTCACATCCCCAGCTTTTGGCATTTTGGAAGAGACTCTTTTTTTGTTTGTTTGTTTTGTTTTTGTTTTTTGAGACAGGGTTTCTCTATGTAGCCCTGGCTGTCCTGGAACTCACTTTGTAGACCAGGCTGGCCTCGAACTCAGAAATCCGCCTGCCTCTCCTCCCAAGTGCTGGGATTACAGGCTTGTACCACCACCGCCCAGCAATAAATCTTTTTTTAAAGAAAAAAATTCAGGTTGTCCTTGAACTTACCTGCCTATGTTTCCTTCCCCAGTGCTGGGTTACAGGAATAAATGCTGCTATAACCACCTCTATGGCTTAGTGTTTCTGAATTTACCAAAGCGATTATCTGATCGTGTGCTTATAGATCAAAAGTAGGCATGGCTGGGCTGGAGAGATGGCTCGGCAGTTAAGAGCGCTTGCAGAGAGCATGGGCTCTTTTCCCAGCATCCCCATGGTGGCTCACAAACACTTGTAACTTCAGTTTCAGGGGACCCAATCCTGTCTTCTGTCCTCTTCGGACACCAGTCATTAACCTGATTCACATACCTATATGCAGGTACTCAACACATGTACATTTAAAAAATAACATTTAGCCGGGCAGTGGTGGTACAAGCCTTTAATCCCAGCACTTGGGAGGCAGAGGCAGGCAGATTTCTGAGTTCGAGGCCAGCCTGATCTACCGAGTGAGTTCCAGGACATCCAGGGCTACACAGAGAAACCCTGTCTCAAGAAAAAAAAAATTATATAATATAAAATGCATTATTTTTTATAATATAATAAAAATGATAAATATTAAAAACAAGCAAACAGGTGAAAGTGTAGATATTCTCAATAAAAGTTTTAAAATGTTAAAATTGGATCCAGACAGTTCTGAAGTATGTTCCCTCTACATTGTTTTATTTTATTTTTAAAGATTTATTTATTTTATGTATATGAGTACACTGTAGCTGTCTTCAGACACACCAGAAGAGGGCATCGGATCCCATTACAGATGGTTGTGAGCCACCATGTGGTTGCTGGGAATGGAACTCAGGACTTCTGGAAGAGCAGTCAGTGCTTGTAACTACTGAGTCATCTCTCCAGCTCTCTACGTCATTTTATTTACTTTAGTTAGCAATATTGTTCTGAATGGTGGCTTTTATATAGCTGGACATGCTTAGGATACTCGTGTGCACCTAAAAGTCGTATAGCGTGGGGTGGAGAGATAGCTTAGTTATTAAAGAGCTTGGGTTAGCCAGGTGGTGGCACACGCCTTTAATCCCAGCATTTGGGAGGCAAAGGCAGGCGGATTTCTGAGTTCGAGGCCAGCCTAGTCTACAGAGTGAGTTCCACTCACTACACAGAGAAACCCTGTCTTGAACAACCAAAAAAAAAAAAAAAAAAAAAAAAAAGAGCTTGGGTTTTCAAGCACGAAGATGTGTGTTTGAGTTCCACAAACCACATGAAACCCCAGATATCGCCAAGTGTGGGCAACACCTGGTTTAATTTCCTCACTCAGGCAAACTTGCATATCTATGCAAGCTTGAAGCTAGTCTGGTTTATACAGTGAGTTCCAGGCCAACCAGGGATATGCATGCAGTGAGACTCATGCTTTAGATTTCAATCTGTTGTTGTTGCTGTTATTATTATTATCATCATTATTATTTGTGTGTGTGTGTGTGTGTGTGTGTGTGTGTATACTTGTATGAAGATGCTTGCAGAGTCTTCAGAGAGCATCAGATCTGGAGCTAACAGCTGTGATCCATGTAGTACTTTGAAAGAGCAGCAGCCGGGCAGTGGTGGCGCAAGCCTTTAATCCCAGCACTTGGGAGGCAGAGGCAGGCGGATTTCTGAGTTTGAGGCCAGCCTGGTCTACAGAGTGAGTTCCAGGACAGCCAGGGCTACACAGAGAAACCTTTTCTCAAAAAACAAAGAGAGCTGCAAGCATTCTCGACTGCTGAGCCATCTCTGTATCCCTCTTTTTTGAGAAAGGGTTTCATGTAGCCTCCACTAGCCTCAAGCCTGCTATGTAGCTGAGGCTAGCCTTGAACTCTTGATCCTCCTGCCCACACTTTGCGAATGTTAGGATTACAGGCATGTACCGCCATGCTCAGAATCAACTTACTGACAAAGTCGTAGTTCTCTCATCTGTAAGCCGGAGCGATATCAACCCTTAGAACAAAGCATTTTTGTGGGAATTACTTGATACACTAATTTTTCTTCCAATACTGAAAAAAATTAAAATCCAGTGTCTTTAAATACGAGGCAAGCAAATTTATATCTTGACATTATTTGATTTTTTTGTTGTTGTTGTTTTTGTTTTTGTTTTTCGAGACAAGGTTTCTGTGTAGCCCTGGCTGTCCTGGAACTCACTCAGTAGACCAGGCTGGCCTTGAACTCAGAAATCTGCCTGCCTCTGCCTCCCAAGTGCTGGGATTACAGGCGTGCGCCACCACGCCCAGCTCTTGATATTTTAAATATAAAATAAACTATATTTTGACCAGAATACGGTTTTAGAGGGGATGACAGCATCTTCATGGCAGTGATGCAGACTGCTTTCTAGAAACAGTGACTGCCACACGCCCTTCCTCCATTTTCGGTGGTCAGTAACTTAGTCCGGGTTTATCTCAGAGAAAGAAGCCAGCTGACATAGGGTCCCTGCTACTGCTGCAAGGTAAACCATTTCACTTCTCTCTCCTTCATTTTTTTGTTTTTGTTTCCTTCATGCTTTAATCATTTTGACACCAGGCTGTACAAAAGTAATTTAAAATTAACATGTCTGACACTTGGAGGCTGGCAGAACCTGATTCTGAACCCTGCCCCCTCACTGGGCAGCCGGAAACGGCCTTTCATTGGCTACTCAGCTGACAAAGAGCCCAGGAAACACATCCAACAGTTAATTTGCTAATTTGGTTTTCTGTCTAATTTGAAACCAGAAAACCTTCAGTCACCCAGCAGCCGGGCTCTCTGGCTCCAGCCTTGGCTTCTGAAACGTCCTGTAGCTCTCAGAGAATCAGAAAAGAAAGATTTACCTCGTCAAGTGTGTCCTTCCGTGGCTTCCCAAAAGATCACAGTTTACAAATCAGTTTATCAGAGGAATTGGAAATAACATATTCAGAAAGTGTTCAGTGTGGTCACACTGCTTCCTGAATCACAGGGAATTTCCAGACCAATAATGCGCTCAGGATTTGGAAAAGCCAGGGTTTCACAAGCCTCATCCTGGCTCCTAGTGTAGAGACACCATGTTCAACCTCCTGTGAACTTCCTTCCTTCCCTTCTTCTATTTTTGTTGTTGTTGTTGTTGGTGGTGGTGGTGGTTTTTGTTTGTTTGTTTGGTTGGTTTTTTTTTGAGACATGGTTTCTCTGTGTAGTCCTGGCTGTCCTGGAACTCACTCTGTAGACCAGGCTGGCCTCGAACTCAGAAATCCAAATCCGCCTGCCTCTGCCTCCCAGAGCGCTGGGATTACAGGCCTGCGCCACCACGCCAGGCTCTTGTTGTTGTTGTTAAAGAATTATTTTATTTATATGAGTATTCTATTGCTGTTTTCAGACACACCAGTAGAGGGCATCCGATTCTATTACAGATGGCTGTGAGCCACCATGTGGTTGCTGGGAATCGAACTCAGGACCTCTGGAAGAGCAGTCAGTGCTTTTAACCACTAAGCCATCTCTCCAGCTCCCGCCTGTGGACTTTCTTGCTGACTTCAGTGGGAAAAGTCACAGAGAACTTGTGTGATCCTGGGGAGGGTGGCAGTGGTGTCTGATGGGATGCTAGACCACGGCAGTCTTCCCAAGACCCTCAGCTGCCCTTTCCCCTCTGGAGAGCTCAGCCAAAAAGAAATGGTAGGTTCTCTCTCAGATATGCCGCAGAATGTGCCCTTGCTGCCCCTCGGAGTCGGCTCAGAGGCTTGACTTACTTCCTGTTTTCCCACCTCGGGCAGGTTGAGCTCGTCTGCCTGACTTCTTAAACCTTATATAATCTGGCTCCACGAATCCCTATTTCGAACTGCTCATTAGTACATATTCAAATTTGGCAAGACGCGTTGTTCTCAGAACAGGCTGCTCTGTCTCTGCCTCCAAATCCTTTCCCCTTCCCTGCTGACTTCCCTGCGCGTGCTCGTTCCTGTGTTCCGTTGGCGTGCGCCGTTCGGTTTCTGTGCTCCGTGCTCCGTTCGCCTCCGCTCAAACCCTGTCTGAGCCTCGCGTCCCGCTAGAGTCTTATTTCTCCCATTTAATCTTACCGTGCACGGAGTCTTTCTTCCTACCTTCCCTTGGGTAACAATGTACCAAACTGTTGTTTGTTTTGTTTTGCTTTGCTTCGTTATTTTGATTTTTTTCTTTTTCTTTTCTTTCTTTTTTCTTTTTTTCTGAGACAGGGTTTCTCTGTGTAGCCCTGGCTGTCCTGGAACTCACTCAGTAGACCAGGCTGGCCTCGAACTCAGAAATCTGCCTGCCTCTGTCTCCCAAGTGCTGGGATTAAAGGCGTGCGCCACCACTGCCCGGCTTGATATTTTTTTTTCAAAGCAGGGTTTCCTCTGTATAGCCCTGGTCCTGGAACTCAACTCTGTAAAATAGGCTGACTTCAAACTCATTAGGGGAATCCTCCTGCCTCTGCCTCCTGAGTGCTGGGATTAAAGGTGTGCACCACTTGTGCCTGGCTAAACATTTATTTTTATTCATTTGTGTTTGTCTGTGAGGGAGTATATGTATATGAATTCAGTTCCTCATAGAAGACCAAAAAACTATTGGATCTCCTGGAGCTGGAGTTAAAGTCAGCTGTCATGTGGGCGCTGGGAACCAACTCCAAACTCAGGTTCTGTGAGGGCAGTGGCTGCTCTGCACTGCTTAACCAGCCCCACCCTGTCCATCGTGGTTCTACCTTTCCAGATAAACTCTAAGGTGTGTATGGTCAGGTCAGAAGGCATGTGCTATCTGCGGTCACTCACAAAGATTTCTCTATTCATTCACAACAGTCACTGAGTATGGGGTAAGAGGTTTGTGAGCTCCGTACTTGGCTTTGCACAGAGACCCAACTTCAAAAACCAAAACAACAAAACCAAAACCACGGAATCTGTTTTGTAAAGTGGAGCCCAGGAATCTGTATTTTTTTCGTGTAAACCCCAAGAAGTCATGTGGTCAGAGCTAGAGAACCAGTACACACAGACTTGGCACAGGAAACACTCTCCTTTGGTATAAACATTTGTATTCAAACTACCTGAATATTTATATCAAGTCACCTGGGAGCAGAGTTAAGGGGTCATGTATGCTCAGCAAAATGAGGCACCTTGGGTTGGAGAGATGGCTCAGCAGTTAAGAGCACTGACTGCTCTTCCAAGGTCCGGAGTTCAAATCCCAGCAACCACATGGTGGCTTACAACCATCCATAATGAGATCTGATGCCCTCTTCTGGGGTGTCTGAAGACATATAATAAATAAATCTTAAGAGAGAGAGAGAGAGAGAGAGAGAGAGAGAGAGAGAGAGAGAGAGAGAGCCGGGCATGGTGGCGCACACCTGTAATCCCAGCACTTGGGAGGCAGAGGCAGGCGGATTTCTGCGCCAGCCTGGTCTACAGAGTGAGTTCCAGGACAGCCAGGACTACACAGAGAAACCCTGTCTCGAAAAACCAAAAAAAAAAAAAAAAAAAAAGAGGCACCGTGCAGGGTGCACAGTGGTGCAGAGGCAGGTGGATCTATGTAAGTTTGAGACCTCCTCTAACTATCAAGTTCCAGGACAGTCAGACAAATACAGAGAAACCCTGACTCAAAGAAAAGGAGACAGAAGAGAGAAGGAAGAGGAAGGGGAGGTGGAGGAAGAAGAAAAAAGAAGCATTACTCCTGGATTCCACCAGGGGAGGAAGAAAGGAAGAAAGGAAGGAGAGGAAGAACTTATTCCTAGCCCTTGAATGACCTTATGAAAGCAACCCAACCTGCCCCTAAGGGCACAGTCAGAGGCTGGTAGGCTGGTTTTCCTTCTGTAGCATCAGATAGGTGTGTGTGTGTGTGTGTGTGTGTGTGTGTGTGTGAATTCCTGGTCACCGCAGGTGCACAGATCAAGTAGCTAGAACTGTAGGCAGCCGAAAGGGCATCATGCCCCTGCTTTTGCATCAGCTGCATTCTACTGCATTTGTGGAATGGTGTTCAGAAGCCAGTCCGGTTCAGCTTGTGAAAGGGTTGGTCGGATCGTGGCCTAGGCCCAGTTACAGAACTAATAAACTGAGGCTTCATTCATTTCCTGAATCTAGCTCCAGTGGGAAATGATGGGCTAAGTCATGATCCCCTCCTGGGTGCTTGTGCTTCAGGGAGGACCCCTCCAGATGGGAGAGGAGAGGGTCATCCCAGTGACTCCGCCCTGGCCCAACAGGTGAGCTGCCCAGAGGCACAGTTTGGGGAGAGCGAGTCATCATGTAGTTGGCACTGTCCCATGCTCTGTGTCCTCTGAGAAGTGACAGTGACCGAGAGGTCCTTACTTGCTCAGAGTCGGAAGGAAGGTCACATCCAATTGTTTATTTATTCCTTTGTTTTTATTGACAACCTAAAACAGTAGACTTGCTATGACTTTAAAGCCAGCCACTGCTACATAATCCCAGGCTAGCCTAGACTTAAGATCAAGTCCCTGTCTTAAAAAGGAGCAGAGGGAGCCGGGCATGGTGGCGCACGCCTGTAATCCCAGCACTCGGAAGGCAGAGGCAGGCGGATTTCTGAGTTCGAGGCCAGCCTGGTCTACAGAGTGAGTTCCAGGACAGCCAGGGCTACAAAGAGAAACCCTGTCTCAGAAAACCAAAAAAAAAAAAAGGGGGGGGGGCGCTGGAGAGATGGCTCAGTGGGTAAGAGCACCGACTGCTCTTCCAAAGGTCATGAGTTCAAATCCCAGCACGCACATGGTGGCTCATAACCATCCATAAAGAGATCTGATGCCCTCTTCTGGTGCGTCTGAAGACAGCTACAGTGTACTTACATATAATAAATAAATCTTAAAAAAAAAAAAAAAAAAAGGAGCAGATGGAAGGGGTTGGGAAGGTTTTGGAGATAAGGATCACGTGCTGGTCTCCCAGAGGACCCGTTCAGTCCCCAACACTCACACTGAGTGGCTCCAGCTACCTGTAACTTCAGCTCCGAGGGGTCTGACAACTTCTTCTGGCCTTCATGGGCACACTCAGGTGACATAAACAGACACAGACCACACCACACACATAAGTAAAAATAAAGTTTTTAAAAAATTAAATTTCCAGGCAGTGGTGGTGCACGCCTTTAATCCCAGAACTTAGGAGGCAGAGGCAGATGGATTTCTAAGTTCGAGACCAGCCTGGTCTACAGAGTGAGTTCCAGGACAGCCAGGACTACACAGAGAAACCCTGTCTCGGAAAAAAACCCTGGCTTTGGCTTTTTTTTTTTTTTTTTCCGAGACAGGGTTTCTCTGTGTAGTCCTGGCTGTCCTGGAACTCACTCTGTAGACCAGGCTGGCCTCGAACTTAGAAATCCGCCTGCCTCTGCCTCCCAAGTGCTGGGATTACAGGCGTGCGCCACCACGCCCGGCTTGAAACCCTGTCTTGAAAAACAAAACAAAACAAATTAAATTGAATAAGATCAAGTTTGGTTGGTTCATGCCTTTATTCCCAGCACTCGGGAGACAGAGCAGCCTTGTCTACAGAGAGAGATCAAAAAACAAAAAAACAAACAAGAAACCAAAAAACAAAACAAAACAAAACAAAAACCCAGACAAAACAAAACAAGCCTCTCAGTGTAAAGGGACAGGCGCGTGTTTCTGAAGGAGGCGAGCTGAACTATGCACTTCTCTGAGATAAGAGAATTCCAGATAACTGCTTTAGTGCCTCTCAGATCTTGGCCCACGACTCTGGATGTGCAAACCAGGTGCCTAAATCTGTTGTAAATCTATTTGTAAACAAAGCCATCTCTCTAAGTTCCCAACGACAGTTACTCGTTAAAGCTAGGAAGCCTCTAAGCCTTGGCGCAGGTGTTCAGATGAGAAAGGAGTGCTTACCCAGCACGGTGTCTCGTCCGCCAATCCCAGCACTTGAGAGGCAGAAGCAGAAGGCTAGCTTTGAGTTCGAGGCCAGCCAGTCTCCACAGCCAGTTCCAGGCCAATTAAAGGGAAAGGCTGTGCTTGTAGCTCTTTTGGTAGAATGCTCGCGTAGCATGCAAGAAGCCCTGGGTTCCAGTCCCAGCATGGCCCCAAACCAGACAGTGCGGTAGAGACGTGTTATCCCAGTCCCGGGGCTGCAGAGACAGGATCAGAGCAAGCTCGAGGCCAGCTGGTAACACGGGAGACCGAGTCTCCAGACAGGTGGGAAGAAAAACAATAAAAAGAAAAGGGCAAGAGAGATGGCTCAGTGATTAAGAGGACTGGCTGCTCTTCCGAAGGTCCTGAGTTCAAATCCCAGCACGCACATGGTGGCTCACAACCATCTGTAATGGGGTCTGATGTCCTCTTCTGGGGTGTCTGAAGACAGCTGCAGTGTACTCATATACATAAAATAAATAAATATTTAAAAGAGAAAAGAAAAGACTGTCGTTGCTGAGTCAGGTGTGATACAGGGCGGGCTGAGGTGGAAGATTACTTCCAGTGCAAGGTCAACCTCGGCTGCAAAGTGAGAAGAAATCCAAACAGCAAACCAACCCAAGACAGGAGTGGGGGAGGGGTGGCTCAGTCTCCAAAGCACTTGCTGCACAAATGTGAGGACCTCCGTTCAATCCCCAGAACCCATGTAGACCGAACCCACATGTGAAAAGACAGACTTGGTGGTGCACGCTTGTCACGGGCTTGGTGGTGCATGTGTCATCGATCCAGCACTGGGCAGGCAGACTGGCAGGCACCAGGAACTGCCGGTTAGTAAGCCTATTTGGTGACCTTCGGGCCAATGAGAGGCCGTATCAGTCAACAGGTGGATGGCTTCTGATGCACAGCCCCTTCCGAGGTCCCCCAGCCTTCTGCCTGCCTCAGGGCACATGTGTGCACTCGGGCCGTGCGTGCCGACACACCACATACATGCACTCGCACACAAGCCCACATACAAAACCAAACCTCAAAAAGTTCATTGAAATTTTCTGGCAAGAGATTCTGACTTATGCTAGTTCAAGTGAATTAAAGATGCAGAAATAGATGTTTGCCATTTGGGCTTTTTGTTTGTTGTTTGACATAGGGTTGGTCTCCTGACAGATCGGCCTGTGATCCTGAATTGTCCCACATCCCCGAGGATGACCTTGAATGTATCCCTTGAGTGTGAGTGTTGGGTTCATAAAAAGAGAAAGAGGTTTAGAGAATGGTATACGGCGGTGTGGGGAAGGGGTGCCCCAGTGGGCCCATGCCCAGGTGTCCCTTCCCCCGAGGGACCAGACACACATAGACAGGTATAGAGTAGAGTTTATTCAGGACAGAGGATGGGAGTTAATGGGGTAGTGGAGGCAGAGAGAGAGTAGAGAAGTGGAGGAGTGGAGGCCGGCCATGACCACGTGGAGAGAAGGTGTAGGAGAGGAGAGCCCAAGAGGGGCAGAGAGGAGAAGCAACCCCTTTTATAGTGGGCCGGCTACTTGGCTGTTGCCAGGCAACTGTGGGGCAGGGCATACCTGGCTGTTGCCAGGTAATTGTGTGGCGGAGCTTAGAATCCTAACAGGACTGCAGGTGTGCACTAATGCACCTGGGTTCTTTGGTTCAAAATCTCTCTATGTTCCCCTGGTTGTCCAGGAACTCCCTGGGTAGACCAGGCTAGCCTTGACCTGGCGGAGACTACTGAGACTACTGCCCTGCTACCCACCGAGCCTGCCTTAGCAGCCTTCACGTGCTTCGGGGAGAGTCCAGGGCTCGGAGCATGCTAGGCCAGTGTCTGGGCCCAAAGGCATTCCGTCCAGCCCTGGGGTTCTTGTTTTTGTTTTACATTTGTTTGTTTAGGACAACTTGAGGGAACTCAGATTCTCTCCTTTGGGTTTTGGGAAACAAAACAAGTCTCTAGGCCGGGTGAATGAGCTATCTCAGCACCCCCTGTAGGCCTAGTGAATGAGCTATCTCAACACACTCTGTCCTAGGGTTATTTTTGGTTTTGTTTTTAATTTTTTTTTATTTTGGTCTTTATTTCCCTTTTCTCCTTCTCCCCTTCTTTTTTGATTTTGGTTTGCTTCTTTCTGTCGTTTTGTATTTTGTTTTGTTTTTTTGTTTCGTTCCGTCTCTGTGTAGCCCTACCTCTCCTGGAACACACTTAATAGACCAGGCTAACTTTGAACTCGGAGATCCACCTGCCACCAAGAAATTTTGTTGATTAAAAATATAAAGCCTTCAATTTTTTTTTCTACTTTGATCTCGGCCCTGCATTTTGAAGTAGACTAAGGACTCACTGCCTTGATGCTCAGAGCTCACAGCGGGTGCTAGCTCTCAGGGAGATAGTATCTTGCCTTAAATGTGCCTTGGTAAAGTGTGGTGGAGTCAAGTGTTAAAACTCAGGTCTTTTGACTCCAAACCCTTTATTTCTTCTATTAGAGTTGCTGTTTCAGTTTCCAAATTAGAATAGCTGCCCTCCCCGCCCCCCGCCCCCAGTATTCACTTCAAATCCAAGCAACCTCTAGGTGCCCTGTGAAACCACATCTGTCAAATAAAAGGGAGAAAAAGCCACAGTGCCGTTGGAAAGACTGCTTGTGAAGTTAAACTTAAGACCAAAGGGCAGGCAGCTGGCATGGGTTCCTAGGCAGAGGTCCTAGTTGGAGCCTCGATCGCAGCCGAGACACTATGGGCTTCCAGCACTGGGCTCCCATACAGAGAATTCCGACTGAGAAAAAGACAGCGCAGAGCCCGCTCACTCCTAAGATGGGACATGTATCAATCCCCAGATCCAAACAAGAGAGTGATAGAACTGCTTACAGTTCTCAAATTCTTTCTCCTTATTTCCCAAACTACTTCTGTCAGGCAAGACGATGTCACCTGTCACTAAGATTCTCTAAAAGTGCCGGGCGGTGGTGGTTTACGCCTGTAATCCCAGCACTCTGGGAGGCAGAGGCAGGCGGATTTCTGAGTTCAAGACCAGCCTGGTCTACAGAGTGAGTTCCAGGACAGCCAGAGCTACACAGAGAAACTCTGTCTTTAAAAAAAAAAAAAAAAAAAAAAAAGATTCTCTAAAAGTTAACTTTGCTGTTTTCTCCTGCTTCAGTGTCTCTCTAAGAGGGGGTCTTCTGGCAGAACCCAGGCTGGCCTTGAACTTTTTTTTTCTTTCCTTTTAGTTTTTAAGCAATTTTTTAAAAGCCTTTATTTTATTGGCATGGTGTTTTGCCTGCATGCACGTCTCTGTAGTGTGTGTGTGAAGTGCCCACACTGATGCCCAGGAGAGGGCATAAATCCCCTGGAACTCGAGTTGCAGATGGTTGTGAGCTGCCCTGTGGGTGCTGGGAATTGAACTCCAGTCTTCTAGACGAGCAGCCAGTGCTCTTAACCACTGAGCCATCTGTCCAGCCCTGGCTTTGAATTAAAGCTCTGGCTGCCCTGGAACTCGCTCTGTAGACCAGGCTGGTCTCAAACTCACAAGGATCCTTTGGCTTCTGCCATGTCTGACCTTAAAGGTAAGGTAAGTATCAACCTTGACAAATGAACAATAACAACACACACACACACACACACACACCTCACAAACACACACACACATACACCCATACACACACACCAGAACAAATAGGTTTTGGCGCCGTACATGTAGACATTAAGCATAAAAAAATGGAAGGTGTTGATGTGGCACAAACAGAAGTGTTTCCACCAGTGAAATAAACAGATTGTACAAAATAGAAAAAAAGATTTAAAAAATTATCATGCTATTCATTTCTTGTATGTGTATGTGCATATACATATGATATGCATGCATGTGACCGTCAGAGGACAACTCGCAGACCTTTCTTCTTCTTCTTTTTTTTTTCTTTCTTTTTTTTTTTTTTTTTTTGTGGTTTTTCGAGACAGGGTTTCTCTGTGTACCCCTGGCTGGCCTGGAACTCACTCTGTAGACCAGGCTGGCCTCGAACTTGCAAATACAATTTTTTAAAAAAGAAATTATTTATTTTATTATTTTAGGTATATTAGTAGATATTTGTTTGTTTGTTTTTCGAGACAGGGGTTTCTCTGAGTAGCCATGGCTGTCCTGGAACTCACTCTGTAGACCAGGCTGGCCTCGAACTCACAGAGATCACCTGCCTCTGCCTCCTGAGTGCTGGGATTAAAGGCATGTGCTACCACGCTCTGCTATGTGTGTTTTGTTTGTATGTAAATATGGTTACCAAGAGCATGTTGGTACCCGTGGAGGTCAGAATAGGGTAAGAGATTTCTTAGGACAACTGTGAGCCACCTCGTGGGTGCTGGGAATTGAACTCCTGTCTTTTGCAAGATCCACAAGTGTTGTTAATCATTGGGCTAACCCTTCTCCACAGTCCCCTCCTGATCGTCCTCTGTATCCACGCGAATGGCTCCCATAATTACCAGCATCTCCTGCCTGGAACTCAAACAGGCGAACGTTCCAACCTGGCAGCCGCGGCAGGGAAGGCTACCGAGGAGATCTTTCCCCCCGAGGGGCACCTTTCAGATTTGAATGTGGCGCCCACATCCGCCCACATCCGGTTTCCCGGAGACGAGGTTCACTCCAGCCTTCCTGGACAGAGGTGGGTGGCTCTGAAGGCTCACAAGGTCTATCCCAGCACCTGGGAGGCGGAGGCGCGCGGACCTCTGAGTTGGAGAGCTCTGGTCTCTACACAGAGTTCCAGGATGGCCTGGGCTATGCAGAGAAACCTTGTCTTGAAAAACACAAACAAACAAATGGAAAAAAAAATAACCCCACAATCTTAGAAGGCACTCCCTGGCTTCCTGGCTCTCCTAAATTGAGCAATTTAGGAGAGCACCACCCCTTTCCTCTCCCAGGTCTACAGCCTGGGGGATTTCAATGATGAAAGCAAGCGAGTCTTCAAGGGTGTCACCAAGCCATCAGATGCCTGAGCGGGGGTGGGGGCCTTGAGGAGAAAAGGGTCTGAACGTTAGTTCTACCTCACATGAGCATTAACTGCAAACAAGTGTGCCGAGCAGGGAGCCTTCTCTTCAGATTTTACAAGTTTCAATAAGATGGGCTGGCCCCCTCCAGCCCCTCCCTGAAGACGCCTGCTGCTCTTCCGTCCAGGGACGCGGTCGTCCGGGTGGGGCGTGTTCTTATCTGGATATAGCTAGGATTATGTGAGCCATTCAGACGCTGTGGGGAGAGACAATATCCATTTTCCTTCCAACATCAAGGAAGCCTTTTTAAGCTTTATCCGGACTTATTTTGGTTCCTGCAATAAAAAGGCGAGGTGGGAGAATTATGTCTAACAAAAATAACGCCATTGTGCGCTCCGAGGGTTTCCCACTGCAGGCCACTTTTAAAGCATTTTGCGGTCACCTCCGCCGCCGCCACCGCCGCCTCACACGCATTCAGGCAGGTTGGCAGTGAACAAAGAAAACTCACTCCACACACAGCAGCCCTAAGCCTCCACTCTCGGGACAAGAGTGTCCCTCGGCGCTGGCTCTGCTGAAGGGCCAGTCACTCCCTTCCAGCCCCCTTTCTCTTGGGAGACAAAGGCACCTTTGGGCTGAAGTGACACAGGAGAGTTAGAATCAGATTTGCTATCGAAACTGCAGCCCTCAATTTCAGCAAGAGGCCCAATCTGTCTGCTGCTACCACAGGAAGGCAGCCTTTCTAACCCGGGAGCCCTGGGCCAATTATGCACCTGCAAATATACCGTGCAAGACATTTCAGGTTCCGAGCACTTTGAAAACCGATACTTAAACAGTCCCGAGGGACCCGATCCCCCCCACGTCGGGGATAATAGCTGCTTTGGAATCTGCTATTGGCACCAGAAAGCGTCCTCTGAAGTCACTCAAAAGCCATTTTTATTGTGCATTTGCAAACAAAGAACCTCACCTCACGAAAACAAAGTCTGTTACCAAATCAGGGTGGGAAGTCAAACTCATCCCGCGAAGAGTCAATTACCCCCGGCAATTTCGTGAAGGGCTGGGAAGTGATTCCTAGGGGAGAGCAGCGCATCGAGGGGGCGGGCAGAGGGATTCTGGGAGGGGGCCAGCTTCGAAAGAAAACTTTCATGAGGAAGGTGTTCCGTTAACTCTAAAAACCTAGCAATTATGACAGAAGGGCCTCTGCGACTTCTGGTTATAAACTCTTCATGATTATTAACTGGGAAATGTAGATTATGTGGAATTTTTTTTTAAACAATGAACTTTGAAGCAACCTTGGCTCCTTTCTAAGGAACTTGTCTGAAGTGCTGTAACCTGAAGCTCAGAGTCGGTGTTGGCAACCCTCGTGTCCCTTGGCTGAAAAGCGACCTCCTTGTGGGGCTCGCTTCCTTGATAAAGCAGGCAGATGCTCACCGCGCTGTTTATCTGGGGAAAGAAATACGTGTGGGAAAAGAAGCAATTTTCTTCTCATTGCAATTTAATAGTGACGCTTTCCTGTTGTGGGATTAGCCTGCCACCTGTTGGTCAAAAGAAGAACAGCGGGGAAATATAGACGAAGTGACCATCTAGTGAAGTGTTTTTTTTTGTTTGTTTGTTTGTTTTTTTTGGTTTTTTGGAGACCGGGTTTCTCTGTGTAGTCCTGGCTGTCCTGGAACTCACTCTGTAGACCAGGCTGGCCTCGAACTCAGAAATCCACCTGCCTCTGCCTCCCAAGTGCTGGGATTACAGGCGTGCGCCACCACGCCCGGCTGTGAAGTGTTTTAATATAGTCAAAACCTTTTTCTCTCTGCTTCGTCTCCTCCTATTCTTTCCCGTCCGTCTGTCTGTCCGTCTGCCAGTCCGTCTGCCTGCCTGCGTCTCTGTCTCTGTCTCTCTCCCTCTGTCTCAACAGTTTACTGGTTTGTTATATGAACAGAGATACTCATAAAAATGGAACATGGGTTAGTGAAATGGCTCAGCGTGTAAAGGCGCTTGCTGGCAAACCTAAAGAACTGAGTTCAATCCCCGGGACCCACGGGGTGCACGGCATCAACTCCCACTGGTTGCCCTCTGACTTACACACACACACACACACACACACACACACACACACGGTGCCACATACACATACACAAAGATGTAATTGAAATGTTTTCTGTATGTCAGAGAAAGAATCATAACGAATAGTCCAAATCAAATCAAACTGTGAACTAAAATATCAAGGAAGTAGAACTAATGTCATGAGGCTTTCTGCAGAAAGGGGGAAGGGAAGTGCGCTTATTAAGAGCTGTTTAGAGGACTGAAGAGATGGCTCAGTGGTTAAGAGCACTGACTGCTCTTCCAGAGGTTCTGAGTTCAAATCCCAGTAACCACATGGTGACTCACAACCATCCGTAAAAGAGATCTGACGCCCTTTTCTGGTGTGCAGGCATATATGCAGTACAGAGCATTGTACACAGTACATTCAGGAAGGAAGAACTGTTGAGGCTTATGATTTTTTTGTTTGTTTGTTTGTTTTTGAGACATGGTTTCTCTGGATAATTCTGGCTATCCTGGAACTCACTCTGTAGACTAGGCTGGCCTCAAACTCAGAAATCCGACTGCCTCTGCCTCCCAAGTGCTGGGATTACAGGTGTGCGCCACCACCGCCCCGCTAAAGCTTATGATTATGATCTAAGAAACCAAGCTCTTCATCTCTGACCCTTCAGAATGGCAGACAGCCACCCCATTCATTCTCAGGACAAGTCTTAGCACAGAGGTTCCCCAAAAGGGGCGGCAGCACGTGCCTGGAATCCCAGCACACAACAGGCTAAGGGTGGAGGGTGATACAATTAGAGTCAACTTGTCCATACAAAAAGACAAATTGCAAAACAACAGCAAAATTTACAGAGCCAGTCCTGGCAGCACATACATACCCTTGATCCCAGCCCTTAGAAGACAATGAAACAGACTTCTGTGAGTTTTGAGGCAGACTTGGTCTTGAACCTTCGGAGTGGGTTGCAGGTGTACACAGTGAGACCCTATTTAAGTCTAACCTCTCCAAAAAAAAAAAAAATGAAGTTACTGAGGTGGTGATGGCCCCTCACCAAGCCTGATGATGTGATGAATTCAGTCTCTGGGGCTTACATGGTGGAAAAGAAAAACTTATGCCTGAGAAATGCCCTTTGACTTGTGAGGTGGAAATTCCTGGTTTCTTTGGAGACTCAGTTGTGGTATGACATATTTTTCTGGAAACTGTCTTTTGAGAGCATGTTTTGTTGAGGCGGACACATGGGGGGATATTTTGCTGAGAACAGTCATATAGTGGTTTTCTTGAGGTTGCCCCACAGTTTCTTCTGAATTAAACTGCCACTGCTGATTTGTGAACAGTGTTTGTTCTGGAGTGGACACTGTCGATTCGTGTGAACTGAACTGTTGCCATCCTCACGATGAAGGTTAAAATCACCCCCCAATGCCGGGTGTTGGTAACAGACAAATCCATTGCCAGGCGGTGGTGGCGCACACCTTTAATCCCAGCACTTGGGAGGCAGAGGCAGGCAGATTTCTGAGTTCAAGACCAGCCTGGTCTACAGAGTGAGTTCCAGGACAGCCAGGGCTACACAGAGAAACCCTGTCTCGGAAAACAAACAACAACAACAACAACAACAACAAAAAATCACCTCCCAAAACTATTTCTAAACAGGTCCTCTTCCTTCCTTCCTCCTCCTCCTCCTCCTCCTCTTCTTCTTTTTAAAGATTTATTTATTTATTATATGTGAGTACACTGTAGCTCTCTTCAGACACACCAGAAGAGGGCATCGGATCTCATTACAGATGGTTTTGAGTCACCATGTGGTTGCTGGGAATTGAACTCAGGACCTCTGGAAGAGCAGTCAATGCTCTTAACCGCTGAGCCATCTCTCCAGCCCAGGTCCACATCTTCTTTTGCCCTATGAACTTTTCCTTTCCACTACCTCTAGTGGGTGGTGGGCTAGAAGGAAGGTTAAAGCATTTAAGTACCCTTATTAAACTGGGTTTTGAAAAATATAAGTCTACAGACCCCCATGTACATCTTGGTGTGTTTCATCCACCCACCTACACACACATGTGTGCACACAATAAGTGAACATAATTTTAAAAAGTAAGGTAATTACTTTATGAATTTATGAATTAGGGAGCTGGAGAGATGGCTCAGTGTCTGGTTTCCACTGGGATGGAACCCGGGCCTCATGCATGCTAGGCAAGCTCCCCCCCCAGCCACGCCCCCAGCCTGCTAGGCAAGTGCTCCCCTCCCACAGAGCTTCGCCCCCAGCTTTGTTGGTTTGCTGTCAGATGGATGGGGACATGCTGCCCCAGACTACCCGTGTGCTTGGCCTCAGCTGTCATCTTCCGGAGTAGTAGGAACTAAAGGCAAGCGACACCACAGCTGTCTGTCTTCTGTCCATCCTTCCATCCCACATCCGCATCTATGTGTTTCCCGTGTACCAGGGACTTTGCACATCCTAAGCATGTGTTCTCCCTCTGAGCCACACCCCTCCAAATTGCCTTTTTTAAAAGTATTAACGCCGGGCGGTGGTGGCGCACGCCTTTAATCCCAGTACTTGGGAGGCAGAGGCCGGCGGATTTCTGAGTTCGAGACCAGCCTGGTCTACAGAGTGAGTTCCAGGACAGCCAGGACTACACAGAGAAACCCTGTCTCGAACCCCCCCCCCCAAAAAAACATTAAATGTAAAAATATTAACTTGGGTAGTGAGGTCAAAACATATTACCCTTAAAGGATACCCAAGTTCCAACGTGTTCTTGTTTTTTTAAGAAACAGCAAATGGGACTGGGGAGAGGCTCAGCTGGGCTGGGTTCCCAGCACAGATGTGTACACTGGAAAAGGCCATGGCTCTAACGTGGAAATGTGAAGGAACCATTCTCCCTAGCCTTGGGGGTAAATTCTCTTGTGGTGACTCCTAGAATTACCGTTACCATGAAAACGATGGACCTACAAGGACTCTTGTAGAATCTCTTGTCCAGTGGAATCTCCAAGGACTCTGAGAGACAAAGGACACTGAAGTCAGGGCTCCCTGAGCTGGAGTTCCAAAACCCCACTTATGAAAGAGTACACTAGGGCTGGAGAGATGGCTCTGTGGCTAGGAGCACCGGCTGCTCTCCCAGAGGTCCCGAGTTCAATTCCCAGCACCAACATGACAGCTTGCACGTCTGTAATTCCACTTCCAGATATACAGACATACAGACAAAACACCGATACAACAAAAATAAGTAAGTTATGTGTGTGTGGCTCCTGGGAAGTGGCGTGATTAGGAGGCACAGCCTTATTGGAAGAAGTGTGTCATTGCAGGTGGGCTTTCAGGTGCGGCGGTCAGGTTCTGTCCGGTTTGGGAGAGAACACCCCCAACACGCCCCCCACCCCCAGCTGCCTGTAGAAGACAGTCTCTTCCTAGCTGCTTTCTGATCAAGATCTGATCAAGATGAAGAACTCTCTCTCTCTTTTTTTTTTTGGGGGGGGGGGGTTTCGAGACAGGGTTTCTCTGTGTGGTTCTGGAACTCACTCTGTAGACCAGGCTGGCCTCGAACTCAGAAATCCGCCTGCCTCTGCCTCCCAAGTGCTGGGATTACAGGCGTGCGCCACCACGCCCGGCAAGATGAAGAACTCTTGTCTCTCCAGCACCAGGTCTGCCTGCACGATGCCGTGCTTCCTGCCATGACGATAATGGACTGAACTTAAGAAACATGTAAGCCGCCGGGCGGTGGTGGCGCACGCCTTTAATCCCAGCACTTGGGAGGCAGAGGCAGGCGGATTTCTGAGTTCAAGGCCAGCCTGGTCTACAAAGTGAGTTCCAGGACAGCCCGAACTACACAGAGAAACCCTGTCTCGAAAAAACCAAAAAAAAAAAAAAAAAAAAAAAAAAAAAGAAACATGTAAGCCATGGGCTGGAGAGATGGCTCAGCGGTTAAGAGCACTGACTGCTCTTCCGAAGGTCCTGAGTTCAAATCCCAGCAACCACATAATGGGTCACAACCATCTGTTAACAAGATCTGATTCTATCTTCTGGAGTATCTGAACACAGTTACAGTGTAGTTACATATAATAAATAAATAAATCCTAAAAAGAAAAGAAACTGTAAACCAGCCCCAATTAAATGTTTCCCTTTAGCTGTGCGGTGGTGGCACACGCCTGTAATCCCAGCACTTGGGAGGCAGAGGCAGGTGGATTTCTGAGTTTGAGGCCAGCCTGGTCTACAGAGTGAGTTCCAGGACAGCCAGGGCTACATAGAGAAACCCTGTCTCAAAAAACAAAAAACAACAACAACAACAAAAAAACCAACAAAAAAAATTTCCCTTTATAAGTGTTGCCTTAGTCATGGTGTCTCTTCTGAGCAATAAAAACCCAACTAAGACAATATAAAAAAGAATGAATCTGCTCAACAGTGAGACAACCCGAACCAGGCAAGGTTTGTGCAGATTCTTCTTCAAAGAAGATACACAGGAGCAAATAAAGCAAGAAACCGCATTGAGAGTCAGGAGGGCAACGCAAATTAAAAGCCCAAGGAGAGCCGGGCGTGGTGGCGCACACCTGTAATCCCAGCACTTGGGAGGCAGAGGCAGGCGGATTTCTGAGTTCGAGGCCAGCCTGGTCTACAGAGTGAGTTCCAGGACAGCCAGGGCTATACAGAGAAACCCTGTCTCAAAAAACAACAACAACCAAAAAAAAAAAAAAAAAAAGCCCAAGATACTCTCTGAAGGCAGAAGCAGAAGCCAGGCGGTAAGGACTCCTAGCTGCACCCCCTCAGTGCTCCCGCGCACTGTGCACAGAGGGAGAACTGTATAGCGTAGGGAGAGAGAGGCAATCGTTACCTGGCTACCTGAGGGCCGGGGATGCTTCCCATTAAACACTCCGGGGACGTGCTTAGGTGTGCTAAGCTCGAGGAAGGAACAGAGATCTTCTGACAAATACCAAAGTTAGAATTTTTTCCTTGGGGGAGGGGGGCCAGGCCAGGGGCAGGAGCTGGAGAGGTGACTCAGCAGTGAAGAGCACTGGCTGCTCTTCCCGAGGACCCAGGTTCAATTCCCAGCACCCACATGGCAACTCATAACTCCAGTTCTAGGAAACCCATGTCCTCTTCTAGCCTTTGTGGGCAAGGCATGCGCAGAGCACACAGACATACACGCAGTCAAAACATCCACAAATATTTTATATATGTGACATGCTGTTGGGTGTAGCTGCTCACACCTATAACTCCTGCACTCTGAAGGCCGAGGTGAATCTAGACCAGCCTGGTTTGCACAGTGAGATCTACGCCTACCGGGGTTATGTATTCAAGTTAAAAAAAAAAAAAAAAAAAGGCGGGGCTGAAGATGCACCCAGGTGTTAGAGCGCCTGCCTCACCCGGAGGAAGCCTGAGTCTGATCTCAGCACCACAGAACCCAGGGGTGGTGGCACAAGCCTGTAACCCAGCGTTGGGAGGAGAGGGAGGAGATCAGGGCGTCATAGTGAGTTTGAGGCCAGCCCAGGTGGGGGTGGGGGTGGGGTGGGGTGGAGTTCAGGAAATGTTCGCTGCCAGACAAGCATCACTGCAAAGGATGGTCAGTAGACAAATTTCATCTTCTATAATATCCTGCTTCAAATTTATTATTATTATTATTATCATCATCATCATCATCATCATCATCATCATCATCATCATCATCATTATTATTTTGTTTTTCAGGACAGCACCTCTCTAACTGGTCTTCACACTTTCAGAGGAAGCACGTTGCCGACTGAGCTGTCTTCTCAGCCCTCCCTCCAAAATTTTTTAAATGAAAACAAAACAAATCAAAAATTAAAGATCATAAAAATTAGGCGGGTGGGCTGGAGAGATGACTCCACAGGAAAGAGCACTGACTGGGATTTGATTTCCGGCCCCCACGTGAGGGTTCACAATGGTCTGTAACTACAGGGGCTCTGTCGCCACCTTCTGGCCTCCTTGGGCACTACATTTGGTACAATGACATCCACAGGGGCAAAGCACCCATATACACAAAATTTTAAAAATTTCTCCAGGCAGTGGTTCCACCCGCTTTAATCCCGGCACTTGGGAGGCAGAGGCAGGTGGATCTCTGAGTTCAAGGCCAGTCTGGTCTACAGAGTGAGTTCCAGGACAGCCAGAGCTACATAAAAAACCAGTTTCAAAATAATGAAACAACTAAAAAATTAATTTAAAAATGTGTTTGTTTTCATTTCTTGTTTTTTGGGAATGGGGTATAGCCTCTAACTCAGAAAGATCCACCTGCCTCTGCCTCCTGAGTGCTGGGATTAAATGTGTGCGCCATCACATAGAGCTAAAATAAAAATAAAAATATTTTTAAAATCTATAAATTGTTCTTCAACAAAAACTTTCATTCTTCAAGTAAAACAGCGAGTCACAGATTGGAAAACACACACACACATATATGTTTATACATATGTGTGTATGTGTGTGTGTACACACACACGGGTCTCTGCAGTCTGTAGGAGAAATGACCCCGTTGAACGAGGTGATGAAAGGTTCCCAGGAACAGAAGCATTAGAAACAGTCAGTTTGTGAGGAAGCTCACTAATGCTCGTCATCAGGAAATGAAGACTAAACTCACGAAGAGAAACCGCTCCACGCCCACCGGGGTGACTATATTTAAAACAACCGATACCACAGTCTAAGCCCAGGTGTCCAAGCTTGTGACACTTCAACCTGGTTTTGTCATCTACAAGTGTGTTGGGCCTCATTCATAGCCTGCCTCGGACCCCTGTAGTCGGTTAGAGATACCGGGAGTTCATGCATTCCTGGTAGGAAAGGAAAGTGGTCAGCTACTTTGGAAAACATATATATGTATTACATATATATAATACATATATACAATACACATATATATATATTTGTGTGTATAATATATGAATTATATATATATGAATTTCTCTGTGTAGCCGTGGCTGCCCTGGAACTCACTCTGTAGACCAGGCTGGCCCTGAACTCAGAGATCCGCCTGCCTCTGCCCATACAGTGCTGGGCACCGTATGGTTGTTTGGGTGCCATATGGGCACCACCAGCGCCTGGTTGTTTGTTTGAAACAGGGTTCCCTGTCCTGGAACTCACTGCATAGACCAGGCTGGCTTCAAACTCACAGACTCGAGATCTACCTTCCTCTGTCTCCTGCATGCTGAGATGAAAGGAAAGCCACTTTTGGCCATAGCCAGCACATCCCATCTAGTTTTTACACACACACACACACACACACACACACACACACACACACACACCTTTGTTTATTTTATATGCGTGTTTTGCCTTCATGTCCACGTAGGTACCACATGCGTTCCTGGTGCAGCTGATGTCAGAAGTGGATGTTGGGTCTGTGAACTGTCATGCAGGTGCTGGGAATTGAACCCTAGGCCTTCCTTCTCAAGAGCAGCCAGAGTTCTTAACCACTGAGCCATGTCCCCAGTCCCTCATGTAGTCTAACTTCTGCCTTCCATGCTGTGATTACACTGGGCTGTCACTTTTGTTTGTTGTCTGGGGGACACACTTTTTTTTTTTTTTTTCAAGACAGGGTTTCTCTGTGTAGCCCTGGCTGTCCTGGAACTCACTCTGTAGACCAGGCTGGCCTCGAACTCAGAAATCCGCCTGCCTCTGCCTCCCAAGTGCTAGGATTAAAGGTGTGTGCCACCACCACCCGGCTGAGGGACACACTTTGAAGCTGATTCAAACTCACTGCAATTCTGCCCCCGTCTGTGGAGTGTTGGAATTACGGATGTGGACCACGTCGCCGGGCTGATAACACTGGTCTTTCAATAGCCTTTCTTCTTTTACACCCTAATTATGTGTAGATACGTGTGTGCAGAGGTGTCGGGTCTCCTGGACTGAACTTACTGCTGGTTTTGAGTCATCTGATATGGGTGGGTGTTGGAACTTGAGCCTGCTCCTTTGGAAGACTGCTCTGTGCTTCAACTGCTGGGCCATCTCTCTAGCCCTAAGTGGTGTTTGTTTGTTTGTTTGTTTGTTTTGTTTTGTTTTGTTTTTAAAGAATCATGTTCTGTGGTGCACTCCTGTAATCCCAGAACTTTGGGAGGCAGAGGCAGGTGGATTTCTGAGTTCGAGGCCAGCCTGGTCTACAGAGTGAGTTCTAGGACAGCCAGGGCTACTCAGAGAAACTGTCTCGAAAAAAAAAAACAAAACAAAACAAAACAAAAAAAAAAAAGAATCATGTTCTGCCTGGCAGTGGTGGCGCTCGCCTTTAATCCTAGCACTTGGGAGGCAGAGGCAGGCAGATTTCTGAGTTCAAGGCCAGCCTGGTCTACAAAGTGAGTTCCAAGACAGCCAGGGCTACACAGAGAAACCCTGGGGGGGGGGGAAATCATGCTCTTAGACATGATTTACTGGAGCTGGAGAGAGGGCTCAGTGGTTAAGAGCACTAACTGCTCTTCCGAAGGTCCTGAGTTCAATTCCCAGCAACCACATTGTGGCTCACAACCACCTGTAATGAGATCTGATGCCCTTTTCCGGTGTGTCTGAAGACAGTGACAGTGTAATAAATCTTTAGAAACAGGATACTCAGTATACGCTGACCTCAAATCACCTACTCAAGGACTCCCTAGAGCCCCTGATCCTCCTGCCTCTACCTCCCTAATTATGTGCCCACTCCATGCCTGCGTTAGGAGGCTCCGTGTTCCCATTTCTTCTGCTCATGGTCGCTGCCAGAGCCTGACTCCCATCCCACGGTTTCCCCAGTGGGGATTGGACCTGGGTCCTTACCTACGCTAGCCAAGTCCTGTGCCACTAAGCTGTGTCCCCAGGTCTGTTTGAGACAGTCACAGTGAACTGCTCAAGATAACACTGAATTTGGATCCTCCTGTCTCAGCCTCCTGGGAAGTTGGAATCCCAGTCCTGAGCCCACAGTGCTGGCTGTGTTGCTTCATTGTAAAGGGCTCCCACCCACTCTGAGGACGCTCTGCAGTTAGCTGTAAGAAATGAGGTTTAGAGGCCCAATGATGCTTAAGAAGCCCCACTCACTTCTCGAAGTTAGTGTCTACTTGGATGCTTCGGAGGGGCAGAGGCCCCTGCAGAGCCCGCCCCTGCCTCCACTCCTCCCCGTAATTAAAGTTCCTTAGCAACCATAGGTGTGACTGGATCCAGCCAAATCCAGCCCCAGGGAGAATCTCCAGCCCTGGATAAGTGACCACAGGCCCTTCCCAGACACAAACTTCTCGCTCAGGTCAGACATGTGTAATCTGCCTCTTGGTGTCTCGGCTCAGCCTGCAGCCCTCGGGGCAGGTGTGGGGCCGCAGAAGGGAAGAAGCAGAGGAAATGACTTATAAAAAGCAGTCTCAGGTTGAGTCACACACACATGCGTAGAGCTCAGAGAGTGGTTCTGGGGCAGGAAAGGGGGAACGAAGGCCTCGTGAACGGGCTCTTCTCCCTGGGGTAAGCCTCTTTACCGAAGCCCACTTCTCTCCAGGTCTTACAGACGGTTTTGCTTCCCCAACAGGAGAATGAGGAGAGGCCCCGACCTAGGAGGCTGGAGCCTGTGATCTGGGAGGAAGGGAGGGTGCCAGAGAACATGTGTTAGCCTGAGATATCTCTCCTCTGCCATCTTGTTTCATCAAACCAAACCAAATCAAACCACCAAACAATAACACCAACACAAACCAGGCACTACTCTGAATTCATGTTTAAAGATGAGAACTTGCTGAGAGTGAAACCCTGTCTGGAGAAAAACAAAACAAAACAAACACGAAAATTGGCGGTCGAAGTCAAAGCAGAGCTAGGCAGTGGTGGCGCACACCTTTAGTGCCAGCACTTGGGAGGCAGAGGCAGGCAGATTTCTGAGTTTGAGGCCAGCCTGGTCTACAGAGTGAGTTCCAGGACAGCTAGGGCTATACAGAGAAACCCTGTCTTGAAAAACCAATAAATAAATAAATACATAAATACATAAATAAATAAATAAAAATAAAAATAATAAAAAGAAGTCAAGGCAGAGAGGTGGGGGACTTACCCAAGGCCTGCTGCCGGTGCCCAAAGCTGGTGCCCATACTCTGCATGGGAGAGTTTCTTAGCACGCACGGGCCTTTGGGCAAATTCCCAGAACCACTAAAAAAGAGTCAACAACAAAACTAGAGTTACGTGTATGATGGCGCTGCATCCCCAAGACTTGGGAGGTGGATATGGAAGGGTCAGGTGTTTGAGGTCATCCGTGGCTACCTAGAGAGTGAGAGGCTAGCCTAGCGTGCGCGCGCGCACACACACACACACACACACACACACACACACACGCACACACACACACACACACACACACACACACGCACACGCACACGCACACGAGTGATAATAAAATAATAAAGTATACTTTCGTGTGGCATTTGCGGCCATGAAGAACCACAGCTGACTCAGTGTCTGGGCTGTGTCCACCCACTGTGGCCTTCCCAGGTGAACTGGGCAGGAGGGGAGGGGGGAGGAGCACTGCAGTGGTCCTGGGCTGAATTCTCCCACTCACTCTCCAGAGTCCTCCCACAGTTTAGTTCCACCCCTTTGCCCCGGGGCTGCTTCCATCCCTGAAGGTGCAGTACCTGGTGAGGCCTCTCTAGTTGAATCATCCCCCGCCCCCTTCCTCCTCCCCCCAGTCTCCCAGAGTTAGTGGGGAACCCCTTTCTGTTTCTAGAAATAAAAGTATTTCTGAAAATCTCGGGTCAGAGTGGAGGAACTTTCCATGGGTGTGGGGGACTACCCTGTGGGGAGTGGATTCTCCATTGTTGGAGATATTTCATCGAGGCCTGGGTGCCTGGCGGAAGGGCCTTCCTGTAGGAGGCAGGGGTTGGGTCTAGACCTTTGAGGTTCTTTAACTGTAAGCTTTTATGAGTCATTACGAGTTGAAATTTAGCCTTTTCATGAGGGTCAAATACAGGACATGTATGTATAGGGGTATATAGACTTAGGCTCAAAACCAGCCTCCCTGGCACATACACGCCTGAGAGGAGGGTTTTGAAATGGAGGCGCTCAAGACAGTGGAGCCTGGGCAATAGGAAATATTCCCTTTTTCAAAAAACAAAAGACACAGGCCTGCGGAGATGGCTCAGCGAATAAAGGCACTTGCCACCCAGCCTAAGGACCTGAGATGGACCCAGATAGGGGAGAACCAACTTCTGCACCACGTCCTCTGACCTCTAACCTACCAGCTCTGCCACGTGTGACCACGTACATTAACACACACAACGGATAAGCTTTTTTTCTCTAAAGTGGCCTAGCCACTTCCTTGCGTGGACACTGTGGGTACATTTCCTCCCTTGTCCTCCATTTCCTTCCTGTAAAACCAAAAATGCCTACCTCACGAGAGGCCTCAGATATGCTGTGTCGCTGAGGCTGACCTCGAACCTCTGATCCTCCACCTTTTGCTTTCCAAGGGTTGGGATTACAGGTATCCACGCCCACAACCGGCGGTGCTGGAGACGGGACCGGGACTTTGTACACTCGCGGCAAGCACTCTACCCCTCCCCATCCCTGATGTGACAGCAGAGCCCTGGCTGGTGTCAAGTGGGGCTCAGTAGATCACACCTCTGACAAGCTCTTCAACCAGCCACACACAAACAGGTTCTCTGCCGACCCGTGTCATCCCAGAGTTGAGAGGAGGGCTTAAATTTATGGGCTGAGGTTCTGAATGTTTGGTTGCTTACATGGGCAGGGAGCCAGCCCTTCCCCTGACAGGGACTGTGTTTTGAGGTAACCTTAGAAAGCGTGACACATAACTGGGCAAAGAGCCAGAACCGCTCGGGATGCAGTGGGGCAGGAGATGGTTCGCAGTTGAGAGCTTGGGCTGCGCTTCCTGCAGGCCTGCGTTTGGTTCCCAGCACCCACGTCAGGGGGCTCGCTCGCTGCTGTAACGCCAGTTCCAGTAATCCAGGGCCTTCTTGTGTCCTCCACAGGCACCAGCATGTGTGAGGTGCACACACACCTGCTGTAAATACACCAGGTTTTCTGTGTCGAGCTAGCGGTCTTGGAATTCAATCTGTATACCAGACTGGTGGCCTTGAACTCACAAAACACCACCTGCCACATAGCCATATCTGGCTATGCATATACATTAAAAAAAAAAAAAAAAGAGGCAGAGGCAGGTGGATCCCTGTAAGTTTAAGGGCAGCCTGGTCTACAGAGTGAGTTCAAAGACAGCCAGGGCTCCACAGAGAAATCATGTGCTGAAACCATCCCCAGCACTAAAAAGAAAGTAAGAAAGAAGGAAAGAAGGGAGGAAGGAAGGGAGGAAGGAAGGAAGGAAGGAAGGAAGGGAGGGAGGGAGGGAGGGAGGGAGGAGGGAGGGAGGGAGGGAGGAAGGGAGGAAGGGAGGGAGGAAGGAAGGATGCTGAGACCCAGATGAGGAAGGCAGCATTGAGTGTGAGTCTCTGACCCAAAGGGATCATCATGTCAGTGCATCCCAGCATCCCTTAGTGGGAACAGGAGTCTCCTGGACCTTATAGGGCCATCCTCAGTGTGTGTCCCCAGGTATTGGGAAACTTTCTATTTTCTAATCATCAGGGAGTGCCCCAATTTCCAACTTCCTTTCCACTATTTGTCAAGGAGAGGATCTCTCTCTTTCTCTCTCTCTCTCTCTCTCTCTCTCTCTCTCTCTCTCTCTCTCTCTGTGTGTGTGTGTGTGTGTGTGTGTGTGTGTGTGTGTGTGTGTGTTTTGTAGCCCTGGCTGTCCTGGAACTCATTCTGTAGACCAGGCTGTCCTCGAACTCAGAAATCTGCTTGCCTCTGCCTCCCAAGTGCTGGGATTACAGGCGTGCACCACCATTGTCTGGCAGAGAGGAACTTTCTAACAATTAGACACGAGAGAGACCTCAATTAGAATTTTGTGACCACGTGGCTGGCTGAGACAGAGGGAGGGACTGGTCGGGCCTGTGTAAAGCGGAGTCACTCTCCAGCATACAGAAGCACAGAGGTGTTCTGATTCATACCCATTCCTGCATTCTGCTCTGTAGCCTGAGCTGTGTCTTTGGGCAAGTCAGTCTCTGTGAAACAGGGTTGACTGTGCCTCAGGCGTTTTGTGATAGCAATAGAAGGCGGCTGAGGACAGCTGAGGCGTTGACAGGTCTTGCCGACTCTGGCCACCTTAGTAGGCTCAGCCCAGAGAATCAGTGATCAGAGAGAAGTTCCTGGCAGAGATGCTGGCGGTTGTGAGCTGGGTTTCTAGAGTCTGTTAAGTTGGTGGTTGGGGTGGGGGTGCTGTCCTGATCGAGTCAAAAGGAGAACAACCTTCACACAAACATTTTCCTTCCTTATTCATATCTACTTACCCGATTTTTCGAGTGATACTGAGATGAACAGAAATTATTCACTTATTAATTCTTGATCTTTTTGTTACTCATAGTGTAGTAGGGTGTTCTGTCTGCATGTATGTCTGTGCCCACCAGTGCCTGGTGCCCACAGGAACCAGGAGACGACATCGGTTCCCTTGGAACTGAAGTTATGGAGGGTTATAAACTGCCATGTGGGTGCTGGGAACCAAGTCTCGGTCCTCTGGAAGAGCAGCCAGTGTTCTTAAACGCTGAGTCCTCTTTCCAGCCCATGATTCCTACTTTGTAAGTGGGAAACTGAGGCCTGGAGCAGGGTAGTACTGAGGGTTTGTGGCTCATGGCAATGCTTCCTCCAGCATCATCATGCATAGTTCTGCATTTTTTTCATTTATTTAATAAGAACTAGCTGAAGATCAAGGTAATGCTAGGCCGAGGAGTGTGGGGGTTTGAATACACTTGACCCAGGGAGAGGCACTATCAGGAGGTGTGGCCTTGTTGGAGGAAATGTGTCACTTCGGGAGTGGGCTTAGAGACCCTCCTCCTATCCTCCTGGAAGCCAGACTTCTTCTGTCTGCCTTTGGAACAAAATGTAGAACTCTCAGCTCCTCCAGCACCATGCCTGCCTGGACACTGCCATGCCTCCCGCCATGATGATAATGACTGAACCTCTGACCCTGTAAGGCAGCGCCAATTAAATGTTGTCCTTTATAAGACTTGCCTTGGTCATGGTCATGGTGTCTCTTCACAGCAATAAAAAACCCTACGACAGAGAACAAAGCACAGCCCACATCTAGCGGTCGCAGCAGGGGAGCATTTGCCCGCTGGCTCCTGTGGTATTCGGAGGGCGGCGGCTCCTGTGCAGCAGATCTTTTTTTTTTTTTTTTTTTTTGAGACAGGGTTTCTCTGTATAGCCCTAGCTGTCCTAGAACTCAGAGAGATCGGCCTGTCTCTGCATCCCAAGTCCTGGGATGGAAGGAGTGCTCCACCATGGCCTGGCTCATTTGTAGTTTTCTAAAGTACAATTTAGTCAGTTATGTATGTATGCATGGCAGTGGGTGCAGCAGAGACAGAAGCGTGGCAGGCTGGAGGGTCTTTCACTTATTTATTTTTGTATGTATGTATGTATGTATGTATGCATGATGTATGTATATATGTATGTGTGTATGCATGTATGCATGTTTTTGCTTTTCTTTGAGACAAGGTTTCTCTGTGTAGCCCCAGCTGTCATAGAACTCACTCTGTAGACCAGGCTGGCCTGGAACTCAGAGATCTGCCTGCCTCTGCCTCCTGAATGCTGGGATTGAAGGTGTGGGCAATGTTGCCCAGCTAGGTTGGAGGGTCTTAATGCTAGGGACTGAGTGGATTGTCATGTAGAATATGGTTAGCTGATTGAGATGCTGTCTGCCTTGTGGACTGTGATCGGTCACTTGAGGGTAAATACTGGGCCAGGTGTGTGGCCAAATTTCCAAATGTGGTCTGGAGCTGGTCTTGAATTACTGATTCTTCTGTCTGCACGTCCTAGGTGCTGGGATTGCAGGCTTGGGCCTCCACGACTTGGGACTCCAACCTTTAATGAGAACTCTTATTTGACGAGTCAGTTTGGACATTTAGAAGGGACCGACCGGCCGCTCACAAGGAACGAGTCTTCACTGAGCCGGCAACCTTCAACTTCCTACCCCAAACCTAAACCCAATTTTTTCTTTCTTTCCTTCTTTCCTTCTTTCCTTCCTTCCTTCCTTCCTTCCTTCCCTCCCTCCCTCCCTCCCTCCCTCTCTCTCTCTCTCTCTCTCCCCCCCCCTTTTCTTTTTTCTTTTTTCAAGACAGGGTTTCTCTGTATAGCCCTGGCTGTCCTGGAACTCACTCTGTAGACCAGGCTGGCCTCAAACTCAGAAATCCACCTGCCTCTGCCTCTCAAGTGCTGGAATTAAAGGTGTGTGCTACCACTGGCCAAACCTAGATTTCTTGAGGGAGGGTCTCATCTCTCGTGCCCCAGGTTGACTTTGAACACCAGTCACTGAGGTACATCCTGGGTCACTTTGATCGTCCTGCCTGCACCTCTCAAGCTCTGGGATTACAAGTGTGTGCTAACACGAGCAAATCAGGATTGTGTGTAAAGTATATGGTATGTGTGTGAGTGTGGTACACATACCACGGCACACATGTGACAGTCAGGAGCACTTGCTGGGCTCCGGGCTGTCCTGCTGTGGGTTCTGGGACTTGATCTGAGAATGTCAGGGCATAGTAAGCATGTTGGATACAAAACTGTTAATTTTTTTGTTTTGTTTTGTTTTGTTTTTGTTTTTGTTTTTTTGAGACAGGGTTTCTCTGTATAGCCCTGGCTGTCCTGGAACTCACTCTGTAGACCAGGCTGGCCTCGAACTCAGAAATCTGCCTGCCTCTGCCTCCCAAGTGCTGGGATTACAGGCCTGTGCCACCACTGCCCAGCACGGATTTATTTATTATATGTAAGTACACTGTAGCTGTCTTCAGACACACCAGAAGAGGGCATCAGATCTCATTACAGATGGTTGTGAGCCACCATGTGGTTGTTGGGATTTGAACTCAGGATTTTTGGAAGAGCAGCCAGTGCTCTTAACCGCTGAGCCATCTCTCCAGTCTTTTTTTCTTTTGTTTGGTCGTTGGACAGGGTTTCTCTGTGTTAACAGAGCCCTGACTTTCCTGGACTCACTCTGTAGTCCAGGCTGGCCTAGAATTTACAGAGATCCACCCGAGTCCACCTCCGGAGCGCTGGGACTAAAGGCGTGCTCCGCCATGTAAGATATGCGTGAATCTCTTAGCTACTCTCCCAGAGAAGAGGTGTCCACCTCCTCCCCAGCTCCGACCTCATCACGGTTTTTCCTTCCTGCCATGCCTGCTGTCTTCTGTCAGCTTGGCTTTCAGTGATTTTATAAAGTAGAAACTGCTGGGCAGTGGTGGCGCACGCCTTTAATCCCAGCACTGGCAGGCAGAGTCAGGCAGATTTCTGAGTTTGAGGCCAGCCTGGTCTACAGAGTGAGTTCCAGGACAGCCAGGGCTACACAGAGAAACCCTGTCTTGAGAAACAAATAAAGACAAAAAAATAGAAACTGCACAGGGCTAGAGTCCATATTTATCATTTTTCCGGGTGGCTTAATCTACAGGCACCACTGTAAAAATAGGTCAGTGATTCTAACAGTGCTTCCTGTTAGAAGGCTGAGGCACAGTATTGTATTGTGTTTGAGACCAGCCTCAGCTATAATAGGAAGAGGCTGGGAAGAGATAGAGAGACCAAGTTACAGCCGTGTCACACATGCTGTGGGGAATGAAAACGAACCTGTCGCTCCAAACTACATGCCAAGCCCCAAATCAGCAGTTCTCAGTCAGTGGTAGAACAACCCTTTCACACGGGCCACCTATGACTATCACAAAACGGTTATTTACATTATGATTTGTAACAGTAGCAAAATCACAGTTATGAAGTAGCAATAAAAATGGTCGGGTGTCGCCACGAGGAACGGTATTAAGGGGTTCCAGCATTAGGAAGGTTGAGAACCACTGCCCCAAATCCCGTTAAGAGCTTGTATTCTTCAAAATGCTCAAGTTTGGCCGGCAGAGCCCCGACTCCGCCCTAGCCTCATCTTGCATAAACTCTTGGTTCTGAGGACAATGTCATCAGCTAAGCACTAGACTGAGTCATTTCTTTAGTTCTCTAACTAGGCTGCATCCGTCTTTGGTCTGTCCTAATTGGTCCCTTCTTACCACCCAGCCCTGGGTCTACAGTGGCCTACCTCCCGACCCCATTCTGATTCTCTATGTCTTATCAGTGGGTGACCTTGGTTTGTTCTTTTAAATTGAGTACACTCTTTCTGTATTCAGACACACCAGAAGTGGGCATCAGATCCTACTAGAGATGGTTGTGAGCCACCATGTGGTTGCTGGGATTTGAACTCAGGACCTCTAGAAGAGCAGTCAGTGCTCTTAACCGCTTTGCTAACTGTCCGTTTCCATACCGTGATGGAATCCTACCGTAGCAGCAAGTGCACGGGATTCTCACACGGCCCCCAAATGACCTGTGCTCCGAGCAAGTGTGCTAATCTGCCCCTAGCCTGTTTCCTGTCACCGCCAAAATCTTCAAGGATAAAGAGCGGGAGAGCAGGTACTTTGACTGGATTGTAAGTTTATTAGAAAGGCCTTGGACAGATGAACCCTGAGTTACCAGCTGAGGAGGAAATGAAAAAGCCCTCGCCCCCGTGGACCGCCTCCCGGTCTCCTGTGAGCTCTGTCCAGTGGCAGACAGGAAGTCTCCCCAAAAGTGCTCCTTGCCTCCTCTCCACGGGGTTGTCCGAGCCGACCGCAGGGACCCACCGTGGACAGGCATTGTGGCTGCTGGTGCCTGAAGCCAAGAGCTGACAGGGTGGGGTCCCCGGCTCTAGCAGAAAGTGGTTCTCGAACCCCAGGACAGACAGCCGGGGACCAAGCTCCACTGAGGAGCCAGGATACAACTCTTGAGAGGCAACGGCGGACTGGGACTGGCTGGAGGCGGTGCGGATGGCTCCAGGGCCAACAGAGGGGAGGGCTCCAAAGCTATCAAGGGAGTCTCGGCCACACGTGTGACTCTGTTCCTCCTGGGACTGCGATGGCCAAAAAGGCAACTGGATCTTGTAAAAAAAAATCCACGGAAGATGATGCCACTTTTTTCTTAAAAAATAGTTTGTACAGTGAGTAGATTTCACAGGATAGAGCCGGAGCCCAGACGAGCCCGTCCCGGGGAGGAAGGCACTTCACACCCTCGCGGGGGTCTGGGCTGGTCACGTCCCGTGGGACTCCATTCCACTTGGTCCTGTGACTCTGGCTTGCTCCCACTGGGAAGGACTGTGCCTCTGAGGCGTTTGTCTGCACTGTGGTTCACAGGGTGGTGGACGGCAGCTTGCGCACCCGCCGCTGGGCCAGGATAGAAGACTCGATGGGTTTGAGCTGGGGGGTGGGCTTAGAGCTGTTGAGTGCAGAGTACGTAGCTGCCATGGCTCCCTGAGAGAGAAGAGGGAGGAGATCAGACCCCAAAGGAGGGTGGGTAATGGGCATGTACACTCGTGCCCCAGGGTCTGGCGACCCCTCCCAAGGTTCCCCAGCCCACCCAGCCCAGCGGTCCTAGCCTTGGCAATGCCTCATGACCCCGCCTTCCTGGGACACAGGAATGCACTGAGACCATCGCATAAGTCTGGGACTCCCTTGGGGACAGGGCTCTCTGTCTTTTGCCACACCCCCTGGTCCTAGGCAGGCAGAACTGCCCGGCCCTGTCACTTCAAGTCCCTGCCCACTGGTCTGAGACTAATCCCCGGCCCTGACCCCTGACCCCAGCCCCAGGGGTTCAGGCCGACCTTCACAAGCTGCAGGTCTTGGTGGGACAACTGGCTCTGGGGAAGCTTGTCTTTCTGGGTGATCCACGGGTGCTGAAGGACCTGCTTGGCCGTGAGGCGCTGGTGAGGGTCCACGTGCAGCATCTTAGATACCAAGTCCTGAGACACACGGACAAGGAAGTGACGGGTGGGGCACCGAGGGAGCAGAGCTGTGCCCCACTGATGGCCAATGACCCCTGCAGTCTGTTCTTGATACACCAAACCCATCCCCCACCCCATCCCAGGATCTCTCTCTTCTTTCCTTGCTGTTCCAGGTATGCGGGGGACATCTTTTCCTTTCTCCTTCAGAAAAGCCCCGAGGAAAGGTGGGAATGCCTGAAGATTGGGGGTGCGGGGGAGGGGCGTGCAGGCAGATGAGGCTGAAGTCTGGCTCTCCTTGGGGTGAGAGCCTGAGAGCCGGCCTGGCAGGCATGAGGTGCTGGGCTCCATCCCCAGCACAACGAAGAACAAAAATGAAAAGAGAAATCCATGAAAAACATGCCAGGCATTTAATCCCAGCAATTGGGAGGCAGAGCCAGGGGGAATCGAGAGTTCAAAATCACCCTTGGCTACACAGTCCTTGAAGGGCAGCCGGGGCCGAAGAGACCTTCTCTTCAGAGCAAAACCAAAGCAGACAAGGCCAGTGCTCACTGCTCTCCCAGGAGACCAGAGTTCAGCTCCCAGCATTCTAATTTTTTTGTTTCTTTTCTAGACAGGGTTCTCTGTGTCACCTTAACTCTCCTAGCACTGGCTCTGTAGACCAGGCTAAAACCGGATCTCAGAGATCCGCCTGCCTGTCTCCTGGGTACTGGGATTAAGGGTGTGCACCACCACTGCCCAGGCCCAGCACCCTTGTAGGAGGCTCACAGACAGATGTAACACCCGCTCCAGGGGGCCCCATGCCTTCTGGCCTCTGAGGTCACCTGCACTCACATGTGCATTTCCCCCTCCCCCCATAATTATAATAAAGATAATGCTGTGTGTGGTGGTGCGCACCCTTCAATGCAGTACTGAGGAGACAGAGGAGGGCGAATGTTGGTGAGTTTAATGCCAGCCTGGTCTACGGACCAACTTTAGGATAGCCTGGTCTACAGAACAACTTTAGGATAGCCTAGGCTACACGGTGAGAGAAAAAAAAACCAAAAAAACAAACAACAACAACAACAACAACAAAAAAAAAACAAACCAAAACCAAAACCAAACAAATGCTGAAACAGTAACAGAACCTCAAATAAATAAAAACCCCAACTCAGCTCTTCCCTCCAGCAGCATGTGTGTCCTGGAGAAGTCTGTTGTCCCTCTGAGAAACAGGGGTGACAACACCCAGTACAGGAGGGTTCTAGTCACCAGGGGTTCAACTGTGCTACGAGGTGTTCTAGATGGATACAGAAATGTCCCCATGTTTACGGTTTAAGCACGCCTCCTTTCAGAGGGCATTTACAGGGCTCGGACAGATAGACGCCCACACACCTGGCCTCCAAGGGCTGGTCTATTTTCTACCACACCAGCTCTCCACGGGGAGAGAGACGGGTTAGGCAGCCCTCTGCATCCTTAGGGCCAAGAACTCAGAAGGGGAAAATGAAGTTATCCAGATAAACGGGAGGGGCGTGTGTCTGGGAATCTTCTACTTGGGGGTAAGACTGCAATGGGGATTTGTGGGACACTCTACTTGGGGAAGGAAGGCTGTAGGGAACCTGTCCTAGAACTGTGGAAAGGCGCTGATAGCAGCCTGGCTCCGCCCTTCAGGTCTCACGGATTCACCTTGGCTGTCTCTGAAACCGTGTTCCAGTTTCCCCCACTGAGGGTAAACTTCCCGCTGCCGATCCGCGTGAGGATCTCCTCTGGCGTGTCGCTGGGCCCATTGGCAAATGGAGTGTATCTGGAGAGAAGTTCCCAAATCCATCTTTAGCCTCTGGCACTAGGGGGTTAGGTTGGGAGGGTGGCGGCTCCGAAGGCAGGGTCAGGGCCCGGACGTCACACTCACCCTGCCAGCATCGTGTACAGCAGAATGCCCAGGCTCCATATGTCACAGCCCTCGTCGTAGCCCTGACGCTTTAGCACCTGGCAGGGGCAGGGGAGGGCGCTCAGGCGGGGCACAAGACACAGTCCACCATTTCCCGTAAGGACAGAGGAGAGCCAGGGCTACCTGTCTTCCCTTGGAACCTGGGTCAAGGTCTGGACCACACAGGGTGTTTGAGAGCAGGCAGAGGGCCTCCTGAGGCCTCCACTTACCTCAGGTGCCACGAAATTGGCGGTGTAGCAAGGGGTCATGAGGAGCCCGTTCTCGGCCCGCAGCTGCTTGGCAAACCCGAAGTCGCAGATGCGCAGGCACTCGGGGTTCCCCGACTCGTCCACATACAGGATGTTACTGGGTTTGAGATCCCTGTGGACCACCTGGAGGCGGAAGGCTGGGGTTGGTGTTGGTATATGGTGCAGGGGTAGTGACCTACGTCAACGATCAGAACTGACCAAGTCACACAGACCTCTAGAAGTGGGGAAGGTATTGAAATGGGGCCCTATGTTGGCATACAGCCTTTAAAGAAATTGTATGTGTAGGTGCCAAGGTGTACAAGCTGAGGGAGTTGATTCTTCCGCGGTGTGTCCAGGGGACCACGTCTGGGTTGTTCGGCTTGGCAGCAAGCACCCGTGCAAGCTGGGACATCTCTCTGGCTCTAAGCCCCGGCCCCAGTTTCTCCCTCTGACCTGCCCTGTCACCCGCGCTCTCCTAGGGCAGCCCCTGCCCCCTGTAGTATTGGTCCTTTTCCTTCTCTTCCTTTTAAAATATTTCTCTTCCTGTACTTCTCAACCTTCCCCCAACCCCCACCCTCAAGTGCCACTGGTTCTACCATTAAAGCACCCAGAGCCCAGCTCCCCTCCTGTCAGGAATCCCATCCCCAGCGCCATCCAGATGCTGCAGCTGACAGAGTGAGTCCCGTAAGCATAAGTCAATGGGTCGGCAAGATGGCTGAGGAGGGAGCAGTGCTCACCGGCAAGTCTGATGCCTGAGTTTGATCAACAGAATCCGCACAACTAAAGGAGAAAACTTACATTGTCCCCTGACGTCCACAGGCATATTCCATAACACGTGCGCGCGCGCGTGCGCGCGCACGCGCGCACACACACACACACACACACACACACACAGGAGTAGCACTATTAGGAGGTGTGGCCCTGTTGGAGTAGGTGTGTCACTGTGGGTGTGGTGTGGGCTTTAAGACCCTCACCCTAGCTGCCTGGAAGCCAGTCTTCCACTAGCAGCCTTCCCATGAAGATGTAGAACTCTCAGCTCCTCCTGCTCCATGCCTGCCTGGATGCCGCCATGCTCCCACCTTGATGATAATGGACTGAACCACTGACCCTGTAAGCCAGCCCCAGTTAAAGGTTATCTACGAGTTGCCTTGGTCATGGTGTCTGTTCACAGCAGTGAAACCCTAAGACTCACACACAAATATACACAAACACACACACAAATATATACAACAAACACAGACAAATACACACAAACTCACACATACTCTTTCTCAAAATGTTAAGAAAAAAAATGGAGGGGCTGGGTAGCTCAGTGTTACAGCCCCCTGCAGGAGGGTCAGAAGTTCACACTCAGCCATGACTCTGTGGGTAAGTGAGAGGCCAACCCGAGATACAGTTCTTGTCAGAAAACCAACCAACTACCTCGCCAACAAAAGCGGAGCTGGAGAGGCGGCCCGGCAGTTAGGAACTGAGTGAGGCAGCACGCCTTTAATCCCAGTGCTCAGGAGGCAGAGGCAGGAGGATCTGTGAGTTTGAGGTCAGCCTGGTCTACAGAGACAGGACAGTCAGAGCTACACAGAGGAACCCTGTCTTAACCCTACCCACCCATGCCTCACTACCACAACCACCCAAAAAAAAAATTTTTTTTTTTTTTGGCTAAGTTATTTGAACCCCAGATCCTACAGAAGAAACTTGTTCGCCGTGCCTGTAACCCCGCCTCCAAATGGGGCAGGCAGAGACAGGAGGATTACTGATTGCTGGGGCTTCCTGACTTCCCACCTAGCCAAGAAAAGGTGAGCTCCGGGCTGAGGGGAAGACCCGGCATCAACACGGCAGGGGTCGAGCAGCAGGCCACGTGACGCCCTGTTCTGGCAGCCAGAGGTACATGCCCGCCACATACACATATAACCTCACAGACAGGTATATAAATAAGCCTTTTCAAAAACGTCACTTCACAATCACGGTGACACTGGGGCCACTCACCACACCTCAGTAAGTAGGCAGGTGGCATTTTGCAGAGGAAGAACCGGAGATCCTGAGTGAGCCCCTGACTTGTGAGAATCAGGAGCAGGACTTGAACTCAGCCCTGACCACCATTTCGGGACCTACCCAGTTTACTGTGGCACAAAGGACACATTTGGGGAACAGACATTAGGGAAGTTTGTGATCTGACCCTGCCCTAGCAACCAAAGAAATGAGTAACTCTCTGACAGGAACTGCGTCTCCACGCAGCTGGAGCAGAGTCGGGCGGGCAGAGCTCAGAAAGGCCGCAGTCACTGCTGCCTGGCCACCAGGTGTGCACACTGTCACAGAAAGTCACAGCAGGCTGGGAAGGCATGAGTGGGAAGACACAGTACCAGACTAAACACGGCTCTGGGCAGGAGGTGACAGTTACCACGTAGCGACTCAGACCCTGTTTCTTCAAAGGCAGCCAACCTCACCAAACCTTTAACGACAACCTCAGAACAAAAGCCCACCCCTTCTGTAGGCCAGGGAGGCCAGGGGAGGCCTGGGGAGGCCAGGGGAGGCCAGAGTCACAGGGAAGGCCCGGGATGTTTAACTCAGGGGTTGGGACAATGGTGGGTGTTGTCACAGTAACCCCACAGCAGTTTCAGATGGAAGCCCAGTTTTGATGGGGATGAGGCAGGAGGATTGCTGGGGGTTCCTGGCTTCCAGTCTAGCTGAGAAAATACAAGCCCCAAATTCAAGAAGAAACCTTTCCTGGAAGGAAGGGGGGCGGAGGGAGAGGACAACACTCATCTGGACTCTGCTTCCACACACTCCCACACGCTCGCTCGCGCGCGCGCGGGCACACACACACACACACACACACACACACGCTTCCACACACTCCCATACCCCCCCCCACCCCCCACCCCGCTTCCACACACTCACATAAACACTTTAAAAAAGTCAGTGGTGAAGCAAGTTTTTGATCCCAGCACTCAGTCTGAAGCTAGCCTGGTCTACAAAGTGAGTTCCAGGACAACCAGAGCTACACAGAGAAATCTTGACTGGGTAAAGCAATAAGAAACAAAAGAACAGGCTGGAGAGATGGCTCAGTGGTTAAGAGCACTGACTGCTCTTCCAGAGGGTCTGAGTTCAAATCCCAGCAACCACATGGTGGCTCACAACCCTCTGTAGTAGGATCTGATGCCCTCTTCTGGTACATCTGAAGACAGCTACAGTGTACTCATATATAACAATAAATACATATTTAAAACAAAGAAACAAACCAACAAAAGAACAAAACAAAAGATGCAAACATACTTCCCTAAACCCTGGCTTGTCATAGCAACATCATCTGTGCAGTAAATAAATACCCGGCAACTACCCACTGTCTATTAACAGTGAGAAGAGTTCACTGGCCAATCCGTACCATGGAATTCAATCCAGCGACAGAAGCTGCAGTCCACAACAAGGCGAATGAATCCCAAAGACAGGGACAGAAGGGAGGCGGGCAGAAAAGAGGCCAGCCTGGGGTGAGCACACAGCCGGCAATCCCACTCCCCGAGCCTGGGTCCACAGTAAGGCTCTTTTGGGTTTTACACCAAAGAACCCCAATAAACAAACAAACAAAACCCCTAAAAAACAGCCCCCAAAGCCAAAAACCAACACCAAAACTACAACAAAATAATGATCAAGAAGGAAAGAGAAGTGAGGGGCAGGCTCTGCGGGAGACGGGGAGGGCTTTGTGTACTGATGTCAGAGCCGGAATGGGCGTTGTGTTAATGAGACATTTCAATAAACAGATGCTTTAAAACAAACGTGTGTCTGGTCCCTCGTCAAGCCTTTCTCAGCTTCTGGGGATTCTGAGCTCCAGACACTAAACCAACCCACAGAGCCCCTGCAAACACCTCAAAGAAAAAAAAAAGTCTCTGGGTCCGCACCAGCAGCCCCTAGAATCTAGAAAAGGCCGGAAGAGAAACACTGATCACCTGTAAACTGGCCTTGGGAAAGAAACTGATCCCCAAATGCGGCATCTTCAGGGTCCCGGCGCTCTTGTTCTGGAGAGCAGCTCCTTGCTCTAAGCCTCAGGTTCCCCACCGGTTAGCTTGGCCTTGCCTTCTTATACCCCTGGCTATCTTAGAACTCGCTCTGTAGACCAGGCTGGCCCTGAACCCACAGGGCTCTGCCTGTCCCTGCCTCCTGAGTGTTGCGATTAAAGGCATGCAACAACTATCCTTTCTGGCTTTTGAGACAAGGTCTTTTTACACAGCCCAGGCTGCCCTCAAATTCATGATCCTCCTGTTTTAGCTTCCCAAGAGCTGGGGTTACAGTCACGTGCCAGTGTGTGTGTGTGTGTGTGTGTGTGTGTGTGTGTGTGTTTAGTACTGTGGATGGAACACAGGGTGGAGTGCGTCCAGCACACCAGGGACACACTCTATAATGGAGCTGTTAAGGGGGATCTTTTTTTTTTTTTTTTTTTGGTTTTTCAAGACAGGGTTTCTCTGTGTAGTCCTGGCTGTCCTGGAACTCACTCTGTAGACCAGGCTGGCCTCGAACTCAGAAATTCGCCTGCCTCTGCCTCCCAAGTGCTGGGATTACAGGCATGCGCCACCACGCCCGGCTTAAGGGGGATCTTTAACCAGTATTAACAAGACAGGAGAAGGAAACATTCACAATGCTCTGATCTGACATTGTTAAATATTAGTCTGCCTGCATTGACCACATAAGAAACCAAAGCCACTTCAAAGCCACGCAGCAAGCAAACTTAAGCGTAAGGTAAAGTTCCCTCCTATAGAAGGAGTCTGGGCCTCTGAGAGGGCTCAGTCAGCAAAGGCACTTGTAGCCAAGTCTGATCACCTGAGCTCAATTCCTACCTGTCAAAAGCAGATAACTGTGGCGGTGGCATACCCTCCCTCCCACACACTAAATTATTAAGTAACAAACGTGTAAGAATCCTTCCCCTTAGTAAACTATACACAATCTATCACTGACCTTTTTGCCAAGTTTAGCAAAACAATAGACTCAAATACTCAAATACTCTGAAAAGACAAATCCTCGACATGAGGGTCTTCCCAATGAGGAGATGGGCGGCTCCCATCTGGCCTGCGGAATCAGGGCAATATGAGACTGTGTCTGTGGATGCCACGCAGGAGCAACTGCGATGTCCCACTGAGTACACAGGTGATTCTGGCTGCCTCCCGCAGCCCCCGACCTCCTTTACTGCTTTGTAGCAGAATGCCCACACAGAGGGCCCTGTGAAAGAACCGGTTAAGCAGTGGTGGCACACGCCTTTAATCCCAGCACTTGAGAGGCAGAGGCAGGCAGAATCCTGAGTTCAAAGCCAGCCTGGTCTATAGAGTGAGTTTCAGGACAGCCAGGGCTACACAGAGAAACCCTGTCTCGAAAAAACAAACAAACAAGCAAACAAACAAACAAAGTACAAATGAGAGCCCAACTGCTCTACAGAGCTAGCTCAGGGACTATGAGGCGTTGTCCCTAGGTATGAACAGAGGGCGTCATGACCCTCTACTGTCACCCTGTCACTAAAAAATGGAACCGGATGCCAGTGGTTAGATATGGTCATAAGCCCTCTTTCTAATTCTTCCTCTATGGTTATAGTCGGTTAAAAACCAAGAAAACCAGAATTCCTTGAAGTTCAGTGGTCTTTAATAGCTAAGTACTCCAGCTGGGTATAGGAGCTATAATGTCTATAATCCCAGCACTGCGGAAGTTGAGGCAGGTGGATCTTGGTGAGTTCCAAGCCAGCCTGGTAAGGCTGCATTGGTGACTTCATGACTAGCCTGGGCTACCTAGCAAGTTTTAGGCTAGCCTAGGTTATATTATAAGACTTTATCTCAAAATCTAATTAAAAAAAAAAAAAAAAAAGCAGGGTATGATACAGCATACCTCTCATCCCAGCACTTGGGAGGCAGAGGCGGATGATCCCTGAGCTTGAGACCAGCTTGGTCCATAGAATGAGTTTCAGGACAGCCAGGTTTACACAGAGAAAACCGTCTTGAAAAACAAACTATTAAGAACAATCACAACGCCGGGCGGTGGTGGCGCACGCCTTTAATCCCAGCACTTGGGAGGCGGAGGCAGGCGGATTTCTGAGTTCGAGGCCAGCCTGGTCTACAGAGTGAGTTCCAGGACAGCCAGGGCTACACAGAGAAACCCTGTCTCGAAAAAACCAAAAAAAAAAAAAAAAAAAAAAAAAAAAAAAAAAAAAAGAACAATCACAACAATAATAAAAATTTAAAAAGGCCCTTTCTCCTACTGATCATGAAAGCAGGGAACGGAAGCCGGTGTTAAGCCACGGAACTGCAGGGGCCAGCGGAGCTGCAACCTGCTTCAGCTCACAGGGCACACGGGCGTGACATGTGTTACAACAGAGCACACACCCTGCTGCCAGGACATGACATGCTCCCAGGGAACTACAGATCTCTTATGCACAGAAGTGGCTCACCACAGGAAAAGTGTCACATGGCAGATGACATTGATGTACATTTTATGCAAATTGTAATTCAGTTAAGAAACAGGGCCCAGGTGGATGAGGTCACATGCATTTGAAGACAAGGTCTCACTCAGTAGACCAGTCCATCCTTGATCTCACAGGGATTTGTTTGTCCCTGTCTCTTAAGTGCTAGAATTAAAGGTCCAGGCTACACAAGACCCTGTCTCAAAAACAAAAATTCCCCAGGCAGAAGTGGTGTATGCCTTTAATCCCATTTCTTGGGAGGCAGAGGCAGGTAGAATTCTGAGTTTGAGGCCAGCCTGGTCTACAGAGTGAGTTCCAGAACAGCCAGGGCTATGCTATACAGAGAAACCCTGTCTCTAAAAATCAATCAATCAATTAAAAACAAAACAAAAATTCCTTAGCTATAGGTATTGACAAGTCAAGTGTCAAATACTGTTCAATGTGACTATTCAGAGAGAAACAAACTGCATGGAGCTGTTGTTCCATTTGTTTGTTTTGAGGCAGAGTTTCAAAACAGACCTGGGCTGAGGAGATGGTTAAGAGCACTTGCTGCCCTTCCAGAGGACCGAGTCTGGTTGGCAGCCCCACATCTGGTGGCTCACACCTGCCCTCTCCTGGCCCCCAAGGTGCACTGTGCTCCACGCACACACCAGTTTTTGTTTTGTTTTATTGGAGACAGGATTTCTCTGTGTAGCCCACTTGGCACATGGTCCTGGGTTATATAAAGGATGGGCGGTGGTGGTGCATGCCTTCAATCCCAGCACTTGGGAGGCAGAGGCAGGTGGATTTCTGAGTTTTGAGGCCAGCCTGGTCTACAGAGTGAGTTCCAGGACAGTCAGGGTTATACAGAGAAAACCTGTCTCGTAAAACAAAAACAAAAAAACCAAACAACACAAGAGGGGCTGGAGAGATAGCTCAACAGTTAAGCGCACTGACTGCTCTTCCAGAGGTCCTGAGTTCAAATCCTAGCAACCACATGGTGGCTCACAACCATCCGTAATGGGGCCCAGCACTCTTCTGAAGGTAGCTACAGTGTAGTCATATAAATAAAATAATAAATAAATAAATCTTGTAAAAAGAAAGAAAGAAAGAAAGAAAGGAAGGAAGGAAGGAAGGAAGGAAGGAAGGAAGGAATCTGGGACTGGAGAGAAGGCTCAGCAGTTAATAGCACTGTTTGCTCTTCCAGGGACCCAGGTTTGATTCCTGCACCCACAGGCAGCTCACAACGGTCTATAATTCTAGCTCCAGGAGACCCAATGCCCTCTTCTGGTCAATACAGGCACTAGGGAACTAAATGTAAACGCTGGGCGGACAGGGCAGGCCACCTGCAATCCTAACACTTAGGAGGTGGAGACAGGAATCCTAAGATACGCAGCCTGGCTAGTCAGCACAGTCCTGGGTCAACGAGACCCTCCTCAGTCTATACAGTGCAGCGTGACTAAGGACAACATCCGACGTCAACCTCTGCTCTCCACATGCAGCCACGCGTGTATGCCTGCCTGCCCACAGACTTGCCTACACAAATGCAAGCTCACACACACACACACACACACACACACACACACACACACACTGGTGCATGTGTGACGTGGCGGTGGCACATACCCAAGGCTATCCTCCAACTTGCGATGCTCCTCTTCCCAGGCGTCTCAAGTGCTGGGCTTACAGGTGGGCAGCCATGTCTGACTTCCTATACCTTTTCTCCTCTTTAGAGATAAGGTCTCACTAGCTAGACCAGGCTGGCCTCAAGCTCAGAGATTCATCTGCCTCTGTCTCCTGAGTGCTAGGATTAAAGGCACATGACACCAGGCTGTCTGATCAGATGCTCCCCAAAATATCACCTCAGCCAGAGAGAAGCACAAGGTAACTCACAACTGCAAGGAACTCTAAACCCTACTCAGCTTACCAACTAGGACAGCAGCAACAAAGAGAGCCACGCCCTACTCTCCGGCCCCACCCACTCTCTCTCTCTTAGCACCTGGGTCAACCTCTCCAACACCCTGCACCTTCCAAACAAAAGTCTACCCCTCCCTGTAACTTGTAGTCTCCATTTTCCCGAGTTGTGTGATCCTGGGGGAAAGACTGGACAGCTCCAACCTTTAGATTTTTGACCTGTCAAGTGCTGTGCCCATCACTTGACAGATCATTCAATTGATCAAACATCTAATTCAGGACTTTGTAGAAATCCCACTTAAAGAACAAAGGAGCCGGGCGGACGCCTGTAATCCCAGCACTCTGGGAGGCAGAGGCAGGTGGATTTCTGAGTTCAAGGCCAGCCTGGTCTACAGAGTGAGTTCCAGGACAGCCAGGGCTACACAGAGAAACCCTGTCTCAAAAAAAACAAAAACAAAAAACAAAACAAAACAAAATAACAAAGGAACTTGTCTGGTGTGCAGCACACAGTAGGTCTTGAGTCTGGCCTCATCTCTCCTCTCCCAGCCAGCCACCTACCCACCGCAGTCCCGCCTGACTGGCAATGCAGCCGTGGTCACTCCTGAGGCAGCTGGTTCTCGCATTCTGCCCAGGTCATGACCTTGGACACCCCCAAGGCCCTTAATGGAGACTCACCCCTTGAGAATGCAAGTATTCCACAGTCTTGCTGATGGTGTGCAGGACGAAGCTGGCCTCCCGCTCTGAGAAGAATTTCTGCCGTAGGATCTTATCGAGCAGCTCCCCGCCCCTCATCAGCTCTGTCACCAGGTACACGTGCTTACCGTCATCGTACACCTGCCAGAGACCTCGCCGTCAGCCTGCGACCCGCAAGCACCAGCTCCCCAGACAAGCAAGCCTTAGGGCTGGGTTCTGCCACCCTTCAGTGGCCCACCACCCTGTCTGGGCTCCCATCTTGCTGGACAGTGGGTGCTGGCCTCACCCGTGATGATGGTCAGAGAATGCCCGAGTCCTTGGGGGAGGACCCCTGCCTCCTCTCACGTGCGCTGGGAGGAGGGCCCGAAGTCAAAACCATAGGGTCCCTCAGTTAAATCCTACAGTTGGGGTTCCCAGCCACAAGCGGGCTTCCATGAGTCCGTCCCCACTCACGTCTTTCAGGGTGATGATGTTGGGGTGCTGCCCATACCGCAGAAGAATCTCGATCTCCTCTGAGGGGTCTCTTTTGCTCTTGTCGATGACCTGAAGGGAACAGGAGACCATGGCCACATCAGGGGCAGAGACCCACGGTCTGAGCCCCTTTGTTGTCCGTTATGGAGTCCACACTAGAGTGCCAGGGGGCATCAGCCAATCATTCCCGTCATTGCCCACAGACACTCCCCATCATATTGCCACAGCTACGCTGGCCTCACTCCCAACCCGGGAGCCTCAGCCAAGAAATGCTTCAGAGGCTCACCTTGACAGCATACTCCATGTTGGTGGCCTTGTGGACACAGCGCTTACACACAGAGTAGGAGCCCACGCCGATCGTCTCCTTTACTATGTAGCCGTCATTGAAAACCAAGTTCTTCCCGTGGAGTTGCTGCAGAAGACACGAGTCAGGCTGTCCCCAGGTGCTACGGTGCAGGGCTCATCCCTAACATCAGGTCTTGGCTCGGTAGAGGTGGCATGGCAGAAAGAGAAACAGTCACGAGGCCCAAGATGGAGGATCTGCCCCTCTCTGAGCCTCTGTTTACACTCTGCCACGGGCACGTCCACGTCACACGTTAGCCTCTGCTTTGGAAGGTTCTAGCATTACAGAAACTCAGGCACAGGAGTTGGGATCTCCTCTAGAGTCGGGTCAACTCGTAAGCTAAGCCCGGGCCATGATCTCTGATGTTAAGAAGTTCCTATCTGTTTTCAGCCAATAATCAGGACCACCTGTGTTTACACAGGAGGACAGTGACGGTCCAGGAGATTGGAGGTCGTCTGGGTCCCCGAGAAGCTTCACCTGCCAGCTCAGAGCCCGTGTTCTCAGCTCTTCTGTTTGTGGTAACTGGGCAGCGGGGCCCACCTCCCTCACCTGTACCACCGAGTGTAGCGGGGCCTGAGTGGCCCGAGGCTTGCCGTCGTCCTCCATCAGACCAGTGGCCACGAAGCTGAAGCCGCGGAACAGCTGATGGGCACCAGCGCTCGGGGGGATGCCTGGCGAGTCTGTCAAAGGGAGGACATGGGGGTGAGGGGGGAGCCTTGATGGCCTGCGGTCCAGGAGGGGAGGCCTCCAGGATCCTGGCCTGCACAGGCCGCCATGGAGGGGGATGTCTGAGGCGTCTCTATCCCGGGCCTGGGCCTGTCTGTTAACGTGTGCAGCTCAGTGGTATATATAGCACCTGCCTACAATGTACAATGTAGGTCTGAGTGTCGGTACCACGAAGAAATACAAACACATTCACTGTTAGGTCTCAAAGAAGCCTGGGACAAAGCTCCCAGGGCCCCTCTCCCAGCCTCGCACCCTAAACCTTTCCCTCCCCGGGGCTGGGCTCTGGCTACTCTTTCCCCCAGCCTGATCCTTTATAACTCAGCTATTTTGGCTACTCTGGTCTCTTGGCCCAGGCCACCCCTCCTGTCACTGGCTCCTTTCTTGTTCTCCCCCAGCCCCCTTTCTCATGGTCTACTTTAGTCTGGCGGCCATGCTCAGCCAGGACTCTTCCTTCTGCCTTCCCGCACCCCCCTCCGTGCTTTGGGAGGGGCCATGGTCTCTTTCACCTCATGTTCCATCCACATACTAAAAGAATACGTAGCTGTGGATGACGACGTGCCTGCGACCTCAGCCCTCGGAGGCAGACTCGGGAGGACTGCTCCAGATTGAGCCCGGCCTGGGTTACACAGTGAGTTCTAAGCAGGCCTGAGCCACAGAGAGAAAGCCGGTCTTAAAAACCCCAAATTAGCAGGGCGTGGTGGTGCACGCCTGTAATCCCAGCACTTGGGAGGCAGAGACAGGTGGACTTCTGAGTTCGAGGCCAGCCTGGTCTACAGAGAGAATTCCAGGACAGCCAGGGCTATATAGAGAAACCCTGTCTCGGAAAAAACAAAAAACAAAACAAAAACAAAAACAAAAAACAAAAAACAAAAAAACCCCTCCAAATTAACGAACACAATATAAACACGCGAACACGTGCTCAGACCTGTCCAGTCCTGTCACATGAAGACCGGAAGAACCCCACACCCAGCCTCCGGCTCAGGCCAGGCCAGCCTCCTCCTGTCTCTCATCTCAGGTCCGCCTTCCTCTTAGGCCTACTCTCAGCACAGATGCAGGGACAGTTCCAACCAAGAAGACTGGGGCCACCTGTGCTCTGCACTCACTGGGGGACTGCTACCCACCCCCCAAGCCTGGCAAGTAAGACCCAAGTGGCCTCAGCATCTTTTCGCCCCGTTGGGAACTCAGTCCCGATGAATTCTGAACACTTAAGAGTGTCTTGGCCGTGTCACCACACACACCATCCCCCTGGGTCCATCATTCAAGGCTTGGCTCATAGGCCCTTCCCTGAGAAAGCTACCCGGTGTCGCTCCTCTGAGCCTCTAAGATCTCTTTCCCACCGTCCGCCTGGGCTACGTGGCTCTGACTTGTTCACTACCCCAGGGCTATCTACACCGCCATTCTCATCATGGCTGACACAGAGCAGGGACCTGATAGAGCAATAAGGAGAAGACAGACAGCTGAGAAGTGATGAGCTTCCAGCCAACAGCGGTGTGCAAGCTACAGAGAGAACAATCTCTCTCTAGGACGACACGTCAGAACTAACACAATTTCCCCACCCAACTGGCAATCTGGCTGGACGTCAGGTCTCCTGAGCTCGGTCCTAGAAGCTGCCTGCCCTCACCAGCTCACTGGCATCCTGCAGCAACCGGGGAGCGAGTGGTTCTGACGCTCCACAAGTTCCACACGAGCAAACGAGGCCGAGCATCAGAAGCCAAGTCTAGTCCTACGCTCATCCAACCTGAGGGCACTGTCCTCCCTGCTCTGCCAGACTCTCTCCATCACAAGTTTGCCAGGTCAGATTCCTCAAGTCTGACGCAAGTGGAGGCCCGATGGGCTGGCAGATGCCTGGGGCAGGGGTCCTGGCTTTCCTGGTGTGCCCTAAGCCACCCCCACACCTCAGTCCCTCACTAGAAACAAAGAAGCCCACAGACGCCCCCCACGGGGGGGGGGGTGTAGTCGGGTAATATGAAGCATGAATCCCACGGAGCCAGATACTGCTTACCTACCCACACACCTGGCCTTCCAGAGTCCCCAGTCACCTCTGCATCCCAGGGTTCCCCAGAGTCCTGCTACCCAGCCCGAGACAGACAAGCCAGGTCGGGAACGTACCCCTGGGTGTGCGCGACGTGAACTCAGTATCAAAGTAGAAGGTGTCATCAGGCTGGGCCACAGCCGGCTTGAAAGGGGGCTTGATCTCACGTCGGTAGAGCTTCTGCAAGGTGGGGTGTATGCTCTGGTCACCATGGTGACCCCACAACCTGCTTAGCAGCCCCAGCAGGAAGAAGCTATGCTGCCCAGTAGATAACAGCAGGGGAGAGCAGCCTTCAAGGGTACAAAGTCACCCCTCCAAGGGCATTTTAAGGGCGGCTCGCCTTCTGTCCCCCACATCTGAGGCCATGGTTGGCAGAGGCCCCTCCCCCACCCTTCCTCTGTCCATCACAGAGCCATGGCGTGGACGCATTCACTTACATTCCAGTCAATGGTGGAGTAGAAGATATGTCTCTTAATTTCCTCTGCCCCATCAGGGCCCGAGCCTGAAAGAAGCCAAATGAGGGTCTAACCTCAGACACCCATTCCGTCCCCCAAGCTGTGGACCAGCTGTTACAGTGGACGGCAGCTTGGGTTCACCCCGCCCTGCGTCAGTACCCATCATCCTGAAATCCGGAGCCTGCTCAGTGTGTCCTACGTTACGGAGCCTCTGTTTTGAAATCTAGAAGGGGCCTCACCCACGCCTGCCACAGGCCCCCTCTCAGCCCTGCTTCTCCTCCTACCTACAGTCTTTATCCCTGAGACAAACGCTCACTCAATTCAACCCAGGGACCTGGACTGAACCTTCGCCGGCTGTGATCAAGATAAAGCCAGCAACCAAAAAAGTCAGCACGTAGTGTACACTCCAGTGCATGACAGGCATGTCCTTCTCTGACTGGGAGCCAGGTCATTCTCCACTGACAGGAACCGCAGCTCAGAAAGGTAGAGTCACCTGCCACAGTGCAGGCACATAAGCTGTATTCAGTCACTCAGCAAATATTTACAGTAACTGCTGGGTGCCGGGCAGTGGAGACGGACACAGCCGGGACTGAGACCTCTCTCACAGCTAACTAAGCCCATGTGCCTTCTCTTGAGGCAGCCACGTTGGCAGAGAAGCTGTGTGGGGGCCGCTGTCCTTGTCCCCGAGGGGGTATGGATGGATGACTCAGTTCCTGCCTTCCCCCCACACACAGGTCACCCTCCCAACACCATACATGGAACCAGAAAATAGGGTGGCGGCATTGTCTGCTCACACAAAGGACAAGAGCTCCTTTCAGCCCAGATGTGGCCCTGTGGCCCAGGCTGCAGCTGTCCCGTTCCCCGTGGCCATGTCCCCTCCCCTGAGCCGGGGTTGCTTACCGAGCCGATTGGCAGGATTCCTCTTGAACAGGGCCCGCAGGAGGCTCTGGGCTTCCGTGCTCAGAAACTGGGGCATGCCTAGCTTCGCCCTGGAACAGCCACAGGCCTCATGGGGGGCTGAGCCCCACCCCGGGAGCCCTGGAGCCCCTTCCCTCTGTCCAGGACTCTTTCCCAGCAAAGTCCAGATAAGCCAGCCACTAACTCACCCCCCCCCCCCCAAAGACATTAAGGACACCTCCCACTGGCCCTGGCAGGCAGCAAGGGTCTGCAGGCGGGGAAAGGCAACTCTGGCCCTGCAACAGGGGTGGGATTAGGAAGAACGTGCAGGGCCAGGGCAGCGTTGTGCTTACTTCAAAATCAAGGTCATGGTCTCCTTTCGGTCCTTCCCCTGGAAGGGCAGGGACCCTGTCAGCATCTCAAACTGCAGGAAAAGGAAACATATCTGTGGTCTTGTTCTTCATCTCCCACATTCCCCCCCCACCCCCACACACCTCCGCTTCCCAGGCTACCCTGCTGCAGCCCCGGGATTCGTGCTGGCCTGTCAGACTTTACAGTCTAACTACAGCAAGGCCTGTGCCTGCCTCTGCCCTCCATCCCAACCTAGATTCCAGGAGCAGCACTAAAGCCGAAGTGGAGGAGAGTCCCCAAGTCAGGTGAAGGGTGGCACTTCAGGCAGGGGAACTAAAGCCCACGACTTTTCCAAGGAAAGGAAGTACAGCAGTTGAGAGACAAGGGGACGGTGCGCTGACTTTTCTCGATAAGGAGAAACTGAGTCCAGAGCCTGGACACTCACCATCAGCACCCCGTAGGACCACCAATCTGCACTATGGGTGTGGCCCTGGCGGCTGACAACCTCGGGGGCCATGTACTCCACTGTCCCGCAGAAGGAATAGGCCTTCTTCTCATGGTCAATGGCCTCCTTGCTCAGGCCAAAGTCTGCAGCACAGAGGGCAGAGAGGTCGTCTTAGGATCCCGGCCGCGCGCACCACGACCCTGTTTAGCTCGGCTGACCAGAGCCAGGCACCACCTCTGTGACACCAGGAGAAAGCTGACTCCCAAGTGGATTTGCCCAAGGTTGTAAGTGGGAGCTCTGTCTGCACTGGGGCCTAGGGGGCCTTGAGAGATGTCCCAGCGGTGGACAACACCAGCTGTTCTTCCAGACAACCCAGGTTCGATTCTCAGCTCCCACATGATGGCTAACGACCAGTCACAGGCGACCCCAGTGTCTGCGGCAACACACGCATGAGGTACAGACACAAACACAGGAACCCCCCCCCACACACACACACACAAAATAAGTAAGTTATGAGGGCCTGGGTTTTTGCTTCTTGTATGTAATTGGTTTCATCTCTCAGGAAGCACAGTGAACTAGCCATCAGCTGGGACCTATCAGACGCAGCCCGTTCATCCTTCCCCAGAGCCCAAAGGAGCAGGGACCCTCCACTCACCTGTGAGTTTGATGTGTCCCTCCTCATCCAAAAGGATGCTGTAAGAGAGAGACAGGAGTCAGGACTCTTTAGCCGCAGGCACTGGGGAGGTCCTGGTGGTACCATAGTGAAGAGACTTGGGCCTGCCCAGAAGAAGGGCTCAGCCCAGCTCTACCTAACGCAGAGTGGAAGGAACTTTTCTGTCGAAATTTCAAGTTCAGGGTGGGTCCTACTACATTGTACAGGCTGGCTTCGAACTCCTGGACTCAGCCTCTTCGGCAGCTGGTACTACAGCTTGAGAACCATAATGCCTGATTTGGGGTGTGTCTAATTCTACCACCAGAATCTATCCCAGCTCTCAAGACAGTCCTGGAAGGCAGTGCATCCTAAAACCCCAGGATGAACAGGTAGAGAAATGATCTTCAGAGCAGGGTGATAATAATGCATGCCTTTAATCCCAGCACTAGGGAGGCAGAGGCAGAGGCAGAGGCAGGCTGGTCTTGGTGAGCTCAAAGCTAGCCAAGTCAAGTCTACGCAGAGAAACCCAGTCTTTTTTTTGTTTTGTTTTTGTTTTTTCGAGACAGGGTTTCTCTGTGTAGCCCTGGCTGTCCTGGAACTCACTCTGTAGACCAGGCTGGCCTTGAACTCAGAAATCCTCCTGCCTCTGCCTCCCAAGTGCTGGGATTACAGGCGTGCGCCACCACCGCCCGGTTGAGAAACTCAGTCTTAAAGAAAAGGAAGGAAGGAAGGAAGGAAGGAAAGAAGGGAGGAAGGAAGGAAGGAAGGAAGGGAGGAAGGAAAATAGAAATGATCTCTTAACAGCAACATGTCCAGTGTCACATTGTATTAGGAAGGGGGTGGGGTAGGGCCCATGGCTGCCCCGTGGCCTTCCGTGATAGCAGTTTGGATCAGGCGCTTCCTAAACCACCTACGGTGAACTTGCTGCTGACCACTACCTGCTCCAACCACCCCAAAGAGGGATGGTGCCTGGGGAGTGCCACACCATCTTCCGAGTGGCCCTGTTCTAAAAGGCCCAAGAGCAGTCCCCGCCCCCGGAGAGAGGCCAGGAGCCGCGGGGGCTTCACTCACTTCTCAGGCTTGAGGTCTCTGTAGATGATGCCCAAGCTGTGCAGGTGGTCCAGGCCCAGCGCCAGCTCAGCCAGGTAAAACTTGACGTCCTCCTCCGTAAACATCACCTGCAGCGGGAAAGCGAGGCCCGTCAGCTGGCACGCCCGCTTCCCCAGGAGCCGGCCACAGAGCAGTCGGGGCCTCTTGGTGTTGAGGGTCTACCCTGGTGGCACAGTCCACGCAACAAGCCTTTCTCTAATGCACAAGCCACTCACTGTGTTAGGAGTTTGGAAGATAGCAAAGAATGGAAACACCCAGGAATAAAAGACTGGAATAAACTGCGTGTCCCCCGGGAAAACGGGCAGCTTTGCAGCCTTCGTGTAGCACAAGGAGTTTTGCTCACATCCTGGTGCAGAACAATCTAAGATACACTGACACTGATAAACTAATACCTCTCATGTAAAAAAGTAGGGGTAGGACCGTATACAGAACATGTATAGAACTTATTTATGGAAAGGAAGATTAGAGCCGGGCGTGGTGGCGCACGCCTGTAACCCCAGCACTTGGGAGGCAGAGGCAGGTGGATTTCTGAGTTCGAGGACAGCCAGGACTACACAGAGAAACCCTGTCTCGAAAAAACAAAAAACAAAAAACAACAACAAAAAAAAAAAAAAAGAAAGAAAAAGGAAAGGGACATTAGAAGGTTAAATCAGAAACTAATTAAAAAATGTTTTTTTTCAGGTACTAGGGAGACTGTGTAGTGACAAGACTTTATCGTGAAGACCTTTCTTTTGAATCAGTGAAAATGGGCTGCCTAATTAAGCATTATTATTTTTTTTTCCAAGACAGGGTTTCTCTGTGTAGACCTGGCTGTCTTGGAACTTGCTTTGTAGACAAGGCTTGAACTCAGACATCACCTGCATCTGCCTTCTGCCAGTGCTGGGATTAAAGGAGTGTGCCGCCACCACCCAGCTAAGCATTAATGTTTTAAGTATTGAAAGTATGGTTCTAAGAAAGTGAAACTCTGTGGGTAGTGGGTGAAGACTCTTGCCACCAAGTCTTGGAACCCACATGGTGGAAGCAGAGAATCAAATTGTTTTTTAAAAGATTAATTTATTTGTATGTGAGTACACTGTTGCTGTCTTCAGACACACCAGAAGAGGGCATCAGATCCCATTACGGATGGTTGTGAACCACCATGTGGTTGCTGGGATTTGAACTCAGGACCTCTGGAAGAACAGTGGGTGCTCTTAACCACTGAGCCATCTCCACAGCCCCTCAGATCCTTTTCAATTGGGTCCTTTGTATTGTATCTTTTTGTATGAACAACATGACAAGGACCTTAAAGTCTTTAGTGTCCTGGGTGGGTTTGGGCCTCTTCCCCTTGGCCAGCACACCCCTTGCCACTCTCTCAAGCATTTGAGGGATCCCCTTAGCAACCAGAGGTCACAGCAGTGTCACATTTAGGCCCATTCATCCTCGGTCCATCCTGAGAGAAACTCTCAGAGGCAGGTGTCGTTTCTCCACTGTCAAACAGAGCTGGGAAGTGACAGGCCTGCACCACTTTGAAAGTGTTCTTCATAGCCCCTGACACGGCAATCTCTGTCCCGTCCCAGCAGTGGGATGCTAGCTTACCTCCTTTGAGAGTCGTGTGAACAGGTCTCCACCACGCAGGAAGTCCAGAATAAGATAGAGCTTGCCCTCGGTCTGGAAGGCTAAGAGAGGAGAAATCCAATGTGGAACCGCCTGGGCCAGTGCCAGTTTGTGTCAAATGCCTCTACTCCTGGCTCTTAGCCAGGCCCCTGAGAGGAGGGACAAGGACCGCAGCAGGCCGTAGGCAAGGGTGGACACTGAGGGGACGAGAGGCACTCGGGCAGGGTCTGTGACCTCACCATAATGCAGCTTCACCACGAAAGGGTGGTTCACGTCAGCCAGGATGTCTCTTTCCATCTTGGTCCGGACACGGTCACGCACTGGCCAGAGGAGGAAAGAAGTCACTAAAACACACCCAATGCTGCCTCTCCCCAGAGCCCACCTCCAGGTGAGGTTTCCCACTGTCATCCAAGGCTCCCCAGCCTGCCGAGCCCTCGCAGGGTGCTCTCGCCCTTGGGACATTCAGCTCATTCTTTCCTCCTAGAATGTTCGGGGTCCTTGGCCTCCTGGAGACATCCAGGGATAGTCCCTGAGTCTTGACCACTTGTCTAGCCTCATCTACCACCAGGCGTCACAGCCACTGAGCACCTTGTGCCCAGGGCGCCATATTTCCTGTGGTCCCCGCCTTTGAGCCCGCACCCCTTCAGCACACATTTATCAAGCGATCCCCAGGTTCAATACTAAACTGTGATCTGGGTCTAAGCAGACTTTCTTCATGTACTTTATTAATTCTTTTCCTTTTGCCTGGTTGCTGGGGAGGATTCCTGGCTCTTGTCGGCCAGGCTTGCCTGAGTCAGGATGGAGCCCACACCGGCCTTGAGCTTCTGCTCCTTGGGCCTCTACCTCGATCACGCGGCTCACTTACAGGCCTCAGGAATGTCTCGTTGGGGTGGGGATGAACAAAGATGGTAAGCAAATTCCCACCACCACCAGGTGTTTGGCTGACTAAGTGCAGGCCCTACCACCTCCAGGAAGCATCCCCACCCTGCAAGGCGAGGCCGGGACCTCCAGTGCTTCCCGTCATGACGCGTCTTATTTTGTTTTGATTCTTGTATTTCTCTCACTAGATGTGGCAGGGGCCATGTGCGGTTTTACCTAATTCAGCCTCTTCCAAACACACCTCACAGTGCAGCCACCACAGGGATGTGGGTCCTCCTTTCTAGGGGAGTCCTTCCTTCCTTTACCATCTTGTTCTGGTAAATTCCTAACATCCTTCAAGGCACAGGTCGTGCGCTGGCCCCCACAGTCTCCCCCAGACCCCTCATCTGACCCCTGTTAGTCCACAGTCTACCCCTCAACTCCTTGACCTGGACATCCACGCACATAAGCCCAGTATTGCTACACCCAACTGCCAGGCCATGTAAAGACTCCCACAAGCCCTTGAGCCCTTAGAGCAGGGACCACATCTTTGTATCTTTCTCCTCCCCTGTGACTCCCACAATCCCTCAGAGGGATGATCATACTCTGAGCCCACACTAGAACCACTATCATCCAGCAGACAACCTGTGGCAGGCCAAGGACAGACCAGACCTTAGGCTGGTCCCTCCTTTCTCCCTGTTATACCCCTGGCTAGGGCTTAGCATGGGCTCCATCTGATTTCTGCCTATAGTGGCTTCCAGACCAATCAGAGTCAACTGACCCTCAGCCAACTACTAACCACACCCATCTACTTTCTAAGTCCCCAGAACTCCTGACTTTAGCCTGGGGATCCTTTCTGAACCCCTGTTCTCCAGCTCTGTGGACCTGCCTCCAGTCAATCTTCCCGACTGGTCCCCAGTTCTACACCCTCAGGCTGCCTGCCTCCTCTCTCCTGCCCTTCCCCTTCTCCTCCTCCTCTTCCTCTCCCCCCACCTCCTCCTCTCTTTTGGCTTTTTTGAGACAAGGTTTTCCCACGTAGCCCTGGCTGTCCTGGAACCAGGCTGACCTTGAACACAGAGATCTACCTGCCTCTGCCTCCCAAGCGCTGGGATCAAAGGCGTGCCACCACTGCCCGGCTCTGTAGTCTGAATCTCCCAGGGGCCGGGTGAGGGGGGCCGGGTGAGGGGGGCGGAGGGAGGGAAGGAAAGGTCCCCCTTAGATTATCCGAGCATCACGAAGCAACGATGCCTCATCAACACTGTGGTGTCTGAGTCCCTCACTCCCAGACGTTCTGCACCCCACCACTTCCTTCCAGGCACTGGCCTTTGTTTGGCTTTAGAGGAGGGGGAAGGAGAGGGGAGGGCAGCTGAAGGCAGGCTTGTTTGCCACCTTCGTGCCAGAGACTCCTGAAAACAGAGGCGCCTCCCTCACTAGCCCCGTAACCCTGTGGCCGGGGCTTCTCCCTCACCCTAAGCCCGGCCTTAGTTCTCTCCAGGGAAACACTCTGACTCACCTTTCAGTGTGGCCTTCTTTAATACTTTCATGGCATACAAGTGCCCACTGTCAGGCCGGGTGACCTTGCGTACCAGGAAGACCTGAGAAGGCAGAGGGCGAGACAAATCAGGAGGGAGGTGGGAGGAGCCTGGCCCAACTGGCTCCCCGCCTGCACGATGGCCTAGATGGTCGCTAGGACCCAAAGTGGACCTTCAGCTCTCCCTGGGTATATCAAGGGGACCTCTGATGATCCCCCCCCCCCCCGTTCCTTTGGTGAATTCTACAGTAACCCCTGGCTTCCACCTCAAACACGACTTGTGATACCCTCCCAATAAGGGATTCGAACTTACTTTGCCAAAGGATCCTTGGCCCAGAACCTTGAGGAGCTCAAAATGGGACGGGTCAGCTTTCTCACTGCCAGCCTTGACGTGGTGTGTGATGGAGATCTCCTTGAGGACGCCCTCATCCTGACAGAGGGACAGAGCTGGTAGGTGTGGGCCCTGTTGGAGACGCGGGGCCCTTCCTGGGCAACAGGGCATACAGCTTATCCACGCCATTCACCAGAACCAAACAAGCCCAAGAAACCACTCCCTCAATGGCTGTCAGGCTCATGGGTACCAGAGGGCCAACTCAGGTGAGGCCCTGTTCCTGCAGTGTGGATGCGCCGGCCTGCTCAGACGCAAAGGAAGGTACAGCCATGGCCGGGATGCGCTGACCCCAGGCTTGGGCCTGGCATGGGGACCTACTCAGGCCCTCCCTTAAGGCTCCCCTCCCCCGGCTGTTTGGGTTCTGCCACAATAGGAAGTCAGGTTTGAGCTCATAATGGGGAGGTAGAGCTGAGCCTTTTTTTTTTTTTTTTTTTTTTTTTAGTGTGTGTGTGTGTGTGTGTGTGTGTGTGTACGTACGCGCTCGCTCTCCCGCTAGGCAGGATAAGATGAGACAAACTCTCCGGCTGGATGGATAAGACTGAAGTAAATGGAGACCCCAGAGTCATCCAGACATCCCCCAACCCACTCAGTGGCTCTCTGGAGCAATGGAGAGTTATAGCCAGAAACCGTACACCCGACCAAACTTCCCTTGCAAAGCACTGGGTCACTGCGTTACAGGACCTCTCTGGCCCTCCAATCTGCCTGTCCTGCGCTGAAGCACTGAGATGCCTCCTTACTTCCCCAGGAAGTGAGTCCGGGCAAGGTCCAGTCATCATCTAGCAGGGCCAGAAGAGTCCAAAGCTGACTTAGACCAAACTGGCTGCCCAAACACCTGCTCTAGGGGCTACTGCCAAGCCAGGACCAGATACCCGGGCATACTTACCGAGTCCTGCTGGGGACCAGAGCCAGGGCCAGGCAGAGTCTGGCTTAGCCTGGACCGTGGCTTCCGGAGTAGCCAGGGGAGCAGGGTCCTGAGCCACAGGCGGGGCAGCTTGGGGTCCTGCTCCATCCGCCCAGCAGGGCCACGGCACCATGGCAAGGGTAAGCGACAACCCACTGGAGCTGCCAAGGAGGTGGCTGGGCCCAAGGCGGATGTGCAGGGTGAAGGCGTGGGGGCTGGGCCAGGCTCAAGACAGCCAATCAGACGGGGCCTGTGGTTTCCCCGGTTCCAGCCATCCACCCTCACTCTGTTCCCTTCTCTCCCCCCCCCCTCCCCGGGGCCTGAGGTCTGCCCTCTAGCCCTCCCCTTCATCCTCCTACAAAGAGAAAGCCCTATATCTACCGGGCTGCTGAGCAGGTAGGTCCTAGAATAACAGGGACCTGACAAGGTACCCAGGAGACAGAGCCAGGCATCTACCATGTAGTGGCAGATAAGACAAACAGATATACAACATGTACATAACACACAGACACACACACACACAGACACACACACACAGACACACACATTCATATACATATATTCATCTAACAGGCAGAGAGGCATAATACAAGGACGTATCAGAGCAAGAGAGAGCCTGGGACCATTACCGGACAGACAGAAACAGGCAGGCACACCATTAACACACAGAGGTGGTGGGAGACCTGTACCCAGTGGCAAAGGCAAGAATACACTCCACTCTGCAGAAGGGGACTCATGTCTGCGTGATAGACTCATCTGAACATGACGACAGAAGGAAGAAGCCGCCGAACACTTATCATGTCCCCAACTCATGAAGACAGGCACTTATCAACTGGAGACAGAGTCTGGGACCCGACAAGAGAGACAGAGCCGGCAGCAGAGAGCCGGGCAGAATTTGAGACCTCCACAGACTGACAGGCGTCCCGGGCAGACCCGGGCAGGTGGTAGGGCAGGGATCCCCAGGAGACAAGGCAGGGCGGAGTTGCAGATTGATTCTTGGGTGCTTGGGGGGTAGGAGGGAGAGCAGGGAGCAGAAGTCACCAGCCTCAGGACCCAGGAGCTGCACCTGGGTCAGTGCCAGCCCCATCTCAGGTCTTCCAAAACTTTCCAGGGGTCCCTAGGGAGCCCAGGGCTGGGGAAGAACTCGAGAGAGCCGCCTCTTAACTGTACTCAGATCCAAATATCCCTAAAATTTCTAACCCCTCTCTGGGAACAGGAAACTGGGGTTCAGGTTCAAGGCAAACCAATGACAGAGTTGTCCTGAGCCAAGTCCCTCCTCCGGGTCCTGTCTGACTCGAGTCCGCAGCCTACAGCCAGTCCCAGGAAGGGGTGGGCAGGTAAACCCGCTGGATCCCACTTCCTGCCCTCTGAAGCCCGCCCTGTCTCTCCATCCTAATGGCACTTTGTTCCAGGCCCTCGCTCTGGGACTCTCCACGGCACCATCAAACCCCAGAGCCCTGTGGGACAGGCAGTCCCCAGAGAGTAATCCGGTGATGTACGCACGGGCCAAAGCCACACGGCAATTCCTCCTCGTCCCACCCTGAGATCTGCTCCTCAATTCCGAGCTGTCTGGCTGAGTAGACAGACGCAGCTACCCGGGAAACTCCAGGGCTCAGAGAGCTTCCCCCAAACCTATTCTCTGCCCAGAGTCATAATGACGGACACTTCTGGAGATGAATTACCCTTTTCCTCACCTTTCTGGGACAGAAGCCGGAGTCTCTCTCAACCCTGGGGAAATCGGCTGGTGTCTGCATGGTGGGGCTCAGGCTGGTGGCCAGAGGGGCCTGTAACTCCTACGACTTCTGCTTTTTTTAGCCTTCCTAGCTCAGAAGGCAGGGTCTCGCTCCCCTCCTTCTCACTTCCCTCTCAGCAGGAAGGAGGAACTCAAGACTGGTTAGGCTCCTCTGCTAAGGAGGGGACACTGCAGACCCCAAGCTGGGACCCAGGGAGAGCCCAAGGGTGCATGCCTTCTCGTCTCCTGACCCTCAGGGAGTGAAGACAGGGAAAGGAGACCCGAGACACAAGGCCATGAGATGCCCACACCACAGGCATTCAGGACCTGAAGATAAATACCCTGGGGGCTTCCCGGGGACATATGGGACAGAAGTCTGCAGGCCGGACTGGCTGACCCAGCCAGGGACTTAGACAACCCTTCCCCAACAGAGCAGGCAAGCTCCTGGCCTGGTCCTGTTTCTCTCTATTCAGACAAACTAATCCTAAGTCCTGGGATGGACAAGAAGTTAGAGGATCCAAGAAGAAGAGGAGGCGGCTATTGCGAGCAGGAGAGGACCAGGCCCGTCCCTTTCCCCAGGGCCTCAGCTAACACACCCACAGCACTGACAGATTCACTCAGGCTGCTGATCCGAAACCCTTTCTTTTTTTTTTTTTTTTTTTTTTTTTTTTGAGACAGGGTTTCTCTGTGTAGCCCTGGCTGTCCTGGATCTCACTCTGTAGAGCAGGTTGGCCTCGAACTCAGAAATCCGCCTGCCTCTGCCTCCCAAGTGCTAGGATTACAGGCGTGCGCCACCACCGCCCAGCCCGAAACCCTTTCTAGACAGCCCAGTGTAGAAACACACACCCCTCACACACCCCGCATTTCCCCTTCCCCGTCCTCACGGGGTTCTGATAACAGTCTGTGGTAGACGGCCTGTGGAATTGTGAAAGACGCCTCCCCAAGACCCAAGCGCCTGCTTACTGCTGTTTCAGGCAGGGGCAGCCTGCTCGAAGATTCGCCACAAGCCCTTCTGCCGGGATTCCTTCAACCCATCAGAGGTTCCCATAAAGAGGGAAAGAAGCACTGTAGCTACCAGGGTACCAGAAGGGACGGGAAGAAGAAAACGGTCTCAGAATTCCCTCTGCTGAACCGTGTGAGGACCTGAAGCCGCTGATGCGGGGAAGGTGGGGCATCAGCTTATGGTTCAGGCCCTCCTCAGGGCAGCAGGAAGAAGAGCCCAGAGCCATACCATCTGACCTTTGTCCTCTGCTCAGGGCCGCCTGCTCTGGTCAACCTACTGGTCGACTGCCGGTCCTAAGGGCCACCAACACTCCCTTCCCCAGCTGGCAAAATCTGCAGGCCCTGACAGGCGTGTCTCCCAGAGTGCCTCTGGGCAGGCTGGCACACCTAGGCATTCTAGGGAGGGGGGGGCGGGCCCCAGGCCCCAGGTCAAGCCAGAGAAGAAGCACTGAGCACCGGGCCTCCCGTCAACTGAGCATGTAAACACCCATTCCTCCAGCCTTTGCTGATGATGTGGGTCCACCAGGCCTGGGCTGGGCACAGCTCCCGAGGGAGGGCCAGTTTCCAATTTCAGTGATAAGGAAACTGGACCAAGAGTGACCAGTCCACGGCCATAAGGATGGCACAGGGAACAGTAAAGGTTAAACTAAAAACCCTGCAGGAAAAGGCAAAGCTTACCCACAGTTCATCACTGACCGCCCCCCTTCCCTTACCCCACCCATGGCGACACCCCCATCAGGGCTCTCCTGTAAGCGTTAGGGACTGGTGTCTCTCCTTTGGACAGAGCTGACAGCTCCTGCTTCACTCAGGTGGGAGACAACTGTCCTGTTACAGAGCCACAATTAAGATGCTGTCGCTGCCCAGAGGTGCAGAGACGGTCGAGGGTGAAGTCTTTCCGAATGCAGACAGCCCAGCTGGGTCTTGAGGATGGACAGAAAGGGACAGAAAGGGTCCATGCTGAGAAAGAGCGATGAGGGCGAGGCCCCATAGGAAGTGGGGTAATGAGTTTGTGCAAGTCACGTGCTTCCAGGCAAAATGTCTACCTCAGTATCAGCCCCTCCCCTGCCAAGATGAAGGTCCAAACCATCCCCTGGGAAGGAAGTCTCTGGGAGCCAAATGGGCCATGGAGAAAAGACACTGTAAACATAACCTCTCCCTATGCCCTCTGTGAATCCCAGGCCCTGAGCGGGCAGTCTGGCCAGTTCCGGTCATCCACAAGAAGCTTCTCTCACTACCTGAGGCTCCCCGAGGCCCCCCAAAGCCCAGAGTCACATCCTGCCTAGGCTGGAAGGCCAGGGGAGCACAAGGGATCCGGGAGGGATCAGGGTTTCATAAACAGGAAGAGAGGAGGGGAGGCGGGAGATACTCTGCTCTCAAAATAGACCTGCAGACACTTCAAAGGGGTCCAGCTCCGGAGATAGCCAGAGGAGGGGGCCTGGGCTACCCAGTCTGCTCCCAGGAGGGCAGAGGGAGTGTAAGGGGAGTCCTGATGCTTCTGCAGATACCAAGAGAATACAGGAGACAAAGGGACCAAAAGAGTGTTTGCCCTACACCGTCAACGCTAAACCCCAACACTCTTTCCGTCTGTACTGGATAAAGGAGTCAGCGTTAGACAGCAACACTGGGTACAGACTTGATGAATACTGTTCATTTGTACACAGCATTCTCTCCTCCAGGTGGCCCTAAGATTCTTTTTCTTTTTTTTTTTTCTTGATTTGTGACAAGGTCTTGATAAATAGCCTTACTGACTTGGAACTGACTGTGTAGACTAGGCTGGCCTAGAACTCACAGATATCCACCTGCCTCAGCCTCTAAATGCTGTGATTAAGGGCCTGTTCCATTATGCTCAGCAAGACAGGCTCTATTCTGTCCTTTGAAGGAGCAGCTTGTCCCAGGCTAGGCACACAGAGACTCGGGAAGAGAGCCCAGACTGCCTGGCTCCCAAGTCTCTACCCCTGCCTCACCTCCACCTAGAGCACCTGCCTCCATCTTCAATACTCAGAGCCCGGGCAACTCCCCAGGGAAGGTAGGCAGGTGCCCCAGAGCCCACCCAACCTTCCTTCGCCTGCCACACACAGCAGGGACCACCTCTCTGCTCCACATTCAGGTGACACTGGCTGAGGATGCTCATGCCACTAATCATGCTCCAGAGAGGAGTGCGGGAATCCAGACTGTTATATGTAGGTTCTATGTGCCCATGACCATGTGATTTCCCCACTTAGCATCAACTGCAGTGTTCCTGTCTCTGCCCTCCCCGCATGCCTGGGTGCTCTCTGAGGCTGTGGGGTGTCCAGCGCACTTGGGCAAGGGGCGTCTGTAAGTGAAACAATATCGCACCAAGCATGCGCTGAAGGTCCTACAGCAGGTTGAGCGCCCCCTAGTGTACTAAGCCCAGCAGTGGCCAGGGAGGATCCTTGCGCCACAGTCAGGGCTGAGTTTGCACTCAGGGCTAGCACCTGGTGTTCTTCCTCTTTAGGAATTCACCAGCCAGGGACGAACGTGGCTCCCGTCAAACAAAGCTTGACCTCCATCACTGTGTGACACAGGCTTCAATTTTCTCATCTGGGTCGGTTCTCAGCACCTACTTAGCCTCTAACAGTCCAATCTTAATTCCAATTCCAAAGGACCTGACACCCTCTTCTGGTCTCCTTGGGCACCACACAGTGAAGCACAGACATGCATGAAGGCAAGACACCCATACGGTAAAATAAAAATAAATCTAAAAAAAGAAAAATCAACAAATGAGCACAGAGTTCCTAGTTTGAGGCCAGGCACAGTTCAGCTTTTTCCACGAGGTGGCATCCGAGAGCCCCGAGTCATACCATCTCCAGCCTTGACCCCCTTCCCACCCAGGACCTCCCCCCCTCAGAGCAGCGCCTTGGGCTGTGGACTGAGCAAAAGTTTCCTCTCTCGATGAGCTTCCAGGCCGTTTGCCTCTCTCTTGGTTTGGTTTGAGACAGAGGCTCAAGTAGCTCAGGCTATCCAAAGTGCACTCTGTACGACATAGCTCAGGCTATCCAAAGTGCACTCTGTACGACATAGCTCAGGCTAGAACTCTTGTTTCTCCTCTTTCTACATCCCTAGAACTGGGATTACAGCCTATCACCAGATCTGGCTGGCTGGCGCTCTCTCTCTCTCTCTCTCTCTCTCTCTCTCTCTCTCTCTCTGTTTTTCGAGACAGGGTTTCTCTGTGTAGCTCTGGCTGTCCTGGAACTCACTCTGTAGACCAGGCTGGCCTCTAACTCAGAAATCCGCCTGCCTCTGCCTCCCAAGTGCTGGGATTACAGGCGTGCGCCACCACCGCCCGGCTAAGACCTGGCTCTTTTGACCCTTAAGATACCAAGAGAGCTCACTACTAGTTCCCCAAAACCTCTACTGTGACCCCTTGAATCCTCAAACCTAAGATCTAAGTGCCAGGCTCCCCAATAGGGGCGCAACGGATCGCTCTGGTTTTTCCGTTTTCTGTTTTTTGGTTTTCCTGAGACGGTTTCTCTGTGTAGCCATGGCTATCCTGAACTTACCCTGTACACGAGGCTGGCCTCAACTGACAGAGATGTGCCAGCCTCTACCTCACAGAGCACTGGGATTAAAGGCATGCACCACCACTTTCCAGCTACTCCCTCATTTTATTACAAGGAAACTAGAGGCAGCTCTTTTGTGGGATCAGTCTCCAGACAACAGAGATAACAAAGGTCCAAGCTACAAGGCTTCCTGGCCTCCACGGCCCCGTTGTCGCAGTAACCATCAGCAGGAGTAGGCAGAGGCCTACTCTCTTCCACAGGCCCCACCACACCCAGCTCTGTGACCTTATCTTTGGAAACTAAGTCAACGTAAACATCAGAGCCAAGCCTGACTCCGAATCAAAGGTCGCACTTACAGCTGGGCTGACCCAGGCCTGGAGGGCGGGGCCTGGGCAGGAAGTTGAGCCGGGAGGGCAGTTCCAGCGTGTGCCAGGCAGTTAGCAGGTCACGTCCTTTGCTTCAGACTCCCCAACTTTCAGACAAGAACAGAAATGGAAGAGTTCTTGGGCAGGGTAGGACACCTGGAATCCAGGTTTGCCGAGACCCTGCCCAGAGGGCTTCCAAAGCCTCTCCACAGCTACTAACTGTGACCTAACAGCCTTCTCTCTGTGACTTAGGTGTGGTTAGTCCTACTACAGAGATGAGAAAGTCAGGACTCAGAGAGGACAAGGTACCCAACTAAGGTCACACAGGAGCTTTTGGCTATAACAGCCAGGCAAACTGCTGCAAAAGCTCAGTGGGAAATGGCAGTTACCACTAAGCTTGACAAACTTTTGATCCCGTCATCGGCATGACAGAAGGAGAGAACCAACTTCAGCAAGTTGTCCTCTGATCTCCACACACGCCTAGGGACAAACATGCGAGAGAGAGAGAGAGAGAGAGAGAGAGAGAGAGAGAGAGAGAGAGAGAGAGAGACAGAGAGAGACAGAGAGAGACAGAGAGAGACAGAGAGCAAGAACATACACAAAAGTATTAAAGAGTATAATACTGGTTTTTGGCTGGGCATGGTGGCGTACACTTGGGAGACAAAGCAAGGCAAATGGATCTGAGTTTTGAGGCTAAAGTTACCCGCCAAGACCTTGTCTAAAAAAATTAAATTTTAGCCGGGCGGTGGTGACGCACCCCTGTAATCCCAGCACTCTGGGAGGCAGAGGCAGGCGGATTTCTGAGTTTGAGGCCAGCCTGGTCTACAGAGTGAGTTCCAGGACAGCCAGGGCTACACAGAGAAACCCTGTCTCGAAAAAACCAAAAAAATAAAATAAAATAAAATAAAATAAAAAATAAATGTTTTAAAAAAGAACAAAAAAGTACTAATTTTTTTTTAAAATAAGAAATAGGAAGGCGTAAAGGATTGGCAGGCTATAGGAAGGTAGGCTGGGGAGGCAGAGACCGCTGGGATAAATGATTATACCTTGTTTTAGGAGCTGGGAGTCTCAAGAAGCCATTAGGGAGGACTGCGCAAGGTCAGGCTAGAAAAGCCACCAGGTTCCTGGTCATACTGTTCCAATTCATAGGCCCAAATGCCTCTAGGCCTCGTGGCACCCGCTCCCACCAAGTGATGAGATCAGCACCACACACAGGGCTCTCCAATCCCTCCGCAGGCACAAACTGAGAGGACATAATAAACCCAGGAAGTGTCGTGGTGTGGGTCACAGGCAGCAGCGAAACTCCCGGATCCCGAACCTGTTCCTGGCCCTTTCTGGACCACACCTTTGAGTCCAGGAGGGAACGCCCCCTCACCTTTGAGTCCAGGAGTGAATGCTGCCTCACCTTTGAGGCAGGAAAGGGGAAAGCAGCGGTCTCTGTCCTGAGCAGAGACAGAATCAGAGGAAGAGGGCCGAGCCACACAAAGGGATGAGAGGCCGGGCCTTCACATCCGGGTGGTGTGAGCAATCCTCTCTCCTCTCTGACCAACACTTCACCAAGTCTCCGGCCTCACCTTGGATGGCTGAAGTCCAGCTTCTTCCCCTGAAGCCTGCCCATTCTGGAAAAGAGAAAGGGAAGGGGAATGTCAACTTACCTGCAGAGACAGACAGACAGACAGACAGACACACACACACACAAACACACACACTCCATCCTTGGCTGCTCCCAAGGGAGGTCAAGGAGAACAATCAGTTCTGGGCCTCATCTACCTCCACTTCACTAAGCAAGAACCAAGTTCTCTGTAACAGTCCCTCCCAACCCCAGCAGGGTAGTCCAAGGACTCAGAATACTCCCCGTCCTCTGCCTACCAAACACCCCACCTTATCTTCAAAGCCTCAGCTCAAATGTTACCTCTTCCTAGGGAGAAGGAAGGGGCACACACAGAGCCAAGCTCCACCATGGGGATGGTGCAACCTTCTGCAAACTAACCAACTCTGAGAGGGCTGCCTCCCTAGCTGGACCACTGGGATATAGATACCCCAACTTCCCAAAATGCTATAAGGATGCGATCAGACAAGGTCGGGGCGGTGTCCCCTGCTGGTGGCTTCCCCAGGCCTGCTCTACCTTGAGAGCCCATCAGCAGGTAAAGTGATGGCTGTACCCACCCCACCCGCCACGTCTTTGCACTTCTCCACTGGTCACATACGGACCCCACTATTCATTTCTTCCCGACTTTACCTTAGATGGAAACTACATGCCCTGGGGTTATACCACAGCTGGTCTCTCTATGCCTACATGCTATGAAGTTCGAAACCCACCTGAGGAAGCTGTCCCTACCCTTCCTGGCATGGACTAAGCACAGAGAGACAGCCAGGAGGTTCCCAAAGGCTGGGACTTTGGAGCCAACAGTCAGGTTCACTGGGCAGCTCTGGCCTGGCTTGGCAGCAGCAGGTATGACTGAGTCCTGTCTATTACGTAACCTCCTGCTCCTGGAGCAGCCGCCTCCTGCCTGCCAGGACATCCGTCCTGCCCTGAGCCCCCTTAATGCCCCAAATCCTCCACAAGAATCAAGAGCCAAGAGTTATAGAGGTGTACACACACACACACACACACACACACACACACACAAAGGCACAGCTTGCTCAGAGCCTAAGAGCAGGACTAGTGTCCGCCTCCCTCGGCTGTCTAGATGTCACAGAGGAAGCGTCTGTCCCACCTACAAGCGCATGTTGCCTGCCCCCAGCCCCCCCGCTGCAGCCCTCCTGAGGTATTCCGACCCTCATCTTCCTGCTCCTCAGTCAACTCGGCCTCTGTCCACTGAAAGCCTCACATCCTCTGTCACTGGGACTAAGCTAGAATCAAGTCCCAGCTCCTCCGCATGAAACCCATGGCCACTGGCTCCAACCACCCAGCGCCAGGATTCAAAAAATGTGCGTTCGGGGTTGGAGAGATGGCTCAGCAGTTAAGAAGAGCACTGACTACTCTTTCTAGAGGTTCTGAGTTCAATTCCCAGCAACCACATGGTGGCTCACAACCATCTGTAATGGAACCTGGTGCCCTCTTCGGGTGTGTCTGAAGATAGCTACAGTGTACTCATACATAAAATAAAAATAACTCTTAAAAATAAAATAAAAAATAAAACCGTGAGTTCAAGTTTTGGCCTCTACTATTTGCTTGTTTGTTTTGTTTTGTTTTTCGAGACAGGGTTTCTCTGTGTAGCCCTGGCTGTCCTGGAACTCACTCTGTAGACCAGGCTGGCCTCCAACTCAGAAATCCGCCTGCCTCTGCCTCTCAAGTGCTGGGATTACAGGCGTGCACCACCACGCCCGGCTGGCCTCTACTATTTGCATGACCTCAAGGAGGCCTATATGCTTCTCATGGCTCAGTCTTCTCACCTGTACAATAGGACTAAATGGGCAGCTGCTTAACATCAATGAAAGCAAGCCTTATATAAATAAAAAAGCCATAAAGCTGGCATAAGGAGTAGCCACTGAGCCCAGCAGTGGTGCCGCACGCCTGTAATCCCAGCACTTGGGAGGCAGAGGCAGGCGGATTTCTGAGTTCAAGGCCAGCCTGATATACAGAGTGAGTTCCAGGACAACCAGGGCTATACAGAGAAACCCTGTCTCGAAAACACCCCCTCCCCGCCCCCCCCCCAAAAAAAGAGTGGCCACCAGAGCCGTTATTATTGTCACCCTTACCCAGTTCCCATCTTTTTATTAACTCATACCGAATCATTTGTCTTTTGGCCTGTTAAAGTAGTTAGACAACATTTACCACAAGTCCAAGTAGCCATGAAGACTCACACCACAAGGCGCTCTGGATAAAAGTGATGAATTCTGACATTTTCATCCTCCTGAAAATATTTCAGGGCAGCCAAAAAATAACCTTTCTCAAGCTTTAAACACATGGACTGCTAGACCGGCACGGTGGCTCACCAGTTTAAGGTGCTTGCCACCAAGCCGGAAGACCCGAGTTCGATCCCTGGAAAGCACAAAGGGGTGGAAAGAGAGAACTGACTCCACGAAGTTGTCCTATGACCCCTGCACATGCAGACGAGTGCCCACGTGGGCACATCATGTGTAAATACACACAAAATCGCTTCATGATTTGTGCGCTGTCCTCGCCCAGAGACCACGCTAATCTATCACTCCAGCTTTAGGAAGCGGCTTCCGCTGAGTTGATCTGAGACCCCCAGCAGAGCCGTTCCAGATGACTGAGCACTTACAAGGTGGCTTAGCCTACCAAGAAAGCCCCTCTGCTCTTCTCCTGGGTCTCCGCTCAGGCTCTGCCTCCTCTGCACACCCAGCCCGGGTCTTCCCTCTCTCCTCCACAGCCAGGGCATTGAGCACACGCCGAAACCCAGGAGGGGGCGTGACTTGTGTTCTTCTTCAGCTCCTTAGTACCGAGCCAGGGTCCAACACACAGTGTGTTGAATAAAAGGTGAAAGGTGAAAGGTGAAAGGTGAACCCAGCAAAGACAGCTAGGGAGCCAGGGTGGGTTCGCGTTACCCTGTGTTTCAGCTGAGGTTCAGCCGAAGGGCTCCCCACCGCTAGCACACGGCAGCCAAGGGTCCACGACTCAAAGTCATGCGTTTGCAGGCCTAAATCCCTGGCGAGGGTGAGAAGGCACAGCAAGAGGTGTCCTGCTGTTTTCAGCGTAATTAGGGGTCCTCCACCACCAAGCCTTGTTTGCTAGGACCCTAGCCTATGGACCCATTTCTCAGGATCTCTAGAGAAGTGATCCATCCTCAACAGAGGACTGGAGGGGCAGACAGGACAGCAGAGATCATCTGCCCTTTTCGTTGGTCTGACACTTGGGACATCAGGAGGAACACAGCTGTGTAACCACAAAGCCACCGCCACTAGTGGCTCTGAGTGAGAGCTCGCCCATCACATCACATTTCAGCGTCTCAGTGTCTTCCTCTACCTCCATGTCTACCGTGTCAGCAGCTGCACTCTATGACCCAGGAGACTAAAGAAAGTCCTTGTCTAAAATGCTGAAGGGGTGCTGGAGAGGTGACTTGATGGTAAACACATGAGTTCGAATCCCGGCACCCATGTGGAGCAGCTCGCAACTGCCTGTAACTGAAGCTGGGGGGGAGGGGGGGAGTGTTGCAGGGGGAGATCCAATGCCCTCTTCTGGCCCCTGGGGAAACTGACTTTTAAAAAGGCCTTGGGGAAGCAGCCGGGCCTGGTGGCGCACCCCTGTAATCCCAGCACTTGGGAGGCAGAGGCAGGCGAATTTCTGAGTTCGAGGCCAGTCTGGTCTACAGAGCGAGCTCCAGGACAGCCAGGACTACACAGAGAAACCCTGTCTTGAAAAACCAAAAATAAATAAATAAATAAATAAAAATAAAAAATAAAAAAAGGCCTTGGGGAGGGGAGCAGGGGACAGTGGTGGTGCATGCCTTTAATCCCAGCACTTGGGAGGCAGAGGCAGGTGGATTTCTGAGTTTGAGGTCAGCCTGGTCTACAGAGTGAGTTCCAGGACAGCCAGGGCTACACAGAGAAACCCTGTCTCGAAGAAAAAGAAAGGCCTACAGGGAGGTTTAACTTAAAGATAGAGTACCTGCATAGCACAAATAAGGCCCTGGATGAATGGAAGGAGGGCAGGGGAAGGAAGGGGAGGGACAAACGACAGCAGACCAGACCCTGGGACCGGGAGAAAGGCCTGGGATGGGGTCGCCCGTCCTCATGGACTCTTGGAGCATTCTGTTTTCCTCTCTTGCTCAGGAGTACCGCTCATGAAGACGGGACACCTGCTCAGAACCCCTAGAGCCCTGCAGTAGTCAGAGTCGAGTCCTAACACACATGCTTCTCCCCACCTAAGGGTCCAGAGCAGCTTCTGGAAAGCTGGGAGCACACCAGATGGAGAAAGACAGCACGTGCCCTGCAGGCAGGAAGCAGCCCCAGGAACTGGGTTCTGAGCCCGGCACTGGCAGCCCCGTGCACGGCTGGAGCCTGGGGACCAAGTGCCAGGACACCGCTAGCTTCAGCCAAGGCTGGACAAGGGCCCTGTGGCCCAAGGAGTGTGTGCCAACATCCGGAGCTGCTCTCTGCCTACCTGCCACCTGTGCCAGTTTAAACCCACCCCACGCTCATCTCCCCGCCTCTCTCGCTTGGAGGGAAACAGCGAGAGCACAGAGTTCTAATCCAGATTTTAATGTGCACGCCAGCATCCCTGAGTTCTGCCATCCCATTTGAAAACGGGGGTCATCATTTCTAACTTGACAAGCTGTGAGAATTAAAGGAACATCAATAAGCAGCAGACAGTGGGGCCCTGGCAGGGCAGAGCCTGGAGACTAGGCTCTGCTGTTTTCAGCAAAACCACGAAAAGCCCAGGTAGCATCCTCACCCCTGCGTCCAGTTGGTTTAGTCCACCTGGGCCCTGCCTGCCAGCAGCCCATTTCTGGTGACAGCAATGAGAAGACAGGGCAATTCAGATCCCAGACCTCTTCTGCCAAATGCCCTTGCCAGCCCCTTACCTGCCTCCTTCCTGGCCAGAAGCTGCCCACAATGGCGCCAGTACCTGCAGGCCAGGCGCTGTATCACTTACATGGCATCTGCACGAAGAACAGCAAGGCCCTGTTCTCAAGTAAGCATGCACACCCTCACAGCCCCATGGCTCCTGTTACCCAAACAATGACACCCAGTCCACAGGCACCTCCATGGCTCGGGGGAGGAGGCACAGGCAGCAGGACCCAGAGTGCTGGTCAGGCCCAGCAAGCAGAGCTAGAAGCTCATCTGTGGCCCTGGAAAGAGAGGCCCAGACAGCTTGAAGATGGACTAAGTAAGGGCCGGCCACGCGGGCCACACGGCATTTCTGAAGTGAGGCTCAATGAAAAACTTCTCTCCCCCATCCCAGGAAATCTGACAGTCTCCACTCCCAGAATTCAGGTGCAACAGTATTCAAACTAAGATGTTTCCGGTTTAACCTGGCCCCTATGAGGCTGCCTCTGGCCTCAGGATTTCCCAAAGGGAAGCAGGAAGTACTGCCCTGGAGGAGGCTAACACTCCTAGATCTCTCCCCTCCCCGCTAGTGCTAACACTGGGAATCTTTAGGCTAAGTCCCTCCCTAACCTTACCCAGCTCGGCTCTACCTTCCTCTGGAGGCCCAGGTGGCAGGGGCGTGCCCAGGCAAAGGAGTACACCTCTGAGCCTTCCCTCAGGCCTCGTGCCCCGGTCCTGAGGTGGGGGGTGGGGGGGCAGGGGCAGGAAACAGGGGCTGCACAGGTCAATGTTCCTCACCTAGGAGAGTGAGTCAGCCGGAGAGCCTCTGAGCGGCTGTGTAGGGCCTGTAAAAACCCGATGGCAAGGATCCCAGAACAATTTACTCCAAATTGCGCCTTCAGGTTGGTTACCTAATCCAGCCGCGCCCACCCTCCAATAGCCAGTGTAGGCCATCCCTTTAAAGGGGCAGCATGCCCCCGGTGCCTGAAGACTTGGGGACCACACTGTGGATCCCCTCTACCTGTGGTCTTGAGAGGCAGGGCTCACGGTGACTGACCTGAAGTCCCAAACATAGGTAAAGTGCTTCAAGCCAGGAGAAAAATCATCTAGGTTCTGGGATCAAGAGAGGTCTCCTTCTGTCTCCTGTACCCCATAACAGCTCCAGGGAAGGCAGAGTTTCACCTGCCTCCTTCTCAGCACGGCAGCAGGGGAAAGTTTTAAAGTTGCTGGTTGAGAACTTGACCTTGATCCCAGGGTGACAGGACACCACAGAAGTGGCCTCCTGCATGCTCAGGGTTGGACCACAAAGCCCTGGAGAAAGGGCAGGAGTTGCTTCTGGGAAAGGCTAGGTGGCAGAAGCCACACTGCCCAAGGGCTCAGCCTTTTCTACAGGAAAGGCAGAAGGAGGGAGAGAGGAAGACAGAGGCAGAGTCTCTTCCACAGAGACAATCTTCACAAGGTCTACGGGCTTCCCCCACTCTTCAGCATAACCTGAAGTAGGAAGACCCGGTGTCATTAGCTTTAGGGCAAAGGAAAGCGAATCGTCCCCCGTTCCATAATGGCCAGGGGTCCAAAAGGGCTAGCTTCCTAAGGTTAGAGGTGGAGGAACGAAGAGAGGTCTTGGGGAGAGGGAACGGTGGGAAACCGGATTCCCATGATCCTTGTCTCTAGTAGAAGCCCAGACATCTGACCCAAGCCTTTCCCTTCTGCACTGATTGGGGCAACTCCCACCAGCTACCAAAAGATGATAAGCGGGACGGGTCCTAGGGGTCAGATCTCAACACCCCATGGGGTTCCCTCTCCTGGCTACCGCAGGGAGGTACTGAGCGCCCAACAGAACCATCCCTTGCACACGCACGCCCGGAGCACAAGGGGGTGGAGCCGGACAGTGGGCTAAAGACCGGAGGGCACTCACGTCTCCGCGGGGCTGCAGAGACGCCGCGGGCCGCCCCCACCCCGCCCCGCCCCGGTGCGGATCCGGGCTGGCCGGCCGGCCGCCGCCGCCTGTCCCCCGCCCCTCTCACTCACCTCCGGGTCCAGCGGCACCAGCTCCATGAGCGGCCAGGGCTCCTTGAGCTGGGCGAGCGGCATCGCGCCGCCGCCGGACCGCCCTCGCTCCTCCCGGCGGCCCCGGGCTGCGCCGCCTCTGGGCCCCGGGGTCCCTGCTGCTGCACTGAGACCCCCGCACGCCCCCGAGCCCCTCGCGCTCTGGCTGGGCCGTCCGCCGCCGCCGCGGCACTCGCACTTCGGCTCCCTCCGTCACCCGGCGCCGCCGCGCCCATTGGCTACCTGCGCGGAGGCGGGGCCTGAGTAACCCCGCCCAGTCCCCCCCACGGCGCGGCATTCCCGGCGCGGACCCCCGCCCCCAACGCGCGGGGAGTCAGTTTCCCCTTCACGGGAGACCCTGGCTCACTGTCGGCCCTGCCCACCGGAGGTTCTGCGGGTTCCGTCTTCCCAGGCTGTGTGCCGCTTTGTGGACCTCGCTCGGGCCTCCGTTGTCCTGTCCTAGCAGCCTTTGGGATGTTAACCTAGATGTGCCTTCTCCCTCCAGGGGGAGGGGCTGCCACCCCACATTTACATGGGACGTCCTGGGCTTGATCCCGACTGAGGCGTGGAAAGAGCCTGGGCCGTGTACCCTCTGGCTTCCAGCTCGCCAAGCCCTAGGATCGCCCCCTTCCGAAAGCTTCTGCATAGCGCGGGAGCCCACACTTTGGGGTCTCCATGTGATCCCCGAGTCCCAAGCCAGCCAACGCCAGGACCCACAGCGCCCCTAGGGTGATTTCCTAATACGCATTTTTCTCCCTCCTTAGTCTGAGGGACTATCACTTGAGGGCGCTGGTTTCAGGCCAGGTCCTGAGCCTCTTCCGCGCGGCAGACCAGATTGTGGTCTGATTTGAGCATGAGTCCCTGTGAAGAAGGCAAAGTCCAGTTCTGGTGGGAATCAGGATTCTCTCTGGTAAGATTTGGCCTGCACTTAAGGAGATTTTAGGCCCCAGGTGTCGTGAGACTTACTCTCAGGTGAGAGACAAGCTGGCTAGTTGATTGAAAGCCTCCAGCGAGCCAGGCTCCATTAATACGGAATTTCGTTTTTGTTATGTTTGCTTGGTTGGTTAGGGGCACAGAACCTAGACTTTGAAAGCCTGGTCGTGCTTGGTACCGTGTATACCTCCAGGCAGCTTGTGATTTCCTTGAGACCCCACCCCCTCCTAGTAGACACTCTAAGCCATTTATCTGAAGTCACACTGCAGGTCTGGAGCACCCTGGTGTTTAAAAGAATGTGGGGTGGGTCTGTGAGATGGCTCAGTGGGGAAATGGGCTTGCCTGCCTTACTGAGTTTGACTCCCAGGCCCCAGGTGGTGGAAGAGAACCGACTCTCATAAGTTGTCCTTTAAACTCCACAAAAGTGCACCGCACCGGGACAACCTTCCCCAATAAAGAAATTTAATTGCAATACATTTTTAAGTGGAGAGAGGTGGTCACGCCTTTAATCCTAGCAATAGGGAGACAGAGGCAGGAGGATCTCTGTGTTCAGGGCCAGCTTGGTCTGCTTAGCGAGTTCTAGGCCAGCCGGGGCTACATAGTGAGAACCTGTACCAAAACAAAACAAAACAAACAAACCCCCAACCCCAAAAAAACCAGCTAAATAAATAGAAGTAAATTTAATCCAGGAGCCGGGCGGTGGTGGCGCACGCCTATAATCCCAGCACTCGGAAGGCAGAGGCAGGTGGATTTCTGAGTTTGAGGCCAGTCTGGTCTACAGAGTGAGTTCCAGGACAGCCAGGGCTACACAGAGAAACCCTGTCTCAATAAATAAATAAAAAGATAAAGATATGGCTTGTCAACCTGTAGCCTACACATACATGGGCACACACATGCACATATAACACATATACATGAACATATGCATGCAGGCACACATGCACAGACACATGCATATATAACATACATGTTCACAAGAACATATGCATACATGCACAGACACAAAGACATGCACACAGACATGTGCACATATGTATGCATACACATGCATATGGACACACATGCATACACACACATACAATGAAGTAGGCACTGATTTCTCCCAAATCTCTGTGCCCTATCCCATAACTTTCTTTAGTGGAATCACTGGTGACTTGAACTGCATTTTGAATAGAAAGGACTTTGGAATCCAAAAAAATCATAGATTTTCATCCCAGATTTGTCCTCTCTTTAAGCACTGGACAACTCCTGTCTTTAAGTTCAGCTTCTTTATTTGAAAATTGGGAATTATAACTCCAATCTTTTAGGTCTGTGGTTAGGACTAAAGTCATTGTAATCCTATATGTTATTTATAGTTATGAATGGCACACTAGGCCCTCTCAGCATGGCGGCACAAGCCTGCAGTTCCAGCTTTCAGGAGGCTAAGGCAAAAGGGTCTTGAGCTTGGGGCAGCTCATCCTGGATTATATAGAGAGACTGTATCTCAGAAAATCAGTCTGAAATACAGCAGACGTGATGATATATGCCTATAATTGCAGCTCTTGGGAGGTGGACAGCAGGAGGATCTGGAATTCAAGAGAATCCTTAGCTTCTTATTGAGTTCTAGGCTAGCCTGTACTACAGAAGACCCCATCTCAAAACACCTGGCAAGATCACTCATCCGGTAAAGAGTCCTGCCACCAAGCATGAAGATGTGAGTTTGATTTTCAGGATCCACAGAGTAGAGGAAGAAAACTAACTCCCCACGTGTTCTCTGACCACCACGTGGGCCTTGTGCACTTAAAAGCACACACAGAAATAAATTAAAATGTTAAAAAAAAATCAGCCGGGCAGTGGTGGCACACACCTTTAATCCCAGCAATTGGGAGGCAGAGGCAGGTGGATTTCTGAGTTCGAGGCCAGCCTGGTCTACAGAGTGAGTTCCAGGACAGCCAGGGCTATACAGAGAAACCCTGTCTCGAAAACAAACAAACAAACAAACAAACAAACAAAAAAATCCCTTCTTGGGCTGGAGAGATGGCTCAGCAGTTTAGAGCACAGACTGCCCTTCCAGAGATCCTGAGTTCAAGTCCCAGCACCCACATGGTGGCTCACAACCATCTGTAATGGGGATCTGATGCCCTCTTCTGGTGTGTCTGAAGACATCAACAGTGTATTCACGTACATGAAATAAGTAAATCTCTCTCTTTTTTAAATCTCGCCTTTAATCTCAGCACTCCGAAGACAGTAGGCAAACAGATTCTAGTTAGTGAGTTCCAGGACTGCCAGGGCACCACAGTGAGACTTTGACTCAGCAAATGAATGAATGAATGAAGTTGGAGAGATGGCACCGTGGTTAAAGCAGCAGTGCCAGGGTGAGGGTGGGAGCTAAGATTTTCAGAGCCCATGAAGCAGCCAGGCACTCCTGACGGCCTCCTGCAATCCCAACATTGGAGGATTCCCAGGGCAAAGTGGCCACTCAGACTAGCTGTAATTGGGGAGCTCCAGGTTCAGTGAGAGACCTTACCTTGATAAAGCGTGTGCACGCTTTAACACACACACACACACACACACACACACACACACGAGCACACATTTGTGTGAGCACACACACACTGTATACACACAAACAATAAATAAATGCAGCTATCACTAACACAGCACTATTCTAAGCATCCTTCCTGTTTCTGTACGGTGGTGTTCATGTCAGCCCGATGAGACAGGGGCTATTCTACCGGATGCACTAGAGGAGGACACTGGGGACAGCTTGGTGCCATATGGCAGCAATTATGAACATCAAGGTCCAAGTCAGCCTCTTGGGACTAGTTTGTGACTTGCCAGCCCTGACTGCCCAGGGCTACAATTCGAATACTATGGCCACGCACTTGATTAAATTATTACCTGTCATTTATCTGCCATCCGAATTGAACTGGGGATCCTGGATTTTGACTTGCTCAATCTGGTCATCCTCCTCAGGGCTCAGAATAAATTTCACACAGGTGACAAATGTCAAACATTTAAGTGATGCTTATGGAGGAAGACACACTGAGGGCCACGGCGTTGCTGGCAGAGCAACATTAAAGGAAGGGAGGTGGCAGTGGTGGCTTTTGTCTTTAGACTTTCTCTTCCTTCCCTGTCTCAGGACTCTTCCTCTCCAGAGCATTGTCTTACATAGGGGCTGAGTCAGCGATTACATCTTCAACTTAAAATTCATCTGGTCGCCGGGCGGTGGTGGCACACGCCTTTAATCCCAGCACTTGGGAGGCAGAGGCAGGTGGATTTCTGAGTTCGAGGCCAGCCTGGTCTACAGAGTGAGTTCCAGGACAGCCCGAGCTACACAGAGAAAGCCTGTCTCGAAAAACCAAAATAAATAAATAAATAAATAAATCAATAAATCAATAAATCAATAAATCAATAAATCTGGTCTACATAGTGAGTTCAAGGCCAGCCAGAGCTACACAGTGAGACCCTGTCTCAAAAACAAAAACAGCAACCGGGTGTGGTGGCGCACGCCTGTAATCCCAGCACTTGGGAGGCAGAGGCAGGCGGATTTCTGAGTTCGAGGCCAGCCTGGTCTACCAAGTGAGTTCCAGGACAGCCAGGACCACACAGAGAAACCCTGTCTCGAAAACCAAAAAAAAAAAAAAAAAAAAAAAAAAAAAAAACAAAAACAGCAATGGGTGGAGATCAGAGAACAACTTTTGGGAGTCTGTTCTCTCTCTAAGATGTGGGTCATGGAGACCTACTCTGGTCTTCACTCAGCCGTGGCAGCAAGCACCTTTAGCCACCGAGCCATCTCCTCAGCCCATACTTGGAACAAATAAAGATTTGTTTCTTTGTGTTTTATGTGCCTGAGTCTTGCTGTTGGCCAGGCTGCAAACAGAAGAACTCTGCGACCAGGTCAGCGGCCTGGAAGAAGCAGGAACCAGCTGAAACCAGCTGAACTGCTGGGAAGAGATTTAGACCAACAGAGACTCCTGGGAAGGACCCTCTCTTACCTGTTAAGCAGCCTGCAGGCTCTGTAGTGTGCTCCACTGTCACCCATGCTGGGGTGGGCCTTGGCAGTGCATTTGACTTTGAGTCATTTATGCTCCTGTAAGTAATCCCAGTAATACTCCTGGTAGACTTTGGTGGTGGTATCTGTATTTGGGTCCATTGTGGGTTCCCTATCTGGGATGAAGAGACAACTGTGTTTTGTTTCCCCAGAAAAAGGGGTTGTTTGTTTGTTTGTTTGTTTGTTTGTTTGTTTTGGGACAGGGTTTCTCTGTGTAGTCCTGCTGTCCTGGAACTTGCTCTGTAAACCAATCTAGCCTTGAACTCAGGGATCCACCTGTTTCTGCCTCCTAAATGCTGGGATTAAAGGTGTGCGCCACCACTGCCAGGCCCAGGAAAAGTTTTTATCATAGTACATAATTGGCACCCAAGGAGGGACCTGAAGGAACCAAAGAGGAGTTGGGAAGGAACCAAAGAGGGGTTGGGAAGAAGTGAGTGAGTGCTTTGTCCTGGCAGGGTGTGCCCTGAGGCTGAGAAGTCGGACAGAAGAGCCCTGCAGAGGAAATCCAGAGGCGTCGTCTTTCCTCTGTGGGAGTGTGCCTTTGTCCTGTGACAGCAGTTGCGTGTCTTACTATCCACCGTGACACATGCAACTAAAGGGTGAGTAGCGTCTGGGAGGACTCCCGGATGGCAGTCTCTCGTCTGTGTGGTATGGGACGCCATGCCACCTGCTTGGTGAGTCAAGACTCTTTGTAAGCACTGGCTTCCATTATATGAGGGAAGTCAGTCCCTGGTGGCTTATCGAAGCCATAGTAGCCTTTGACTGCGTCTCTGTCTGAGGTCCACACACATAACAGGAACTGGAGGACCATCGAGGAGGGCGGGTGCTATTGACAGAAGTAGGGATACGAGGAGCTGTGTTTGACCCCCCTCCCCCCACCCCCGCACCTTCTACCCCTCCCCCACCCCTTTCACTGAGCCCAATAGAACCATATTCACAAAGGAGTCAAAGAAAAGGCTGAGCCAGTGGGACCCCTGAGGCTGGTGTGGCCCCTTAGCGTCTTTACTGAGTTCTTTGGTTAGGCAAGATCTTTATAAAGTAGGAAAGACCTTGGCAGGTCTCAGTGACTTAAACCAGCATGCAAAGAGAGTCTGTGCAGTTCGAGAAAGCAACCTAAAGGAGATCAGAAACAGGCGACAGGCGACAGGCAAGGAAGACGTTTGCCTGGGTTACTCGAAGACAAATATGGCAAGATTTGCGTGGAGCTGGAGTTGCTGAGGAAAAGATTAGCAGAAACCAAACTGTGTGCCGAAAAAGCTGGATGGCTGTAAAGCCCAGGAGCAGTTCACAGACGGCACTTGATACAATAGGACAAGTGAAGAAGGTCGGGGCTGGAGATGGCTCAGTGGGTAAGAGCACTGACTGCTCTCCCGAAGGTCCTGAGTTCAAATCCCAGCACCCACATGGTGGCTCCCAACCATTCATAATAAGATCTGATAACACCCTCTTCTGGTGGCTGAAGACAGCTACCGTGTACTTACATGTAATAGATAAATAAGTAATAAATAACTGTGAAGAAGGTCAAACCTGCAGTGGGGTGGGTAATAACACCCAGACTGAGGATGGTACATTTCCCTCCGAGCAAAAAGGCTATACTAGGGGTGGAGATGGTTTGCCCAGCTAGGAGCTTCCCTAACAACCAGTTCTGGTGGATGGAGAGGCAAAAGCTAAAGCCACAGTGCCCACTCATGGGTCTCCCCAGCTCTGACCCAGGGACCCAGCTGGTGTAGCTGGATAGAGCAGGGCCCTAAGCTGGTCTGAGCAAGTTAAGTGGGGCCCACTGAGGTTATCAGGTTGACTTTCTCAGAAGGCTCCACAGAGAGCTCCAGGAGCTAATGTAGCAGCTCAGAGAAGAGACTGAGGCTTACAGCAGGGAGCTAAGTAAGTTAGCTCCTCCTCACCTGAGTTCAAATCCCAGCAACCACATGGTGGCTCACAACCATCTGTAATGAGATCCGATGCCCTCTTCTGGGGTGTCTGAAGACAGCTACAGTGTACTTACATATAAGTAAATAAATAAATCTTTAAAACGAAACAAAAATAAATAAATAAAAATAAAAAATAAATGCCAAACATATATTATCCTCTGTGTGTGTGTGTGTGTGTGTGTGTGTGTGTGTGTGTGTGTCGGGGAAGAAAAGCTACAAAGAAAAGGCTGGCTGATTAGAAGAAGTGGAGGCCCACAGAGTGGCCTGGGAGCTGGTAGAGATTTAGGCCAGTTGAGGCACTAGAAAGGACAGTGTCCAACCGCATCAGCTGCCCGCAGGCTGTGCAGTGAGCACCAGGTTTCCCAGGTTTTGTGGACTGTCCCCCGTGCTGGGGTGAGCCTTGGTGACACGGTTGTCTTTAAGTCATTTCTGTAAGTTACTCCTCACCCTTCTTCCTATAAGTAACCCCAATAAAACTCAGTGGTTCACCAAGTCGGACTTTGGTAGCACCTGTACTTTGGTCTGTCATGGGTTCCCTATCTGGGGTGAGTAGCTGAATGTGTTTTGTGTTCCCAGGAAAATGTTGCCACACCACATTGCCTAGATGTTGGTATGTATACCATGTCTAGGCCTGGTGCCTGTGGAGACACTCACACCAGGCTCTCAAAACCCACACCAAGAAGAGGGCATCAGATTCCCTCGAGTTACAGACAGAACTAAGATGGTTGTGAGCTATTACAACCTGCAAAGGAACCAGGTGCTCGTAACTGCTGAGCCAGCTTTCCCAGGCCCCCATGCTTTGAACTTTTTCTCTGTTGTTTGTGTTTTTCAAGATTAAAGGCGTGCGCCACCACTGCCCGGCTTCTTGAACTTGTGATGAATTTGTTTCACCTCCCATATCTCCTTTCTGTGGAGGTATTGGAGAGCCATGCGTCACTGTGGCAAGAGGGATGCCCAGGGGACAGATGCCTCTCTGTGGGACACTTGGTCAGGTCAGTGTGCCATCTGTTCCTGGAGCAGGGACAGCAGTCAGTCAGGAGAGAGTTACAATGAACTACCGTTCCCAATCCCAGCACGCATGTAGCCGGCGACCTCACACAGCTGAAGCTTGGTCCCACTTCTCCTTTAAATGCCTTTCATTTCAGAACTTGGAAGGCAGAGGCAAGTTCTTGGGAGTTGGTCTAGTTGAGGCTGGCCTAGTCTACTGTTTTGGTTTCTTTTCTGTTGTGACAAAACAGGCAAGCAAGGCCACTTTGACAAGAATGAGTTTATCTGGGGGTTATGGTTCCAAAGGGATGAGAGTCCATGACTGTTGGCTTACAGGGGATTCTGCTGGGCTCCTCCCAGGGACCTAGTGGTGACTTATGTTATTGCTTGCAGGTGAGAGCCAGGTGAGAGCCAGGTGGGAGCCAGGTGAGAGCCAGGTGGGAGCCAGGTGGGAGCCAGGTGAGAGCCAGGTGACAGCCAGGTGATGCAGGAAATAAAAAGAACTGCTTGTTCCACCCTCCACCCCACCCCCACTGATTCTCTTCCTTTTTTTTTTTTGTTCCCACCTGTTCCTGGCTGGCCTCTTTTTCTCTGTCCTGCCCTTCAGGGCTTCCTGTTGTCTGCCTCTACCCCTTCTCCAGGTCCTCACTCCCCTTTCTTTCCCCCCAAATAAATCTCCTTTATACCAGGTCTGTTGCATGGCATAATTTCTCAGGGGGACACCTTGGCATGGGCCTGCCAGGTACCTGCCCCTGCTACCTCATTACATTTCATAACAATTACCACCACCACCACAGGAAGGAAGCATGACAGCAGGCTGAGGGGGGGGGGGAGGCGGCAAAGGCACCTGGAGTTGCAGAGAGCTTACACCTTATAGCAGGAAGCAAAGAGCAAAAAAGTTAAATGGCTGGCAGAAGTCTTTGAGCTCTCAAAACCCACACCAAGGTACACACTTCCTCCAGATAGGCCACACCTCCTAAGCCTTCCCAAACAGGACCGCTGTCTGGGAGCCAAACATTAAAATGCCAAAGACACTTCTCATTCAAACCATCATGTCTGCATAACAATTTCTAGGCCAGCCAGAGAGACCCTATCTCAAAGGAAGAAAAACATGGCAAAGTGTAATGTCCCGCATGGCCCGGCTGTGAAATGACAGTGGTACTCTCTAACCCAAACCCCATGTCTAAGCCGTGTTCTGAGATGTCCCATGGCCAGTGCTGTGGGTTTTTTTATGGTTTTTTATTTTTGTTTTTTTTGTTTGTTTGTTTGTTTGTTTTTGTTTTTTTTGAGACAGGGTTTCTCGTGTAGTCCTGGCTGTCCTGGAACTCACTCTGTAGACCAGGCTGGCCTCGAACTCAGAAATTCGCCTGCCTCTGCCTTCCAAGTGCTGGGATTACAGGCATGCGCCACCACGCCCGGCTCAGTGCTGTGTATTAATGTCAGTAATAATCTAGGGCTAGAACATGCTGTTCTGGAAGCTCCTTGAGGTGTCTGTTAAACGAATGACTCACGAGCGAGAGGCCATGCTGGGCACAGTGAGGTCATCGCTGGGCACAGTGAGGTCATCATCGTTCTGTGCCTTGTCAAAGGGCTAACTCTAGCTGTGAGTGCAGAGACCTAGGTGTGGGTCTCTCTGTGGTAGCCTGAGCTGCGTGGGCTGTGGTACTGAAGAGGTCCTTGTGTGGCTGGGGTTTGCTCCAGGGAGTTGCTCTGTTATTATTTCTTCCTGGCCTCTGAGTAGAGGAGGCACAGGTGTCCGCTGGCAGCAGCTGGGACAGAAGGAGGTGGCTACCGTGGTGACTGCACCTTCACCAAGCACTGGAAGAACCAGGCTGAGCATTTACATCATAATCAGCACAAGGGGGGGGGGGGCTTATGGCCCACCTTTCTGCCTGACTCCCTCCCTCTCTTCCTTCCCTTCTTTTCCTCCCTCCCTTCCTCCCTCTACCTCTCCCTTCCTATGCTGGAAATGGAACCCAGGCCCTGAGCTTGCTAGGCAAATGCCCCACCATTAAGCCACATCCTAAGCCCCATGGGGACCGGAGGGACAACCATGTTTCCTGTCTGAAACTGAAAATTTCGCAAGCAAGATCTCATCAGATATCTCCAGTAAGACCACAAGCCATAAATGACCAGAAAATTTAGGCTCAGCCGGGCGGTGGTGGCGCGCGCCTTTAATCCCAGCACTTGGATGGCAGAGGCAGGTGGATTTCTGAGTTGGATGCCAGCCTGGTCTACAGAGTGAGTTCCAGGACAACCAGGGCTACACAGAGAAACCCTGTCTTGAAAAAACCAAAACAACAACAACAACAACAACAACAACAACAACAAAGAAAATTGAGGCTCAGAAAGGGATAGAGTTGCCCACAGCCAGACAGCGGGTATTGCAGCTGGACTCTACCTGAAAACTAACATCTGTAATCTCACAGGCACCCCAGTGTTGAGGAGGGAGGGAAGGAGGGAGGGAGCAGCTGGGGGGAGAGTAGTGCTTCTCCTGTGTTCCAGGACAGGGTGGGGTCATTCCCCACTTACATCTCTGGCCCGGACACTTCAAACAAAATCCAGGCCTTCGCTGGCAAAGCCCCTCGGGAAGGAAGCCCCCCACCCCCCACCCCAGCCCACCCCCCTCTGCCCCTTCCGGTGCCATTTGTCTTGGCTCTCTGCCCTCCTGCCGCCATGCTGCTCACTGCACAAGCCTGGTGAGCTCTCTCCTCTGCTACCCCTGCTGTGCCTCTGTCTGGAACATTCTTCCTTTTTCTTTCTTTTCCTTTTCCTTTTCCTTTTCCTTTTCCTTTTCCTTTCTTTCTTTCCTTTCTTTCTTTCTTTTTCTTTTTTTTTTCTTTTCTTTTTTTTTTTTTTTTTTTTTTTTTTTTGTTGAGAGGGTTTCTCTGTGTAGCCCCGGCTGTCCTGGAACTCACTCTGTAGACCAGGCTGGCCTCGAACTCAGAGATCCACCTGCCTCTGCCATCCAAGTGCTGGGATTAAAGGAGCGCGCCACCACCGCCGGGCTATCTGGAACATTCTCTCCCCAGCTCTGGGAGTTCGTGCCTTTACTTCATCTGCATCTCTACCTCAGAAAGGACTCTGCTGAGCCTGGCGCAGTGACTGCAGGTCAGATGCTGTGCCTGCTCCATAGCCATCGCACTCGGCTTACTGTCTGCCCTTCCCGTGAGAGGCAAGGAGGGGATGGTGACATTCCTGGATTGTCACTTAGGGTGCGCCAGGGCTCAGAGTGCCAGCCCACATTGAGACTCCTATCTCAAAAATAAATAAAGCCACCAGCCTGGTCTTCCAGGACGACCAGGGCTGTTACAGAGAGAAACCCTGTCTGGAAAAACCAACCAAATAAATAATAAATAAAACCAGAAAAACCCAACACAAAAGCTACAGGGGTCAGGACCAGCCTCGTTTCCTGCTGTAGGCCTGAGTAGGCAGGATAATGAGTGTCACAGGCCACAGATGACACCTGTGGGTCCAGTGTTGCACACCTGAGCTCTCAGCCGTCTCTTAGCTGAGTGGCCCAAAGTACTCAAGATAACCTTTCTCAGACTCAGCCTTTGCATCTGCTACCCAGGAACACACCGCCTATGTAGACCAGGCGGGCCTCATCGCAGAGATCCACCTGCCTCTGCTTCCTGAGCGCTGAGAGTACAGGTGTAGACCACCCAGTCTGACGGTTTTTACATTTTAAGATAAATTTAAGTGAAGAAAAAAAAAAAAAAAAAAAAAGATGCAGCAGGGCAGTTGTATGCAACTCAGATCCGGGCTCCGTAAATAAAGTTTTATTGGAACATGGCCATGCCTGTGTGTGGATCCTTCGTGCTTCCTTCTCACTACGCTAAGTAGTTGCAACAGAGACCATATGGCCTGCAAAGTCTGAAATATTTACGAGCAGTCTCTTGGGGAACAGTGTGTGGCGGGGCTCTAGGGAACTTATATTCTTACCGGAGGAGACAGAGTCAGACAAACAGGTCAGGTCTGTCCGAGCGTAGTATTTCCTTACAGGCAGGCTGCTTCTCTGGAGCCCCAACTCTGGGGAAGGGAAATGTTCCACCTTTAGGAGGCCACCCAACAAACAGCTCAGCATCCCAGGCCATTGTGACTAGCCAATAGGATCCACCCAGATCCCCTTCCCTCGTCCCAGAATGTGGATTCAGGAGCTGCTTTGGGGGTGCGGGTTGGACTATGAAAGAGCGCAGCACCCTTTTGTGGGTTTGTTGCTATTATTTTTTTGAGACAGTCTCTCTTACTCTCTAACCCAGATTAGTCTAGAACTCACTATGTAGACCAGAGTGGCTTCAAACCAGCAAGAGTCTTGTTGCCTCAGAGACTCAGATGATGGAATTATAGGGACAAGCTATCACATCTAGTCTGCCACCTTTGAGGCACCGTCCGGGTGCGCCACGTGTGCACCTGATCTCTGGGGCTGTCTTCAGTCCCCTGCCTGGAAGGGGCGGGTGTGGATTATGGATTTGTTTTCAAGGGAAATAAGACTCACATCAGCTGCCACCTTGCCACCCCCCTCCCCCCACGGTGTCAGAACCGGAAAGTTAGCTTTGGGAGGCACCTTTGGGCTCACCTTAGTCAGAGCTTGGAAACTGGTGGCCTGGGGCGGACTCTGCTGAGGGTGGTGGCCAGTTAGCTATCTTCAAGCACTGAGGCGTGTATTATCTTTAAGACTTTTAAGACATTGTAATGAGCTGGGCAGTGGTGGCACACGCCTTTATTCCCAGCACTTGGGAGTCAGAGGCATTTCTGAGTTGAGGCCAGCCTGGTCTACAGAGTTCCAGGACAGCCAGGACTACACAGAGAAACCCTGCCTCAAAGAAAGAAAGAAAAAAAAAAGACATTGTAACGAAACTGGGTAGGTCTTTTATGGTCTTCACATCCTGGTGATTCTAAATAATGTTGGTGATAAAACTGTCGTTTTTTTTTTTTTGATCAGGGTATAGTGTCTCACACCTTTAATTCCAGCACTTGGGAGGCAAAGACAACCAAATCTCTGTGAGTTTAAGGTCAGCCTAATCTACAGAATGAGATCCAGGACAGCCAGGGCTACATACAGAAATCCTGTCTCAAAAAACCGAAACAACAACATTCTCTTTGGGCGACTCAGGGGCCGCGCTGTGTGCTCTGCATGAGCATAGCCTGGGTTCCAACGCCCAGCACCAAGAACACTGTCATTGGGCTGGAGAGATGGCTCAGCGGTTAAGAGCACTGACTGCTCTTCCAGAGGTCCTGAGTTCAAATCCCAGCAACCACATGGTGGCTCACAACCATCTGTCATGAGATCTGATGCCCTCTTCTGGAGTGTCTGAAGACAGCTACCGTGTACTTACATATAATAAATAAACAAATCTTCTAAAAAATAGTTACTTTCTATTCTATGTACATGTCTGTGCAAGGGTGCCAGGTCCTCTGGAACTGGAGTTACAGACACTTGTAAGCTGCCATGTAGTTGCTGGGATTTGAACTCATGGCCTTTGGAGGAGCAGTCAGTGCTCTTAACTGCTGAGCCATCTCTCCAGCCCAAAGTTTTTTGTTTTTTTTTTTAAATTATGTGTCTATGTGTGTGTGATGTGTGAGTATGGGTTTGTCCACTGATGCAGTGCCCACAAAGGCCGGAAGAGGGCGTCAGATCCCCTGCAGCTGAAGTTAAAGCCTTGTGAGCTGCTTAAGCGGCTGCTGGGGCCCAAGTGTGGGCCTGAGGACAAGCAGCAGGTGTTCCTGCCCAGTCAGCCATTTCTCCAGCCCCCAGGCCTGAGCGCTAGAGCTGACACATGACATGAGGTTCTCCTACTTTAGATCCCGAGATGGTTTTGGAGGAGGATGCTGGAGAATGAACCTGGGGCTTTCCATGCTCTAGACAAACCTGTTACCACTGAAGTATATCAGGATTCTCCTCCTCCCCTCCCTCCCCTCCCCTCCCTTCCCCTCCTCTCCCCCTCCTCCCTTACCCTTCCCTCTGCCCTTCCTTCCTTTCCCCTCTCTCAGCTTTTCTAATTAGTTTTTTGTTGTTGTTGTTTTGAGAAGGGGAGGGGAGTTTTACTATGTAGACTTGCTGTGTAGACCCTGCTGCCCTTGAACTTAAGAGACCTGCCTGCCTCTGTCCCTTGAGTGCCAGGATTGAAGTCCCTTGTCATAACACCTGGCCCCAGACCCACACTTTGTACTTGCTTTGGCTACAGGTGTTGTCAAATAGCTCGAAATACTAGCTTTTAAAACAAAGCTTTCTTGTAACTGGGCATGATGGCGCATGCCTGTAATCCCAGCACTTGGGAGGCAGAGGCAGGTGGATTTCTGAGTTCGAGGCCAGCCTGGTCTACAGAGTGAGTTCCAGGACAGCCAGGACTACACAGAGAAACCCTGTCTCGAAAAGAACCAAAAACAAAAAACAAAAAACAAAGCTTTCTCGTCTCTTTCAGAATTTGGCCGGCTGGGTCCTTGTCCTGCCTGGTCCCCTCCCTTAGATGACTGTCACAGATGCTCCACGCCCTCCCCCCCCCCCAACTCCTCACTCACTCTCGCTCCCCGCTGAGCCGCTCTGGTGAGTGGTTTGGCTTTGTGTTTTCACGGAGGCGATTTTACTCTTAAATCCCAGAGAGGAAGACTCCAAGACTGTACACAGTGGGTTTGTGACAAAGCTGGGCACCAAGGCCGGCTTCCCATGGCTCCTCTCGGTGACATGGACAATCACCAGTGCCCTCAAACGTGATGGGGGCGCAAAGGGGGACTTTCCCAGCCCAGAGCAAGCTGACTTTTTTCCTGACCATATCCAACTGCAGTCCCACGGTGGGGACATCCTCACCCACCTGCCATGCCACCACCCCACCCCACCCCACCCCCGACACCTCTCCCTCCAGCTGCGCATGGTGAGCTACAGTGTGGCCTTCCCAGAATCTCACAGTTAGTTCAGGCGGATCTGTCTAACCTCTGCCCCAGCTCTTGACCAGAGACCAGAGGAATCTAGCCCCAGCTCCTCTCCTGAGTTGGCCCATTCCTTGGAACCAGTGAACCTGGCCGAGAGCTGCCCCAAATAAGCCTGCCCTTTTACTCTCCATTTGGCTTGAATGAGCTTATCTCGTCGTGGAGAAAACCTATTACCTGTCTCAAAACAAAAACACACAAGCCACAAGGAAGGAAGCATTTCCTGTCTTGTATAAACTGTATTTCAGGAGAACAAAATACTGAGGACAAGTTCATTTTAATGGAAGAATTATCCAGGTAATGAATGCAACATGAGTAAGAAAAATCACCATTTGGCCATGCCTAATAACATAGTGACTCATTAGTGGACAGACGTTAAACCCATAGGTGAAAGGCTGGCGGAGGCTTCTATAAGGAAGAGATCAATAAGACCTCCGATTAGTCCGCTGATAGACTATGTCAGCTAAGACATTGCGCACTTAAGATCGGCTGTGATATTGGGTCTACAGTGCTAGAGATTCAGTTCGGACAGCACAGGGCTGCTTGGCATGCTGGACGCCCCGGCTTCTGTCCCTAGTACCGAATCAAGCGGGTAGTGTGCACCTACAATCCCAGCCCTCAGCCGGTGGAGGCAGGAGGATCAGGATTCAAGGTCATCCTTTCCTTTAAGGGGAGTCTGAGGTCAGGCTAGAATCCAACGAGCCTGTCTGCAAAACAAACGACAAACGACATATGAAGTGTAGGTGGCCCTGGCCGGTGAAGTATTGTTGCCAAATACATTAAACCCCTCTAATCAAGTCTCTGGAAATGACTTTCCATTTACTGGAAACCTAAGGCACAAGAGCAAGTTTAACTACACTTCCAGGAAGCATCAAATCTTCTGCAGTACAGGAACTCTCATGGGACAAATCCTCTGGTTCTTCCACAAGTAAAGAGCACTGAAAAAAAACAAAGAGGTAGTGAGATGGCTCAGCTGGTAGAGCTGCTGGCTATGCAAGCCTGGGGAGCCGAGTTTGACTGATTGTTGGAGCTCACGTAAAAGTGGGTGGGGAGGAGCTGGGGAGGTGGCTCAGTGGTGAAGAGCACTGACTGCTCTGCCAGAGGTCCTGAGTTCAGTTCCTACCAACCACATGGTGGCTCACAACCATCTGTAACAGGATCTGATGCCCTCTTCTGGTGTGTCTGAAGACAGCTACAGTGTATTCCTATAGATAAAATGAAGAAAAAAAGTGGGTGGAGAAAACTGACTGCAGATTGTCCCCTGAACTCCACAAGTGGGTAGAAACAGGCTTTTCTCCCCCATGCTACACACACACACACACACACACACACACACACACACACTAGCAATAAAAAAACCAAATAATTAAATGTTTTAAAAAGGGGCTGGAGAGCTGGGTGTGGTGGCGCATGCCTGTAATCCCAGCACCTGGGAGGCAGAGGCAGGCGGATTTCTGAGTTCGAGGCCAGCCTGGTCTACAGAGTGAGTTCCAGGACAGCCAGAGCTACACAGAGAAACCCTGTCTCGGAAAAACCAAAAAAAAAAAAAAAAAAAGGGGGGGGGCTGGAGAGATGGCTCAGCGGTTAAGAGCACTGACTGCTCTTCTAGAGGTCCTGAGTTCAATTCCCAGCAACCGCATGGTGTCTCACAACCATCTCTAACGGGATCTGATGCCCTCTTCTGGTGTGTCTGAAGAGAGCAACAGTGTATTGATATTGATAAAATAAATAACTCTTTAAGGAAAAAAAGTTTTAAAAAGATGAAAAAAGTGTAACTGTCATGAGATTAAAGGTTATATGAGAGGCACATCGGAGCTGGGCACGGTGGTGGAGCCTGGGAACCCAGCACCCTGGGGTGGAGGCAGGAGGATCACAGGCAAAGGGCATCCTTGGCTGCAAGGCTACACTCGGCTGTGTGGAACCCTGAAATATCGCTAGCACTGATGATAATTTTTAAAATAAAAAGGGAGACAGGGAGGAGGTGGGGGAAATCTTTTGGCCAGGCCTGTAGAAATTTTAGTTCCCAAAAGAAAAAAAAGATGGCAGAGGCAGGTGGATTGCTGAGTTCAAGGCCAGCCTGGTCTTCAAAGTGAGTTCCAGGACAGCCAGAGCTACACAGAGAAACCCTGTCTCAAAAAACCAAAAAAAAAAAAAAGAAAGAAAGAAATGGCAAAAATGTTCATAATTATTGAAGGTAAGAAAGGTCCTCGTCAAATGATGACCTTCTCTTCAATGTTCTGGAATGCTGACCTTTTCTCTCCCAGTCCTGGACACTGAGCTAAGGGTGCCCAGCACTCTAGATGTAGTTACACACATCTCATTCCCATGGCCAAAGACCTAACAAAACACAACTTATGGGCGAGCACCTGTTGGCTCAGGGTTTACAAGACGCTGACTGAAGGGTACTGCCGGCCGGAAGAGCTCTGGGCAGCGAGCTGTTTGCTCAGTGTCTACAGTCAGGAAGTTGCAGAGGGAGGAGGAAGGAGGGAGGTGGGGGTAGAGGTGTTGGGGGTTTCTGGGAGGGGGGAGTGGTGTGGGGAGGTGGGGCTTGTGGGTGATGGGTGGAGGACGGGGTGGGGGAGGGGTGGATAGCAAGTGGCATAGGAGGGGGAATGGGGTGGCCGATGGCACGTGGTGGGGAGGGGACGAGGCTGGTAACATTTTATCTTCTCTTTTCCTTTTGTGTCACTACATCAGTGAGGGTCTTCCCTTCTAAGTGAAAGGTCTCTGGAAATGCCCGCATAAACACACCCACAGATGGGTCTCCTAGGAGATTCTAAATCCGGTCAAATTGACCGTGAAGACTTCTGTGACAGCGGACAAGAACACCCCACCCCACCCCCTACAACCGCCCCCCACCCCCATCCCCCGCCAAGCTGGAGCCCCAGCCTCTTCTCAGCTTTAGACTGGGCTCTACTGAGATGCCAAGGCTGACCTCTGAACTCACTCTACACCCAGGCTGGCCTTGAGTTTGCAACCCTCCTGTCTCAACACCTGAGGTGCTAAGATTACGGGCCTAGGACACCAGACATTTTCTACAGGAAAAAAAGAATTTTAAAACTAAAAGTCAAAAGTCAGTAAGAAATTGGAACAAGGAGTCGGGTGGTGGTGGCACACACTTGTAATCCCAGCACTCTGGGAGGCAGAGGCAGGTGGATTTCTGAGTTCGAGGCCAGCCTGGTCTACAGAGTGAGTTCCAGGACAGGCAGGGCTACACAGAGAAACCCTGTCTCGGAAAAAAAAAAAAAAAGAAAAGAAAAGAAAAAGAAAAAAAAGAAAAAGAAATTGGAACAAGGGCTGAGAAAGGGCTTGGTGGTTAAGAATACTGACTGCTCCTAGGGAGGGTCTGAAAGTTTGGTTCCTGGCACCACGTCGGGCAGTTTATAACTACCGCTTGTCACTCCAGTTCCGGGGCATTGACACCTCTGTGCTCCTCTGGCACCTGCACTCGTGTACACACACACCCACACAGTCGCATAACCAAAATGAAAAGAATTTTAAGAATAAAAAAGGAGATTAGAAGCGTGGCAGTGATGACGCACACCTTTGATCCCAGCACTCCGGAGGCAGAGGCAGGTGCATCTCTGTGAGTTGGAGGCTAGCCTGGTCTACAGAGTGAGTTATAGGATAGCTAGGGCTACGCAGAGAAATCCTGTCTTAAAAAATAAAATAAATCCGGGCGGTGGTGGCGCACACCTATAATCCCAGCACTTGGGAGGCAGAGGCAGGTGGATCTCTGAGTTCGAGGCCAGCCTGGTCTACAGAGTGAGTTCCAGGACAGCCAGGGCTACATAGAGAAACCCTGTCTCAAAAAAACCAATAAATAAACCAACCAACCAACCAACCAACAAACAAACAAATAAATAAATAAATAAAATAGCGGAAAGTTACAAAAAGACGCAGTTCATGAAACAGAGAAGTTCTGCGTTTCTGCAGTTGAAGCAAAGAGGGCAGGAAGAGTCCCCTGACCGCAAAGCTGAGAAACCTGCCACGCAGCAAGCTCCTCCGGGCTTCTCTTTTGTGTGCATTTGATGCCTGGGGCGGCTCCCCCTCCTCGCCCTCCCCTTGTCACCCCTACCCCCACCCCCACCCCCGCTGTGTGTGGACAGATCACTGCTGGGCTGCCAAAGATGACTCTGAACTCCTGAACCTCCTGCTCCATCTCCCAGGTACCAGGATTAAAAACATTAACCCACGAGGCTTGGCTCCAGCATAGTTGTTGTTGTTGTTGTTGTTCTTCTTCTTCTTCTTCTCCTTCTTCTTCTAAAAATAATTAAATGTATTTAGTATTTATGTATGTGCATAGGGGTGTGTGTGTAGGTTTTGCTTGTAGGTGTGTGGGTATGTTTAGGATTGTGTATGTGGCGGTTCACAACTGTCCGTAACTCTCATTTCAGGGTATTTGACTCCCTTTTCTTTTCTTTTCTTTTTTTCTTTTTTTTCTTTTCTTTCTCTTTCTTTCTTTCTTTTTTTTTTTGTTTTGTTTTTTTTGTTTTGTTTTGTTTTTCGAAACAGGGTTTCTCTGTATAGCCCTGGCTGTCCTGGAACTCACTCTGTAGACCAGGCTGGCCTCGAACTCAGAAATCCACCTGCCTCTGCCTCCCAAGTGCTGGGATTAAAGGCGTGTGCCACCACTGCCTGGCTTTACTTCCTTTTCTGACCCCCACAGGCATGTGGCAGGCAGACAATACACACACACACACATGCACGCAGGCAACACGCAGATCCACTAAAATAAAATAAATAAATAAATCTTTAGAGAAAGAGTACAAAGTTCACATGCCTAAATAAGCCAGTCTGGTTTCCTTTCCTTGTAACCCATCTAAGCTCAAAAGCACAGACAAGAGGCAAAAGTCTGAACTAAAGGCTGCGGAGTCTGCAGGGGCTGGCATTGCCCAGGGCATCTTGCCGCCGACCGCTGCTCAGAATCCTGAGTCTTCCTCCCTGTCCCAAGCTGCCGGAGCAGCTCCAGAATGTCCTGCTTGCCCTGCTCCTCCGAGTCGCCGACTGCCCCGCCTCTGCCGCCCCGCCTCTCTGCCGCAGCTTTTCCTGAGTGGGCCTGGGAGGAATTCCTCCCCAACACTGCACACTTGGGCTTCACGTCTACCCCCTGCCTTGGCAATTGTCACAATATGCTTCCGAAGCAAGGCTGGAGGAGGAAAAACCATGAATATTTACATGTAAATATTTTTGCCTGTTGCACAGAAATAAAGATTGGAAGGAAGTCAGTGGAACGCTAACAGGAAGAGACCAACGGAGGCACGAGATCAGATAAAGTTGGGCCCAGGTCCAGGCTGTGCCATTCCGTCCTAGCTGTGTGACCTTAGCAAGGAGCCCTCCCTGGACAACTTTGTCCTGACCCAGATTCCCTCTGCATGAAGAACTTAGCATTAAGCACCCCATCCGGTATAGTTTACAGAATAAAGTGGTCAGGGCAATGCGGCTCACACCTGTATTCTCGGCACTTGGGAGGCTGAGGTAGGAGGATTGCTAGAAGTTCAGGGACAGTTTGGGTTACAATGCTTATCTGGGTCACAAAAACTCTGCCTCAATGTATTAAGACAAAACCAACTGGCCCAGTAAGGTGGCCAACATTTTTCACACAAACTAGTACTAGGGAACTAGGAGTTGAGGATCTTTGTGAGTCGAGGCCAGCCTGGTCTAAGGAGTGAGTTCCAGGCCAGCCAGGGTTACATGGTGAGACCCTGTCAACCAGTCCAGAACCAAATAAATAAACAAAGCAATGCAGGCCGGAGGAGGAGAGCGGGTAACAGAGGAAACTTAATCTTGATGAATTTCTTGGTTCCTATCCAGTATTCTCTCTAAAACTGTTGACAATGATCATGTGTTTATGTTATATTGTTATAAGCACAGGCTCTAGCTAAAAGTTCATTACTAGAGGACTAACTGAATTGTAAGTGTTCATTTTCTGGAAATATCGACTCTAAATAACAATCCTATCTATTTTGTATTGATGCAAATACTGGACAGTATACATTGACCCAACCATAGGCATGTGACCTGTTTATATTTATGTATGTAGGCTTTCTTAAGCATGTAAACACAAAAATACTGTGTATATGTCAGTAAAAAGATGTGGACTTTTCGTTCTACAAGGCAGTTCATGTCTTCAATCCTAATACCCAGGAGGAAGAGGCAGGTGAATCTGAGTTCAAGGCTAGCCTGGTCTACAAAGTGAGAAATCCTGTCTCAAAAAAGAAACAAAACAAAACGTGAAAGTTCTCATCTTTTTTTTTTTTTTTTTTTTTTTTTTAAAGACATGTTTTCTCTGAGTGCTCTGGAGACCGAGCTGGTCTTGACTTCAGAGATCTGCCTGCCTCTGCCTCCAAAGTAGAGATTTAAAGCTGTGTGTCACTATGCCGGGCATAAATTGTTTTTTTGTAAGGTTAATTTTTTTTTTAAGATTTATGAATTAGAATTACATTTTAAATGTTTTCTTAACTTATTTTCACTGTGCCAGGGCCTCATATTGAGAGAGAGAGAGAGAGGGAGAGAGAGAACACCCCAGAAAACAGAAAGACTTTGCATCTGCCTGTTATCCCTGGAGCATTTCGGTTAACAAAAGCACCCAGTGTTAAGTTCCTGAGGTTGTCTCCCAGCCCTCCCTGTAGGGAAACTGCTGGAGTCACAAACAGAGCAGTAAGGGAAAACGGGAACTATCTAATCTCTCTAGCTTGCCTGTTTTATGTTTTTGATGTTTGTTCGGTTTTGTTTGTTGTTTGTTTTAATTCTTTGACACAGGGTCTGCTTTGTATTCAAAAGGCCTGGAACTCACTATGTAGCCAGGGGTGGCTCCGACTTCTCGTGACCTTCCGGGCCGAGGAATGACAGGCAGGAGCCACCAAACCTGGCAACCTAATCTTGTTGAAACTGAAGATGAAGTGCTCATGAGCCTCTCTGCTTGGCTGGGTTCTGAGGGCACATCCTGCTGTGAGTGGAGGGAGGGTGCCGCCAAGTGACAAGCCTGGGCAGTGGCTGGAATGTTGAAGGGTGGATGACACACCGAGGACCTCCGACTAACTCTATAAACCAAGGCCCTAAATCTAGTCCCAGACTGGGTCCTAGGGCAGTCCTGTTTTGTCCTCCCCCAATCCGCGTTCCGACACATCGCACGACTGGAGCCCTAATCCGAGATACCCTAGGTGCAGCATGGAGCATCCAAACCCACCCAGCCACGTGGTGCCCTGCAACCCACCCCGCCCTCCCCGAGCCCACCCGCTTCCGCAGGGCCACTGCTCCCATCACCCCAGCACATCCCAGGCCCTGGCCCCGCCCCCGAGAGGCCGTTCCGGCCCGAAGCCCCGCCCACACACGTGCGTGCGCGTGCTCCGTGGGCCTCCGGGGACAGGCCGCACATAAGGCCCATCCCTGGGAAGCCTGGCTCTGGTGTCTGCCTGGGTGAGGGCTGTAAGGGTCGGGTCAGAGCTGAACTTGAGCAGGGCGGTCCTGGGAGAGGCCGTCGCGTGTCGTGGACGACGTCAGATCAGACGCTTGGCGGGGAGCCTGTGGGAGCTTCCAGTTTCGGGCCCAGAGGACCCGACGCGGTCATTGGCTCCCACGCACGCGCGGAACTCAGCTCTGCGTCGCCCCCGTGCGGACAGAGGAAGCAGCGCCTGCTTGGCACCCGAGGACTCCTCCCGGCTGCACGCGATCCAGGCACGCGCCGCCACCTAGGCGATCTACTCTCCAATCACCGCCCCCTTCCATCGATGGACTGGAGGACGGGCTGGTGTTGTCATGGCGACGGCTGAACCTTAGCAGTGCTTTCCTCTGGCTACTGTGAATCTTTCTCTGGACACAGAGAGGATTAGAGTATGGTTACCCGACCTCTTTGCTTCATCCTCAGTTTGTAATCTAAATGGATGAAGATTGATCCCTCCCCAAAGCAGCAAGGCCTTGAACGACAAATGAGCTTTTCCTAAAAGCCTACTTACCGAGTAAAGGCCAACATCAATAATAATAGGAGTGCTCTCATTCCGAGATTCTGAGAGTGGGTAGTATTTGGACCAGCGAGATGGATCAGTGAATAAAGAGCATTTACTGTGTAAATCTTAGGATCTGAGTTTGATCCCCAGAGTCCATGCAGATGTAGGAGAAAAACAAGACTCCAGAAAAGACGACTCCAAATGTTGTCTGACACCCCCCCCATTTGCATGTAACTGCATCTCCCATCCCGATAAAAATAAATGGAACAAAAAATTAAGTTGGTAAAATTTGATGAGGGCTGATTAAGCCAGGCCCTTACAGAGTACCTTTGTATACAGGATCGCAGCATTCCTTTCCAAATCAAGGTACACCTCTTGTGTAAGAGATAAGGAACTTTAGATCCAGAGAAATAGCTTGTCCAAAGTCACACTGGGAATGTAGCTCAGTATGAGTAGAGTACTTACCCAATATGTGTGAATCTGTTTTTAGTGTTTGCTACAGCAAGGCTCGTATTTAGCCCAGGTTGGCCTTGCAGGCACAGCTGACCTTCAACTCGGAATTCTTCTGTTTCTATCCCACCACCCAAGTGTTCTGCACGGAGTGTGCCACCATGCCCAGTTTGATTCAGTGCAAGGGACCAAACCCAGGCTTCATGCACGCCAGACCACACTCTGCCAACCAACCTGCATTCCCAGTTTATACCCAGTTCTTTTTTTAAATTTTTTAATTAATTTTTATTTATATGAGTACACTGTATCTGTCTTCAGACACCCCAGAAGAGGGCATCAGATCCCATTACAGATGGTTGTGAGCCACCATGTGGTTGCTGGGAATTGAACTCAGGACCTCTGGAAGAGCAGTCAGTGATCTTAACCTCTGAGCCACCTCCCCAGCCCCTCTTTCTTTTAATAAACAATAACATCAGCCTGTTCCCCCTACCCAGGGCACTTCCTCAGGTAGAGTTTCCCAGAATTGCCACTTGTGAGATCAAATTGTTCTTAGCAGATACATATTTCTTTCTATTGGTATTTGTGGCGGTTTGAATGAAAATGGCTGCCATAGGCTCAAAGGAGGTGTGGCCTTGTGGGCTTGCTTTCTTTCTTAAAGATTTATTTATTTTAAAGAGTTACAGCCGGGCGTGGTGGCACACGCCTGTAATACCAGCACTTGGGAGGCAGAGGCAGGCAGATTTCTGAGTTCGAGGCCAGCCTGGTCTACAGAGTGAGTTCCAGGACATCCAGGACTACACAGAGAAACCTTGTCTCAAAAAAACCAAAAAAAAAAAAAAAAAAAAGAGTTACTATGTATACAGTGTTCTGTCTGAATGTATGCCTGCAGGCCAGAAAAGGGCACCAGATCTCATAGATGGTTGCTGGGAATTGAACTCAGGACCTCTGGAAGAACAGCCAGTGCTCGTAACCTCTGAGCCATCATCTTTCCAGCCCCAGCCTTGTTGGCTTTGAATCCCTGTGCCAGTGTGCTCAGGGGGTGAATACTGAAGGAGGTGTGAATCCTTTAGAAAGAACATTCTAAGCAAGAGAATTGTGCTCGTGAAGATGCGGGAGCCAAGCATGATGGTGTACACTTGTAATCCCAGTTCTTGCATGACAGAGGCATGAAGCTCTTGGGCTTGTGGGTAGCCTAGGCTACAAAAGGAGTACTATGTGAGATCCTGTCTTTTTTACAACTTTAATTCCAGAACTTCAGAGGCAGAGGTAAGCATAGCTCTGTGAGCTTGAGGCCAGCCTGGTCTACAGAGTGAGTTCCAGGACGGCCAAAGCTACACAGAGAAACCCTGTCTCGAAAATAAATAAATAAACAAACAAACAAATAAATAAATAAATAAATGAATGAATAAATACCAAATGAAAACAAAGAACTGAGAGGCTGGGCGTGTGGTCGGTGGTAGGTGGTAGATAACTACTATAGCAATAACCACAGAAAGAATGGGAGTGCAGAGGAAGGAAAGAGGAAAACAGACATTTCGGAATTCAAGTGCCCTCGAGCTCACTTTGAGCAGAGATCCTAAACTTTAGCCAGCTGGGTATCAGCCTATTGAAGGTTACTAGGATTGACAGTAATCATGGTTTAACCTTTTGAATACTGTTTAGTTAGGACTTATTTTGCTGTGAGAACCACCATGACCATGGCAACTTTTATAAAGTTCTAAATATTATATATTTATATATAATTAATAGTTAGATTTAATCAGTCTGGCTTACAGTTTCGGAGGTTTGGTCCATTATCATCATGGCGGGAAGCATGGCAGTGCTCGGGGCAGACAAGGTGCTGGAGAGGGAGCTGAGAGTTGATCCACAGACAGCGGGGGTGTGCGGTGTGGGGGGCGAGGGGGTGTGGGGGATGTGGGGGGTGGGGTGTGTGTGGGGGGTGAGGGGTGTGGGTGTGGGTGTGTGTGTGGAGATGAGGGTGGAGAGAATGATCCTAGGCCTGGCTCCCACATCTGAAACCTCAAAGCCTGCCCCGGTGACACTCTTCCTCTGACGTGGCACAAGTCTCTGTGAGACTATGGGGTCCATCTGCAGGGACCTTTGCTGAAGAAGGCTGTGGTGGGCACACTGGGGATGGCAGGGGCAAAAGTACTTCCTTCGGGTAAATATTTTCTTTCCTGACTCTATTCTGGGGCCAGAAACTGCTGGCTTTTGGGGATTAACACCTGCTGTTTAAAGGTGGGGCCTGAGGATAAAGAAGTTAGCTAATCCAGGCTCTCTGTGCTTTCATTCTAGAGATGCTCAGAGTTTTCTTAACTCTTTGATACCCAGAGAAAGAAAAAGAAAGTTACACACAGAAAGAGAATGTTTTATGCAGGCAATATGCACAGACACATACACATTCATACACACACATACACAGACACACACATTCACACACACATACACACACACACACACACACACACACAGGTGCTCAGCCCGGGCCACCTGTCTTGTCACCTCCACAAGTGTTCACACATACTTATATACATACATATAGACCTACATATGTATGTATAGACAAACAGATGTATACATATGTACATTTGGATATATGGGGCAGAGCCCCCCAAGCCACACACATACATTTAGTGGGTGCATGGGGCAGAGCCCCAGATACCACACTTTATTCCTTCTCTCTGGCCTTTTTATATTTTCTTAGACAAAAGTTCCTTATAAAACTACCTCATAGCGGGGCATTGGTGGCACATGCCTTTAATCCCAGCACTTGGGAGGCAGAGGCAGATGGATTTCTGAGTTCGAGGCCAGCCTGGTCTACAGAGTGAGTTCCAGGACAGCCAGAGCTATACAGAGAAACCCTGTCTCAAACAAAACAAAACAAAACAAAACAAAACAAAACAAAACAAAACACCTATTTCATAAATAAAATGTTACACAAACAAATTCAGAAGGATGTTGATAATAAATTCAAAGCAGTGTTTCATTCTATAAGCTCATCATAAGTTCACAGTCACAGTTTCACATGGCCTCTCTTTATCATAGTGCATATCTGTGGTCTCATCCTTGGCCCTGACCTAGGATGAATGTTTTTCCTTGATCACAAATACATCCCAAGCCTATTTCTATTTTTGGTGTAATTATGAAAGCTCATAGTATTTCTTATTATGCAGCTTTTACTTACCATTCTATGAGGAGTGGGCATATCCTATTCTTGATTCTGACTTTATTACATCTTTATCTCAAATCAACTAAAACCATCTCCCAAAAACTTTCTTTCTAAAATTATCAAATCAGGAATTCTATAAAGTCATGATTTCGTCTAAACAGCATTATTTCATGAAAGTTCCTCTTCGTGTTGATCTGCAGGAAGATTGTTCAATAGGGTGGGCTGATGCCCAGGAATCATTAAGCTGTGAGATAGTGACAGGAAAGGAGTATCAGCAGTGAGACGCAATCTTGGGATGGGACTCTTAGGACCTCGTCTCTCAGAGCTCACCCATCATAGGCCAGGGGAAAACCGGGCGCCGCCTCCAGAAAACTCACTCATTGCCCGTCAGCCTCTCCTAGATGGCCCCTGACACTGTTCTCATTTAAACCACCAGAAATAAAAATAAAAATAAATATGTATCCACTAAGAAGACTCTGATCCTGCAATCCAGGGCCGTCCGTGCTGTTTGTCTATTTCCCAGGTAAAGGGTTTTCTGCCATTCACAGTTCTTTTCAAGCCCAGATCTCCCGCCTGATGCCAGCCTTCTCTGCTGGCCACGCGTCAGTGGCTCCCTGATGTCTTTAGAGTAAATAATAGTGCGCCTTAACATGGCCTGATGAGGACCTTGGAGTCCTGTGACTGGCCTACGGTGACCTTATCAGATTGGAGAATCCTGAGAGCGACAGAGGACCTGGTAACATTCAGAACTGCATGGAAGAGGTGACATTTGAGCTGACACCTGTGGTGGAAACCTTAGCTGGATAGGGCTTGCTTATTCTTTTTTCTTTTCCTTTCTATGCGTGTGGCTACACGTATGTGTGTGTGTGGTTGAACATACATGTAGATTCACATGTGTATGTGTTTGGAATCCTCCTCAATGGATCTTCTCCATTATTCAGTGTGCCCAGGTCTCTCAGTCAAACCCAGGGCTCATCTGGATGGCTACTCTCCATAGTCAGCTCGCTCTGGAGACCACCAGTCCACCTAGCATCTCTGTGGAGTCCTGTGGAATTTCTGATTTATGCTTGAGAGGCGAGTCCCTGGAAAGGGCTTTCTTTGTTTCTTTTCTTTTTTTTTTAAAAGATTAAGTACACTATAGCTGTCTTCAGATGCACCAGAAGAGGGCGTCAGATCTCTTTATCGATGGTTGTGAGCCACCATGTGGTTGCTGGTATTTGAACTCAGCCCTGGCTCAGGTTCCTAACTGTAATTCCAGATTCCGGGTATCTAATGCAGTCTTCTGATCGTCTCAGGCTCTTCCACTCATGTCTGCATACCCTCTCCAACTCCCCCCCCCACACACACATAATGTTCAAAGTTTCATTATCTTTGATTATGCACACGCGTGTGTATGCCTGCTTGTGAGTCTCTTGTGTGAGAACGTGCAGAATCCTGGCAGGTCAGAGGAGTTGTATCGGAAGGGGCGCTAGGAGGCCCGCGCGTGGCGAACGTGGCTCTGCGACCCTCTGCCTTGCTGAAAGCCCTTGGGTTTCCTTCCTCAAACCAGCCACCGAGGCCTGCTTCCTTATTCGGCTACTTTCCCGCCAGACTGACCATCAAAGTCCAGATACTGAAATATTGGAGTCTAGCAATCAAAATCTCCCTACTTTGCCGGGTGGTGGTGGCACACGCCTTTAATCCCAGCACTTGGGAGGCAGAGGCAGGAGGATTTCTGAGTTCGAGGCCAGCCTGGTCTACAGAGTGAGTTCCAGAACAGCCAGGGCCAATCTGCCTTATTTAACATGCCAATTAAAATAACCAACTCATCATGACACAGGTTCACCTTCTTCCTCTATAAACCGTCATCTGCCTGTGGCCACGTCTGTCTTTCCTCGGCAGCGGCAGCGGCAGCAGCAACCCCTTAGTCCCT
>OZ030009.1:22290771-22405771 GCA_964023405.1 Apodemus agrarius | reverse complement strand
AGCTGGAGTCATCTGAGACGAGGGAAATCAGGAAAATGCCGCCCTAAGATTGGGCTGTGAGCAGAGCGATTCCTTGATTAGTGATTGATGGGGGCGGGCCCGGCCCCTTGTGGGCGGTGCCATCCTTGGCCTGGTGGTCCTGGAGTCTCTAAGGAAGCAGGCTGAGTAAACCAATAAGCAGCACCCCTCCATGGCCTCCGCATCAGCTCCTGCATTTGTGATTAATACTACAGGAGGATTGGGAATTCAAAGGCAGTCTGAGTTATATGAGTCCCTGTCAAAAGAAGAAAGAAATGTATTTATTTTTCAAAATTCCAAAATTTCTAGAAACGTTTACAGATTAATCACTATAAAGCTGAATGTTAAAACTGTTCACTGTTTCGAGACAGGGTGGTGGTGGTGGCGCACGCCTTTAATCCCAGCACTTGGGAGGCAGAGGCAGGCAGGTTTCTGAGTTCGAGGTCAGCCTGGTCTATAGAGTGAGTTCTAGGACAGCCAGGGCTACACAGAGAAACCCTGTCTCAAAAAAACAAAACAAAACAAAACAAAACAAAACAAAAAAAAAAAAAAAAAGAACGAGTCAGGTTACCCTAGCTGGGTGGTGCCTAGTTCTAGTGTCTAAGTGGTCATAAATAATATCAAGAAATCTCGGTGTCATTATTGGGGAGCTGGTGGGTCTGAGACAATGGTCAAGGGCATTTGCTATTCTATATGGTGGCTCACAGCTGCCTCCACTCCAGCTCCAGGATCTGATGCTCTCTTCTGGCCTCAAAGGCCATGCACACACAGCGCCCCCCACCCTGAAAATTTAAAAAAATACATATATAATAAAAATCAGTTTTGTCTTTTTTTTTTTTTTTTAAAGAATGAAATGTTTCCTGTTAGAGTAGATTCTTAGGCGCTTTCCCAGTAAGTGTGGTGTGCTAGCTGGGTATCTTTTGGCATAATTGTTACATGCTTGGCATGAAAAGCACAGGGTTGTTATCTTCAAAAGGCGGGCCAAACAAGCCTCACTTGCCTCCTGTAAAGCACTTTGGATTCACAGATCTGTTTTAAGATTCTAAACAGTGTGTGTGTGTGTGTGTGTGTGTGTGTGTGTGTAATTTATTTTTATATGATGTTCATTAGTGTTTTGTCTGCACGTATGTCTGTATGAGGTTGTCAGAAATCCTGGAACTGGAGTTACAGACAGCTCTGAGATACCTTGTGAGTTTTGGAAATTGAATCCCAGTCCTCTGGAAGAGCAACTACACCACCTCTCCAGCCCCCTGAACAATTTCTTGCACCAGATGAAGGGGTTTAATTTCAAGAGTTCCACAGTTCCGGGCTGGCCATGATGAGGTTTCTTCCCATCCAGTAGAGGGCGCTGTGCTGCGACTTTTTTTGTGGTCAGTAGGCCCCTGGGCTGTCCACATTTTTAAGTGTCATGGTTATAGAGGACCTCCTTACTCGCCCTCTTCTCCTTTGGCTGAAGCTAGAGGCAGCATCTGGCAGCGGTGGCAGCTGCCCATCAAGTCTATTTAACTCACTACCGTTTTGGCAGAAGAGTCCAGAGAGGGGTTTTGAGTAGATCAAAGAAGAGAGACTGTCCGTGGCTCAGGAAGGAGTGAAGTCCCTCTCCCCGACTTTTTACAGACTCACCTTCTGCAGGCCAGAGGAGACCAGACCTCCTCTGACCCCTGTCTTCCGTGCTAACAATAGTAAGTAGTCTTTGCCTTCATTGACGTGAGCTGGGAGACCTCAGCCAGGCCTCCCCGCAGCTGCCCCTCTGGTTGTGTAAGTCAGGAACTGCTCGTGGGAAAACTAATCAGTAACCAGAAATGGCTCCGGGCAATCACAATCTTTGTTCCAGAGATCTGAGGGACTGCCAGGCATCTAGTGATTGGGTGATAAGGATCGGAGGTGCCTCCACCACCACTCCCTAACCCGGCTGAGAGAAGATGCCCACCAGTCTGGAAACAGCCACCAATCATCTAATCTCTCCTAAATTAGCATCCCAGAAAGGCAGCTTTTGGCCAGAGTCCTCCATCTTCCCTGGTGTTCCTAAGAACGCCTCATTCTTTGCCTAAAACCTTGCTCTCACTCAACGGGCCTGCCACGGGTGAACTGAAAGATTTGAGTGAATGTAGTAACACTAACTTGGGACTCAAATTTGAAAATTTGCAGGACATGGACAGGGGTGTGGGGTGGGGTCTATTGATCTGGAGAAGGTTTGAGCCAGTTTCAACATCTGTTCTACATCTCTGGAGAAAAAGCAGCCTCAGGAGATGTCTGAATGACGTCCCTGCACCAATTAATGAGAAGAAAAATGCTTGAGGCCTGTCCACCGGCCTGCTGGTGGTGGTTGCTTCCAGGAGGAGCATGGGTTAGAGAGGCAAAGGAATTTCTATCCCAGAGACACAGTGGGTAAAAGGCTGCCTTACACGCAGGCATTATGAGTTCAATCCCAGACGCCATGTTCACGAACTGTAAATCTGTGTGTTTATAATCCCGGCACTTAAGAAATGGGGGTTAGGTAGATTTCTGAGGCTTGGTGGGAGCCAGCCCAGCCTACTTGGCAAGTTCCACCCAGAAGAGTGACTTAAAAAAAGAGGCGGAAGGCCCTGGGAAAGTGACACCTCAGGTTGTCTTCTGTCCCCCATCCCTACAAGACTTGTCTGGGCTGTGTGCATTTTCATACTTGAGCACAGAGAGGCCAGATGATGTTGGGTGGCCTACTCCATCAGTGTCAACGTTGTCACCCTGAGATCATCTTTCACTGAACCTGGAGTCTCTGATTTTTGCTTTTTGGGTTTGTTTGTTTGTTTGTTTTGCTCTGTCGGTCAGTATTCCTAGAGAAGATCCACCTGTCTCCTAGTTTTTGCCTGGGCGCTGGGGATTTGAACTCAGGTCCTCATACCTTTTATAGGCTCAGTGGCACAGCACTTGCCCAAGGCCTAACTTTAGTTGGTCTCAGTTTCCCACCAATGGAAAAATCCTCCAAACATTTCCATTGTGAGCAGCCAGTAGTTTCAGGTTTAGAAGGAAGAAAAAAAAAAATCCCCCAATCCCAAACCACTGAGAATGCCTGGCCACTGTGGCTGTCAGGAACGGATGGGGAGGAAACAGGGGAAGAAGAGGCATCATTAGCTCTCGGTGTGGTGGCCCTGCTGTCGCCAGCGACAATGGTTTGGTTCTGGGCTAATGTTCTGGACTTTGGATGGCTCTGTGTGGTATATGGGTCTGGCCAGAAACACAGGGGCCTTTTATTTGTTTGTTTGTTTGTTTATTGACACAGGGAATCTCTTTGTTGTAGCCCTTGGCTGTCCTGGAACTCACTCTGTAGACCAGGCTGACCTCGAACTCAGAAATCCACCTTCCCTTGCCTCCCAAGTGCCAGAATCAAAGCACGAACCACAACACCAGGCTCATGGAGTCTTGATCGGTGTGTCTGAGTTGTAAGTCACCCTCACACAGCGCTGTTTGTCCTTGGGTATGTCTGAACTGAATTTAGGGCCTATGCTGGGAACATGGAGCCTAACAAGGCTCAGAGCTGTGGAGAAGGCTGGATATAGCGGCAGGGCACACCTTTAATCCCAGCATGTGGGAGGCTGAGACAGGTGGATCTCTGAGTTTGAGGCTAGCCTGGACTACAGAGTGAATTCCAGGACTTATGCAGACAGGCCCTGTCTCAAAAAAAAAAAAAAAAAAAAAAAAAAAAAAAATCATCAACAAACCAAACCATAAACCCAGAAGGCAAGGTTGTGGCAGTGATCACAAGCTTGGTCAAATCCTTTCAAAGAAGTTCCTTAAGTTTTCCAGCATCAAAAATAGTATATGGCAGTTAAACGAGTTAATGGGGGTCATACACTTCATACAAAGTATTTGGTATAGAGATATCCCATCAGGCATACAATTGGAGTCCCAGCTACTAGGAAGGCTGAGGCAGGAAGATGGGCCTGGGAATTTAAGACCAGTCTGGGCAACATGGTGAAAACCTATCTCAAAACCAACACGTTAAGTTAAAAGAAAGAAAGGATTCTGCTTTGGTGAGTGTGGAGGTTGGCTCAGAGGGAGGGGCATTCCGAGGAGGTGTGGCCTTGGTGGAGTAGGTGTGGTTTGGTGAGTGTGGAAGTTGGCTCAGAGGGAGGGGCACTCCGAGGAGGTGTGGCCTTGGTGGAGTAGGTGTGGTTTGGTGAGTGTGGAGGTTGGCTCAGAGGGAGGGGCACTCTGAGGAGGTGTGGCCTTGGTGGAGTGGGTGTGGTTTGGTAGAAGGAAGTGTGTGACTGGGGTGGGGCTGTGAGGCCAGCCCAGTATGGCGACGTCTCTTCCTGCTGCCTTCGCATCCAGATGCGGTATTTTCAGCTGCTTTTCCAGCACCATGTCTGCACGCATGACACCATGCTTTTGTCCATGACAGTAAAAGGACTAAACTTCTGAACTGTAAGCCAGCCATTTAAATGTTTTCCTTTATAAGAGTTGCCATAGCAACGAATCCTTAACTAAGATAGTGTGGCGGCTTCAGTTGGTAAAGCGCCTGCGTGTCAGCATGAGGACTTGAGTTCAGTCCCTAGCACCCTGGCAAAAATCCAGGCATGGAGAGGCTGCAGAGATGCCTCAGGGGTTAAGAGCATTTGCTGCTCTTGTGGGGGACCTGCATGGTGACCAGCAACCATCTGCAGAATTATGGTTTCAAGGGATCTCACGTCTTCTGACCTTGCAGGGTTTCAGGGATGTACATAGTGCACATACATAAAACATAGGCAATGCCGGGCAGTGGTGGTGCATGCCTTTAATCCTAGCACTTGGGAGGCAGAGGGAGGCAGATTTCTGAGTTCGAGGCCAGCCTGGTCTACAGAGTGACTTCCAGGAGAGCCTGCACAGAGAAACCCTGTCTCAACGCCCCCCTCCCAAAACCAAACCAAACCAAACAAAAAACTACCCCCCCCCAAAGAAAACAAAACATAGGCAAAACTTTCATACCCCCCCCAAAAAAAAACCAAAAAAAACCTAAAAACCAAAGCAGAAAGAGTTAGAAACACCAGGCATAGATAGGAATATGCATCCGTAGTCCCAATTGCTGCGCAAGAAGAAATGGGGGATTTGGGGCACACCTTCAATCCTCCGGGAGACAGAGGCAGGCAGATCTCTGAATTTGAGGCCAGCCTGGTCTACAGAGTGAGTTCCAGGCCAGCCAAGGCTACACAGAAAAACACTGTCTTGGAAAAAACCAAGTCCAAAAAAAATTTTTTTTTCTTAGACCCTAAAACACTTTCTTAGATCCTTCACAACTTAAACCTTTATGTCTTTAATAAAATAAACTGTAAGACTATAACTCTTTAGTCTTTAACCTCATCAGAGACGTGAGAAGCATAAATTTTACCGGAGAAAACAGGAAGGGCTGAGCAAGCAGCTCCCAAAACTATAGAAATGACGGGGGCTGCCGGCTGCCTGGACAGCGGCACTGGGGGCTGCTGGTTACCTGGACAGCCGGCCCAGGCTCTTCTGCACTGCTGGAGTACCCGCCTTCAGCCTGCAGGCCCAGAACATCTGCAGGCTTCTCTGTGAACGCAGGAATTTCGAAGCAGTGGCCTACCGTGGCAAAGCTGGGCCGGGCCGTCGTCACCTTCCCAGTGTCCTGATTGTCCACGGTTTGGGCAGTGTACTGTCAGTAGTCGAGGCCAGGACAGTTCTGCCCACTGTCCAGCTTAGCCCCATTTGAAGCAAACTCTGTGGGGTTTGTTAGTGCACATCATCTTTGAAGTAGATTAGGGTGCTGCCAGGAGCAGATGCGACTGTCAGAAAAGCCTTTTATTATTAAAAACACCTTAGGGGGTCTGGAGAGATGGCTCAGCAGGTTAAGAGCACTGACTGTTCTTCTGAAGGTCCTGAGTTCAAATCCAAGCAACCATGGGGCAGCTTACAACCATCCGTAATGAGATCTGGCACCCTCTTCTGGTGCTGTCTGAAGACAGCTACAGTGTACGTACATACAATACATAAATACATCTTTAAAAAATAATTAAAAAAACATCGTAGATGCCATACTCTGTAACTATCTATAGTATATCTAACTAAACAAACATTTGCTTTTTTCCTGCTATTTATCTCCTGCTTACCTTTGAAAATATTTTCAGGTGGCTAAATCTGATTTCTGTAATGAACTAGTACCTAACGTGACCACAAGTTTGGTTATAGTTGGCTAACTACTCATTTGTATTTCTCAATTATCCTAAACAATTTGTAGTAGACTAGACGATTTCAAGGACTAGAATTTTATATCAAATTTTTAAATGAGTTCACATGCCAGGCGGTGGTGGCACACGCCTGTAATCCCAGCACTTGGGAAGAAGAGGCAGGCAGATTTCTGAGTTCGAGGCCAGCCTGGTCTACAGAGTGAGTTCTGGGATAGCCAGGGCTACACAGAGAAACCCTGTCTCAAAAAAAAAAAATGAGTTGCACATGTACAATACCTTAAACAAGAGTTGAAACATATATATATATTATATATATTATATAATATATATATTATATTGTAGCAAATATAATCTTAAGTTTCTATCAATATACATAGTCCACACCAATGGAAAATATTTGAGACTTGTTGCTTTCTTAGTCTAAACCAACATTATCAATGAACCAAACGCTTTTTGGATCAGTAGTTTTTTTCTAACCTGGTGACTCTTGTCTGATGGCTCCTACTTTTTGCTCTGGAGCCTCAAATTAAGGCCCCAAAGCCACTTTTTCCTGACAGCAAGAGATTACTCTGTATGTTCCTTTTGGACCTGCACTCACTTGTCCAAAGACATCCCTTACCACAGGGTCTGCAAGGTCCTGGAAGCCTTCTTTTGGAGAATCCATTGCTACCAGAAATGGCTTGTCGGTGCCTCTGGCAAAAAGTGCCACATTCCTCAGAGTTAACGCAGCGGCAGTTCTGAGCTCTGGCTCGGGAGGTACCGTCTTTCTCACAGTTACCACACTGGATATTTTGAGCTCTGAGGATTTTAGCTTCATAGTTTATTCGTAAATGGCTAAATCCACTGCAATTAAAGTAGCAGGTATTTTGATATCTGAGATCTTTAGCCATAACTTGTCTATGATATTGGCATGATGTTCCTGAGAGCCAAGATCAGTCACGTCTCTTATCCACTCATCCATTGCTTCTGTCTTGAATGGTCTAATAATTCTTTTACATTCAGTATTCACATTCTCAAATGCCAAGGACTTTATCAACACTTGTCTGATATCAGGGTCTGAATTATTTTCAGCTGGAGCCAGTCTCTGCAAGAAATCTGTGAAGGCTTATCCAGAGCTTTGTATTAGCTTAGCAAAGGAGGTGCATCTTTTCCTGAGTTTCTCAACCTTGTCCCAACCTCTCAAAGCTACCAAGCGAGATTATTCTACCACAACATCATCAAATTGAATCCATTCTTTTTTTTTTTTTTTTTTTTTTTTGAGACAGGGTTCAGGGTTTCTCTGTGTAAGGCTGTCCTGGGACTCACTCTGTAGACCAGGCTGGCCTCGAACTGAGAAATCCACCTGCCTCTGCCTCCCAAGTGCTGGGATTACGGGCGTGCACCACCACGCCCGGCTGAATCCGTTCTTGTAGGTCAGAATCTCACTCCTAACCAAGCACTCGATCTTGAACAGTATTCACTCCCCTTGCTCTATTACATTGTTGAGTGTTTGCATCTTCCTTCCTCCACCATGGTAACCATTGTAACTGCTGACCAACCTCCAGCACAGCTGTTAGGAAACCTTCCAGTCTTGGAGAATAACTATATTAGGTATCCCAATTACTTAATATTTGTTTAATATAAGGAGAATGCACTTCCTAGGGAATAATAGCCTCTTTAAAGTGCCTCAGGTCTTTCATTTCTTTTTTTAAATAATTTTTTAAAAGAAGATTTATTTATTATTAATGTCTTCATTATTATATGTCTTCAGACACACCAGAAGAGGGCGTTAGATCTCATTATGGATGGTTGTGAGCCATCATGTGGTTGCTGGGAATTGAACTCAGGACCTTCGGAAGAGCAGATCAATGCCCTTAACTGCTGAGCCATCTCTCCAGCCCAGGTCTTTCATTTCTATTGGACGCCACATTATTGCATCACAGTCGTGGTCAGGACCATTAGCGGGCATGAACTGCAAGATCACTGAGGAAAGCTGATGGTGAGTGTGAGTGTTTAACCCCTGGCCCTTCCCCTGGCGGCACACTGGGCTCAAGATTAACCCTCCTCTCAAGCCAGGCTGTTTTCTTCAACCCTGTGACCTGGCAAGGCCTCTCCTCTTGGCTCCCTGCCCCACCCAGGGACTTTGGGGACATGAAACCAAAAGTGCATGATGTGGAGTAGCTTCTAGCCAGAGTCTCTTCCCTCTTCCGACCTGTGGGAAACTCCTGCTCTCTTGCTCAGTCACCGGCTCTGAGTCCTTTTTTCCTCCCTTTTCCGATGCTTTTCGCTAAGTGCGTCCTTCCGTCTCTATCCAAAACCTCCCGGTTGCATCTCAGATCCCTCCATTTCCACTTGCAATTTTTCCAATTGCTCAGTCATTCTCCCAACTTTTCTTGAAACAATATAGGAAAAAGCAAAGGCAAAACTGGAAAATCCCCTTTGGAAACTGTCGTAGTGAATATTATTTTGGGTTTGCTATACCCCCTGTTGCCTTCTCTTTCTCTTAGGGGTTCCTACCCCACTTAGACCATATAGATCCCAAAGAACAGACTCAGAGACCCTCACATCCATAACCAGCTTTAAAGCACTCGAGTCAGGCGGACATTCTCTGTGTGTTATCATGCTCCCTTCCCTGGGGTGCTCTCTGAGATGTCACTTGCCACCTTCTGCCTGGCCACTCTGACTGAGACCCCCAGCCTGGGAACCTTGCTTCACCCCCCGCCCCCTTCTGCCCAGCTCGGGCTACAGGCATTTTTATTAGTCAACCAGGGATATCCTGAGGGGCAAGATTCACAAAGCATCATTTGGGAGACATGAGGATCTCCTTGTCAGGGGCAACCAGATCTTGGGGGCCATTATTTAGTATTTGAATACATAGCAGCAGCAGACTAACCCCCTACAGGGAGCAAAGTGGGGAAAAACACATGGGCAGCAGCTGCAATAAACGGTTTGCTGATGTCCTGAGAGAGAGTATCCATTCCTCCATACCCTGTTGTCTCCTCTATGGCATCAGAAACCAGATTTCCCATTATGCCAAGCCCAAGGTTGAGTGCCATTTATAGGTGCTATTTTTTCTTTTCTTTCTTTTTTTCTTTTCTTTTCTTTTTTTTTTTTTTTTTTTTGTTTTTTTTGTTTTGTTTTGTTTTGTTTTTTCGAGACAGGGTTTCTCTGTGTAGCCCTGGCTGTCCTGGAACTCACTCTGTAGACCAGGCTGTCCTCGAACTCAGAAATCTGCCTGCCTCTGCCTCCCAAGTGCTGGGATTAAAGGCGTGCGCCACCACCACCCGGCTGGAGACCTCTCTAGACTACTTCCTGCTGATTAGGGGCGCCAGCCGGGTTTCTAGGAGCATGTCTAGTCTTCCTTATCAGCATATGCAGCAATCTAGCAACAGCAAACCAGCCAACCAGTAAATGTGACAGCAGGAACCAGCGGCAGCAGGGGGAGCAGCAGCAGCCACAGGTCCTCTCCTGGCTCTCCCATTCATTTCCTCTTCAGAGTTCCCAGAATTAAACTGGCAGCTGACAAAATCCCACCCCTCCTAGAGCAAGAGACAATCATAGTTAACGCCTGTTGACAAACTGGAGCAGCCCCATATCCCACATCTGGGATTAAAACAAAAACATAATCCCATAACTGGGTTTTTAAAGAAGCCAGAATTCTCACTACACTCAAGGTAGACAGATCCAGAAAACAACCTCCGAAGCTCACCTCTGCCCTCTGCCCTCCCAACACCCATTGGCTGGTACACAGACACACACGTAGCAGTAGTCTCCTGAGCTAAACCTTTAGGCTTGAAGGAGGAGGCAGGATTCCCGTCCCCCTCCTGCACTTATGTCCTTGTGAGGGAGGAGGTTAAGACAGATTCCCTGATAGGTCAACAAACAGGGAGGGGCCATGACTAGGTACTAGAGATGGTTCACCTCCAAGATGGCTGGCTTCTTCCTCATCCTGCTGACCTGAAACAAAAGCCTGGAAGCTTAAAAACAATGGTGGACTTTTTCTCCCATCAGTAGCAACCCCACTCCACCGACACACACACACACACACACACACACACACACACACATACACACATCTGTAGGCTAGTGGTGTGAGCAAGAAGGACAGGTCAGTCACTACCAGAAGTCTCTGATTTGAGAGTCAGGGTCCTGGGGACGACTCTCCAGCCACAGGGCAGACCAAGGTGACTTCTCTCCAGAGCGGCAGGGTGGAGCACGGCCCTGGTCTCTGTCCAGTGGGCTCCATGGGGATCTAGGACTGTGTTTGGTTACCTTGAGTGAGTGATGTCACTGAGTGCTGGTTATCTTGTACCGTGTTCATTATGACTGGTCTGATTAGCTCAAAGTTAGACCAAGGACATATTTACCTAAAATCTGTGGACCTATTGGCCTTCCTGTGTTTCTTCAAATAGAGCAACACTAAATTGGGGGAGAGAAAGACCCTCTTAAAGACCCTTAAAACTTGGGGCTGGAGTCTCTGGGGCTAGTGGTTAAGAACTCCTGGCTGCTCTTCCAGAGGACCCCGGTTCAATTCCCTGCACCCACCCGGTGGCTCACAACTGTCTGTAACTCTAGTTGCAGGGGACCTGACACTCTCACACAGACATATGTGCAGGCAAAACACCAATCACATAAAAATACAAATAAATAAATTAAAAAAAAAAAAGACCCTAAAACCCCTCAGCCCTCAAGCAAGGCACGGAAGCACAACCTTTGATCCCAACACTCAAACCCTGTCTGGAAAAACCACCAAAAGGAAAAAGAAAGAAAGAGAAACCAAAACCTCCTTGACCCCCCCCCCCAAAAAAAATCCCAACAAAACAAATCAAACAACAACAAAACTCTCACAACTCTCACCCCCCCCAAAAAAAAAGCCCTCAGGAAGAACTGGGTTTTGTGTATTATCTCCTTCCTAGGGAAGGAGACTTTCTCTGACAGCCAATTCTCTGCTGGGCTGAGATTTCCCTCCACCCCCATAGTATCTGTTGTACTTGAGGTTCGTTTTTCTTTTTCCTTTCCTGCCTTTTAATTCTTTAACTGTTGGAGAAAATCAACCTGGGCAGGTTCCCCCAGACATTAACTCTTGGGTTAGAATTCCATCTGACAGGATGGAGAAAACCCAGCTGCTGGACTTATAGTCCTGGGATGGTGGTGGCCCTTCCTCCTGAGGTCCAGGGGTAGGAGACGGCGTGTGTGTGTGTGTGTGTGTGTGTGTGTGTGTGTGTTGGTGTTGGTGGTGGCCAGCAGCCCTAAGACTCGGACATAGAGGCCGCATCCCTGAGGTGGTGGGAACCCATTGGACAGGCAGGCGTGAACTGCAGTCTCTCCAAGTCAACGTGGCTACCGCAGACATCGTTCTTTTCTGCTGTGGCCTTTAGGATCACTCATACTGCACAAGCTGAAGGCTTAGTCACCTACCAGATATGTGGCTCGGGGGTATTGCTTAAGTCTCCTGGTGTTTCATCCCCTGTCTTCACAAGGACAGTGACGGGAAAGGTAATCTCGGGGAACCTGGCTAAAACGTTCCCACAGCACGAGGGAGGCAGTGTTTGTTTCATAAAAGAGGGCGAGATTTCCTCACAGCCTTTTCTGCTTTTAAAAGTTGTCAGAGAGAGCCGGGCGTGGTGGCGCATGCCTGTAATCCCAGCACTCTGGGAGGCAGAGGCAGGCGGATTTCTGAGTTCAAGGCCAGCCTGGTCTACAGAGTGAGTTCCAGGACAGCCAGGACTACACAGAGAAACCCTGTCTCGAAAAACCAAAAAAAAAAAAAAAAAGTTGTCAGAGGACTAGGTGTGGTGGCGCGTCTTTGATCCCAGCACACAGGAGGCAGAGGCAGGAGGGTCTGTGAGGTGCGGGTCAGCCTGAGCTGCATAGTGAATTCCAAGCCAGAGCTACCCTCTGAGACCCTGGTTTTTTTTTTTGTTTTGTTTTTTTTTTTTTTGTTTTTTTTGTTTTGTTTTGTTTTGTTTTAAAGTCACTGGAGTCCGGTGCAAGTTTGTAATCCTAGCACTGGGGAGGGGAGGGCCGGACGACTGGGAAGTTCGAGGCTAACTGGCCGGCTTGGCTGGCATGGGGAAACCTCAGTCAAAACTTACGCGTCCCCTCCCCAGTGGCCAGAGCCCAGACCGGACACGGGACACACCATTAACCACATTTTCCCTCCAGAAAATCTTTCCCCAGTGGACTCAAGAATTGAGGGCAGATTTTTTTTCCTTCTTTTTTTTAAAATCAGAATGTTGGGCCTGATTTCCAAAGATTCTGACTTGGCTCATCTGGGGCAGGGCCAGACTGCGTTACTCACTCTCCCCAAACCCACCTCATCAAGTGCAGGCATGGAAGATCTCAGTACTCATGGCGGTGAGGCAGGAGGCTCACAAAGGCGAAGGCAGAGTGGAAGTACATAGATAGTTCCTGGCTAGCCTGAGGTACAGAGCAAGACCCACCCCAGCCTCTCTCTCTCTCTCTCTCTCTCTCTCTCTCTCTCTCTCTCTCTCTCTCTGAGGTAGGGAGGTAAGAAAAAAAAATAAACAATCACCAGGCTTGTCTTGTCTCTAAGAGGTACAGCACGAGCTTGGAGCATACAAGATAGGAGTGGAGCGTACAAGATGCGGGTGGAGGGGAAGGCCAGCACTGTTCACTCTCTCAGATGAGTCTCTGATCCTGGTTATCTGCAGCCTGGAGGGATGACAGCTCTTGAACAACGGAGAAAAGCGTTAAGGGCCGCCATGGTTGGCCTTTCTGGAAGCAGTGGGGGAGGGGGAAGAGCGGCGGCAGTAAGAATGGCTCTGCAGCCAGCACCGCGACTCTCCTGATCTCTCCCTGCCTGGCTGTACTGACATTTGACCCTCATCGTCACAAGGTGACTGAATCAAGTCACAGGAACAGGAAGCAATAACAAGTCTCTTTCTTCTAGAAACTTTCTCCTTTGGGACCGTGAAAGGCAGCCTGGTTTCTGGTTGAGCTAGGTTTGAAACTCTGGTGACCCCACCGGTGACCCTACAAGGAACAGTAGGCGTTTTGCCATGCTCCTGGACACCAGGCTCCTGACAAGAGGCCGCAGATCTCCATAGGTCTGTGGCCATCAGTCACGTAAGGGCACCACCCCAAGCCCCTCCACAGGTAGAGGATGTGACCACAAATCACATAGCCTCAAGACAGATCTCCATTTTAATGAGGTACTTAAAGGTCTGAAGGGATCAGCCAGTTGAGCTCTCCTTCCCAGACACTCCTCAGGCCCGCCCTGAGAAAGTGGGGTACGGTTTCACTCATCACAACTCTCCGCCATTGACAACAGATGCTTTAAAACCGTGGATTGAGCCGGGCGGTGGTGGCGCACGCCTGTAATCCCAGCACTTGGGAGGCAGAGGCAGGCGGATTTCTGAGTTCGAGGCCAGCCTGGTCTACAGAGTGAGTTCCAGGACAGCCAGGACTACACGGAGAAACCCTGTCTCAAAAAACAAAAAAACAAAAAAACAAAAAACAAAAAACAAAAAAACAAAAACAAAAACCGTGGATTGCCTCTTTTCATCGGGATCCGTGGGGAGCAATGGAGCAGGTCTTCATCTAAAGACGAGACCTCTCAGTGCTACCAGCCATGGCCTCCACCAGGCCAAGCTGCCCACCAAGCAAGCCAAGGACGCTCCTCCCGAGGGACCCAGCCAGAGCTCTCCTCCCCTCTTCTCCCTTAGGCCCCGGGCTAGATCCAGCCCACTAGTCCCCACTCCATTCTCAGCTCTTTGCAGCTCCCAATGGCACCTGGGTACCCAAGAGTCTGAGAAACCAGACAGTTCCGGCCTCCTTGCAGGCCTGGGGACCTCAGGCTGTGCTCCTCCACGTCCCCTGAGCAGGGTCCCTCGGCTTCCCATAGCCCGACGACGCCCGCCCTGGCTGGCATGGGGAAACCTCAGTCAAAACTTACGTGTCCCCTCCCCAGTGGCCAGAGCCCGGACCAGACACGGGACACACCATTAACCACATTTTCCCTCCAGAAAATCTTTCCCCAGTGGACTCAAGAATTGAGGGCAGATTTTTTTTCCTTCTTTTTTTAAATCAGAATGTTGGGCCTGATTTCCAAAGATTCTGGCTTGGCTCATCTGGGGCAGGGCCAGACTGCATTACTCACATGTTCACGGCACAGAAACTCATAGGTTCCCACAAGCACCAAGGTGGCTTGGACTTGGGCGATTCCTGCTCGACCACTGCCCTTCTGTGCTGGCTAGTTCTGTCAACTTGACAAGCCAGTCAGTGTGGAAGAGGAAACCTTCTGGGCCGGAGAGATGGCTCAGTGGTTATACGTAAGTATACTGTAGTACTATAATAGGAACCAGTGCCCTATTCTGGTGTGTCTGACGACAGCTACAGTGTACTCACATACATGAAATAAATAAGCACATCTTTTTTGTTTGTTTGTTTGTTTTGTTTTGTTTTTGTTTCTCCAGACAGGGTTTCTCTGTGTAGTCCCGGCTGTCCTGGAACTCACTCTGTAGACCAGGCTGGCCTCGAACTCAGAAATCCGCCTGCCTCTGCCTCCCAAGTGCTGGGACTACAGGCGTGCGCCACCAAGCCCAGCTAGCAAATCTTTTTAAAAAAGAATAAAAATTGTTTAAAAAAAAAAAAAAAAGGAAGAGGGAACCTTAACTGAGAAACACTCCCCCCCCACACACACACACATTGAACTGTGGCGTTTTTTCTTGATTGATAATGGATATAGGAGGCCCCTATCACTGTGGGCTGGGCCATCTGGGCAGGGCTATCTGGGCCGCTAGTCCTGGGTTCTATAAAGCAGCAGGCCAAGCAAGCCAGTCAGCAGCACTCCTCCATGGCCTCTGCATCAGTTCCTTCCTCCAGGTTCCACCCCTGAGGTCCTTCCATGGTGTCTTAGTTAGGGTTTTACTGCTGTGAACAGACACCATGACCAATGCAAGTTTTATAAAAGACAATATTTAATTGGGTCTGGCTTACAGGCTCAGAGGTTCAGTCCATTGTCATCAAGGCAGAAACATGGCAGCATCCAGGCAGATATGGTGCAGGAGGAGCTGAGAGTTCTACATCTTCATCTGAAGGCAGCTAGTGGAAGACTGACTTCCAGGCAACTAGGGTGAGGGTCTTAAGGCCACACCCACAGTGACACACCTACTCCAACAAGGCCACACCTCCTAATAGGGTTTCTTCCTAAACCAATCATATACAAACCATCACACATGGTGTGTATTGTGATCTAGACATGTGTGATGAAATAAACCCCTTCTGCCCAAGTTGGCTTGGGGCAGTGTTTTATCTCAGGAATAGAAACCCTAACTAAGACATCCTTATGAATAGACAGGAATGTTGCTATTTTATTTGGAAAATACAAGTCCATAATGAGGAAGGTGGGGAAGACACAGAAAGCAGAGCAGCGAGCTTACACAGTACGTACTCCAGTCAGCACATGTTCTAGTCAGGGTTCTCTAGAGCAGCAGACCTTAGGTAATGCATCTCTCCCTCCCCCCTCCCTCCTCCCCTCTCTCTATCTCATATATATGATATATATAGGCACATACATAAAAGGCATTTACGTACGTATGTATACATATGACTATATAAGTATATAACTATACAGTGACATATGCTGTGGTCTAGCTAATCCAACAATGGCTGCCTATGTATGGTATGGAAGTTCTTTTTTTTTTTTTTAAGATTTATTTATTTATTTATTTATTTATTTATTTTGATTTTTCGAGACAGGGTTTCTCTGTGTAGCCCTGGCTGTCCTGGAACTCACTCTGTAGACCAGGCTGGCCTCGAACTCAGAAATCTGCCTGCCTCTGCCTCCCAAGTGCTGGGATTAAAGGCGTGTGCCACCACGCCCGGCTTATTTATTTATTTATTTATTTATTTATTTATGGCTTTTGGTTTTTGGAGACAGGGCTTCTCTGTAAAGCCCTGGTTGTCCTGGAACTCAGTCTGTAGACCAGACTGGCCTCGAACTCAGAAATCCACCTGCCTCTGCCTCCCAAGTACTGGGATTAAAGGTGTGTGCCACCACCGCCTGGCAAGATTTATTTATTTATTATATGTAAGTACACTGTAGCTGTCTGCAGATACCCCAGAAGAGGTCGTCAGATCTCATTACTGATGGTTGTGAGCAACCATGTATGTGGTTGCTGAGATTTGAACTCACAACGTTCAGAAGAGCAATCGGCACTCATTAACTGCTGAGCCATCTCTCCAGCCTGGTATGGAAGTTTAAACACCAGTAGTTGTTCAGTCCACAAGACTGGGTGTCTCAGCTGGTGTCCAGTATAGACCAGAATCCTGAAGAAGCAGGCTTTCATAGCAGTGAAGGAATGGGCTTGCTAGTGAGGGCAGGAGAAGCAGGCCGAGAGAGAGCTTCCTGCTAGGACCTTCTATGGGCTTCCAGCAGAAGGTGTGGCCCAGATTAGAGGTGGCTATTTCAACCCCAAAAGATCTGGATTCAAGGTGTGTTTTCCCACCTCAAAGATTTAGAGGCAGGCGGTGGTGGTGGACACTTTTAATCCAGTCACTTGGGAGGCAGAGGAAAGCGGACCTCTGTGAGTTCGAGGCCAGCCTGATGAACAGAGTAAGTTCCAGCACAGCCAAGGCTAGGCAAGGAAGCCTTGTCTCAGAAAAAGAAATTGGGGGGTGGGGGGGGAGAGGGCTGGAGAGATGGCTCAGTGGTTAAGAGCACTGACGGCTCTTCCAGACGTCCTGAGTTCAAATCCTAGCCACCACATGGTGGCTCACAACCATCCATAACAAGATCTGACACCCTTTTCTGGTATGTCTGAAGACAGCTACAGCATGCTTACATATAATAAATAAATAAATCTTAAAAAGGGGGGGGTGCTGGAGAGATGGCTCAGTGGATAAGAACACTGACTGCTTTTCCGAGGGTACTGAGTTCAGATCCCAGCAACCACAGGGTGGCTCACAACCATCTGTACAGCTACAGTGTACTCACATACATAAAATAAATAAATAAAATTAAAAAAAATTCTGGATTAGAAGTGGTTCTTCCCACTTCAAATAATCCACTTCAGTAAAAAAAAAAAAAAAAAAAAAAAAAAAAAAAATCCCCTCACAGGTATGCCTGGGTTTTAGTTAATTCCAAAGATACGTAGTCAAGTTGGTGACCAAGAGTAGCCATCACAGTGCGTGACCACAGCCACTGTGAGCTCGTCAGCAGTGAATTTGCTTCCACATTAGTGATGGACCAGCCTGACTCCATCTTAAGATTAAAAGCCATTTTATTACAAGGTCAAAATAAGTTCACTTCTGTTCTCTGTAAAACTTGGGTTTGACCATGTCTTGATCTAGTTTCAAGAATTGGACATATTTCACATCCTATACCATAACCTCCACCCTGGTCATATAAGATGTTCTGCCAACTAATTTTTGAAGTGTTTTGCCAAAATCCTATATAACCAAAACTCCTTGAGAATCCCTTAGTCTTACAGTTTAGGGGCTAATATAAACCCCACCTTCTCCTGTGTTTGATGCTATTTTCATAGACTGCACTGTAGGGAGACAGCCCTGTCTGACAGAAAATAAAGCTTGCTTAATTTGGATAAAAGAATTTGAGGCTGGGCGGTGGTGGCGCACGCCTGTAATCCCAGCACTTGGGAGGCAGAGGCAGGTGGATTTCTGAGTTCGAGGCCAGCCTGGTCTACAGAGTGAGTTCCAGGACAGCCAGGGCTACACAGAGAAACCCTGTCTCGGGGGAAAAAAACAAAACAAAACAACAACAACAAAACAAACAAACAAACAAACAAACCAAACCAACAACAACAAAAAGAATTTGGACAATGGTCTTTAACTCTCCTTCAGTGGGATTGACAGCTGGAGGCCCTGGGAGATCAAGATTCCATTGTAGCCACGCAGGCCTTTAATCCCAGCACTCTGGGAGGCAGAGGCAGAGGCAGAGGCAGGTGGATTTCTAAGTTCCAGGCCAGCCTGGTCTACAGAGTGAGTTCCAGGACAGCCAGGGCTACACAGAGAAACCCTGGAAGGGGGGGGGGGAGAAAAGAAAAAAACAAAGAAAAGATAAAGAAAAGATTCCATTCTAAATTCTGAAACTGGACTTCAGTCCAGCATTCCTCTGGGACCAGAGTGCTGCTGCTTCAGGAGATGTTCGCCTTGAGATAGTCCAAGACTCCTGGGCAAGCTTTAGGTTCCGTGGATCGCTGATTGAACTAGAAAGAACCCAGCAAGCACCTGTCTGAGGAGGTCCATCGGTAAGCCATAGAAGACGCTTCCTTCTGTGACATCTAGTACTGTTTCTGGAGGGATCCTGCCTGGGAGACAGAGAAGGACACGAACCAGGCACTGGAACCCCTGTCCAGTGCACTAGCGAGATCTAGCACGGCCCACCTAGTTTTTTGGTGACTGGTTCTTGGTCCCCCGTCTCTGTTTTGTCTGTCTCCTTCCTGGGTGCTGAGAACCAAGCCGGAACTTGGTCAAGCCCAGTTACATGTATAAATACAGGCGAATAACGTTTTATTTTGACTAGTCCCTTTAGACCAGTGAATGTTCCGTGTTCTGTTTCCTGGGTTTGTTTCCTTGTTTGCTAACTCGGTGGGTCACACGAACGGTTCGTGGTCTGTGTTTACTCATTTCATTTCTTGCCTCCTTAAATCTGCTGCCTTGCCCCCACCCCCAACCCTGCTGCCCTCTCCACCGCCGCGGGGGGCCTGTCCCCTCGGCCCGCTTGCTCACGCCCTCTTTTTTTTCCTTTCCTGAGTCTACAACTGGGTGCTGGCACAGCGGCAAATAAGAGAATGGGCCGCAGAGAGCGCCCAAGGAAACCTGCAGTGCTGCAGGGGGATGACGCGGGGTGGGGGAGGGGAGCGAGCATGACCCAGGGCCCCAAAAGAGGAGCGGTGGACGGACATTCAGGGGTCAGAGCAGCCAGCAGGCACCTGCCACAGCCGCTTCCATAACAGAGCTTAAAAATTCCGTCTCTGAGGCTTCTGTATTCAGTTTGCTTCCCCTGGTCATTGAATTCAATTTTTAGCTATGGATAATATTGTAATATTGTTTCATGCTGTTCTGCTTTATTGAAAAGCTGGCTCTGGAGCTGGATTGTGGCCCCTCCCTCTAGATTCAAACAGGCGTATTTCAAAGTTTTCTGTCTGTCCTATGACAGATAAGCCATTTCAATTTGTGACAGAAGAAAGAGCAAGCGAGTCAAAACAAAAAAATATATAGATTGTTTGGTTTCATTTGACTTTCTAAGAGTTTTGCTAAAATATAAACTTCATCTCAAGATTTATAAAACTATTATATGAACTTTCTATACCTCAAGATTTATAAATGTATTGGGTATGGTTAAAGATTATAAAGTCTGATAACAAAAGGTTAACTTAAAATCTATAATGAGGACTGGAGAGTTGGCTCAGAGTTGCTCTTCCAGAGGTCCTGAGTTCAATTCCCAGCAACCACACAGTGGCTCACAACCATCTGTAATGGGATCAGGTGCCTGCTGGCCTGCAGGTACACATGTAGACAGAATGCTGTATATATAATAAAATAATTTTGCCGGGAGGTGGTGGCGCACGCCTGTAATCCCAGCACTTGGGAGGCAGAGGCAGGCGGATTTCTGAGTTCGAGGCCAGCCTGGTCTACCGAGTGAGTTCCAGGACAGCCAGAGCTACACAGAGAAACCCTGTCTCGAAAAACCAAAAAAAAAAAAAAAAAAAAAAAAAAAAAAATTAAGCCCTATAAAAAAGGTTGATTATTAAAGTTCTATATATAAATATTTGTAATTTATTGCAACATACTATGTATATATAACTTGGATTCAATCCTTTTGTTGTGTGTTTGAGACAGGGTTTTTCTTTGGCCCTGGCTGCCGGCAACTTGCTTTGTAGACTAGGCTGGCCTTGAACTCAGAGATCCACCTGCCTCTGCTTCCTGAGTGCTAGGATTCAGGGCCTGCACTGCTGTCACCACTTGGCCAACTATTTATCTTAAAAAGAAACTAAACAACAGGTCTTCTGGGATGTCAGCTTTATCTCAAATGTTATGGATTGGATAAAAATGTTTATCTTTAAATATCCTCAAATTCTTTGAGTCTGTATTTATGAAACTAGTGACACTGTCATTTGATATATGCAAAAATTCTAATAATTTTGCCAATTCAAGTTTACCCTTTAGAGGACTAAACCCTAAAAAATGTCATCTTAAAACACAAGAAAAATTGCTGTCCAACACCGGGCGGTGGTGGCGCACGCCTTTAATCCCAGCACTTGGGAGGCAGAGGCAGGCGGATTTCTGAGTTCGAGGCCAGCCTGGTCTACAAAGTGAGTTCCAGGACAGCCCGAACTATACAGAGAAACCCTGTCTCGAAAAAACAAAACAAAACAAAAAAAATTGCTGTCCAAAGCAAAACCAAATACAAGAGGAGACAATAGAAATTGTCCCATGATTAAAAAGTCTGCCCAGGCCAACTCCTGGCTTGGGGCTGGTTGCCCCTCTGGTGATTTTGATGCCAACCCGACAGCCGCTTGCAGGGACCAGATCCTTAGTTGGGTCTTCTGAGTAAATGTAACTTAGAAGGACCAGCCGAGGTCTGTCCCTGTGCCTAGCAAGCGTCTCCGTCCACCACACAGATTACTTTTTGCTATTTTTGTACATACATGTGTGCACATGTATATACACACAGACACACACACAGACACACAAACACACACATACACGCAAGCACACACACACGTGCTCACATGTCCTATGCTGCCAGACAGTGCCAGAAGGTTACATGAAATGATTTCTAGGTAGCCTTAGATGTACTTTTCATCACCTGAAGAAACAGTGAATATCTTAAAACTTCCTTAAAGAAGCAGGGCCCTAAACTAGGGGTCTGGTCTAGATGAAAATGGCTAAAGTTTCCAAAGTAAAACAGAAGAAAGGATAGATATAGGATAAAAATAAAAAGAAACAGGGAAGGGAATAAAGACTTTATGAATGCTGGCCCCATAGAAAGCTCTAGAGAAAAGAGCATTTTAGAGTCTGTCTGGCCTTGAAACAGAGAAGCTGACCTTGGTGACTTGCTGGCCTTGGTGACTTGCTGGCCTTGGTGACTTGCTGGCCCTGGTGGCTTGCTGGCCTTGGTGACTTGCTGGCCCTGGTGACTTGCTGACCTTGGTGACTTGCTGGCCTTGGTGACTTGCTGGCCCTGGTGACTTGCTAGCTTTGGTGACTTGCTGGCCCTGGTGACTTACTGGCCCTGGTGACTTGCTGGCCTTGGTGACTTGCTGGCCTTGGTGATTTGCTGACTTTGATGACTTGCTGGCTTTGGTGACTTGTTGGCTTTGGTGACTTGCTGGCCTTGGTGACTTGCTGGCCCTGGTGACTTGCTGGCCCTGGTGACTTGCTGGCCTTGGTGACTTGCTGGCTTTGGTGACTTGCTGGCCCTGGTGACTTGCTGGCTTTGGTGACTTGTTGGCTTTGGTGACTTGCTGGCCTTGGTGACTTGCTGGCCTTGGTGACTTGCTGGCCCTGGTGACTTGCTGACCTTGGTGACTTGCTGGTCTTGGTGACTTGCTGGTCTTGGTGACTTGCTGGCCTTGGTGACTTGCTGGTCTTGGTGACTTGCTGGCCTTGGTGACTTGCTGGCCCTGGTGACTTGCTGACCTTGGTGACTTGCTGGCCTTGGTGACTTGCTGGCCCTGGTGACTTGCTGACCTTGGTGACTTGCTGGCCCTGGTGACTTGCTGACCTTGGTGACTTGCTGGCCCTGGTGACTTGCTGGTCTTGGTGACTTGCTGGCCCTGGTGACTTGCTGGCCCTGGTGACTTGCTGACCTTGGTGACTTGCTGGCCCTGGTGACTTGCTGGCTTTGGTGGCTTGCTGGCCTTGGTGACTTGCTGGCCTTGGTGACTTGCTGGTCTTGGTGACTTGCTGGCCCTGGTGATTTGCTGGCCCTGGTGACTTGCTGACCTTGGTGACTTGCTGGCTTTGGTGACTTGCTGGCCCTGGTGACTTGCTGACCTTGGTGACTTGCTGGCCCTGGTGACTTGCTGGCTTTGGTGACTTGCTGGCCTTGGTGACTTGCTGGCCCTGGTGACTTGCTGGCTTTGGTGACTTGCTGGCCTTGGTGACTTGCTGGCCCTGGTGACTTGCTGGCTTTGATGACTTGCCAACTCTGGTAACTTGCTGGCCTTGGTGACTTGCTGGTCTTGGTGACTTGCTGGCTTTGGTGACTTGCTGGCCTTGGTGACTTGCTGGCCTTGGTGACTTGCTGGTCTTGGTGACTTGCTGGCTTTGGTGACTTGCTGGCTTTGGTGACTTGCTGGCCTTGGTGACTTGCTGGTCTTGGTGACTTGCTGGTCTTGGTGACTTGCTGGCCTTGGTGACTTGCTGGCCTTGGTGACTTGTTGGCTTTGGTGACTTGCTGGTCTTGGTGACTTGCTGACTTTGGTGACTTGCTAGCCTTGGTGACTTGCTGGTCTTGGTGACTTGCTGGCTTTGGTGACTTGCTAGCTTTGGTGACTTGCTGGTCTTGGTGACTTACTGACTTTGCTGACTTGCTGGCTTTGGTGACTTGCACAAGCCGGTCGATGGCTCTCCAGGACTGCTTGATAGGACAAAAGCTTGGATGATCTGATGCAGAGGTGCATCCAGGACAGCCAGGGTTATACAGAGAAATCCTGTGTCAAAAACAAAACAAAACAAACAAAAAAGTTTAAGGTTATAAAAATCTAAAATAACTTAAATTGTAAACATCTAAGCATATAAAGGCCTAAATAAATTTTAAAGGTCTAAGAAAATGACTTCCTCAAGATACATAAATACAAGTTATTAGTATACCTAGATATCAAAGGTTCAGAATTTTAACATTGATCGATGGAATTCTGATAAGCTGCTGAAAGCACTATTATGCTACAAGCTCATAGAATTAAAACATACTTCCCATGCTAAAAAATCCCTGTTAAGCTGGGCAGTGGCGGCACACACCTTTAATCCCAGCACTTGGGAGGCAGAGGCAGGCAGATTTCTGAGTTTGAGGACAGCCTAGTCTTCAGAGTGAGTTCCAGGACAGCCTGGAGAAACCCTGTCTCAAAAAAACAAAACAAAAAACAACAACAACAACAAAAAGAAGAAGGAGAAGGAGAAGGAGAAGGAAGGAGAAGGAGAAGGAGAAGGAGAAGGAGAAGGAGAAGGAGAAGGAGAAGGAGAAGGAGAAGGAGAAGGAGAAGGAGAAGGAGAAGGAGAAGGAGAAGGAGAAGGAGAAGGAGAAGGAGAAGGAGAAGGAGAAGGAGAAGGAGAAGGAGAAGGAGAAGGAGAAGGAGAAGGAGAAGGAGAAGGAGAAGGAGAAGGAGAAGGAGAAGGAGAAGGAGAAGGAGAAGGAGAAGGAGAAGGAGAAGGAGAAGGAGAAGGAGAAGGAGAAGGAGAAGGAGAAGGAGAAGGAGAAGGAGAAGGAGAAGGAGAAGGAGAAGGAGAAGGAGAAGGAGAAGGAGAAGGAGAAGGAGAAGGAGAAGGAGAAGGAGAAGGAGAAGGAGAAGGAGAAGGAGAAGGAGAAGGAGAAGGAGAAGGAGAAGGAGAAGGAGAAGGAGAAGGAGAAGGAGAAGGAGAAGGAGAAGGAGAAGGAGAAGGAGAAGGAGAAGGAGAAGGAGAAGGAGAAGGAGAAGGAGAAGGAGAAGGAGAAGGAGAAGGAGAAGGAGAAGGAGAAGGAGAAGGAGAAGGAGAAGGAGAAGGAGAAGGAGAAGGAGAAGGAGAAGGAGAAGGAGAAGGAAGTGTTCATTCTTTTTAACCCAAAGCTATGGCCTTTGCTTTGACTCAATGGCATGAATCTTCTCTAGATGCTTTTGTCTTTTTGTTTTGTTTTGGATACAGTTTCTCTGTGTAGCCCTGGCTGAGCTGGAATTTTCCCGGTAGATCAGCTGGCCTCAAACTGAACTGATAGTTCAGCCTGCCTCTGCGTCCTGAGTGCTGGGATTAAGGGTATCCACCACTGCTGCCAGGCTACTCCGGCTGTTTCACACACACCTGTTAGCTGCTTTTAAAAAAATTTATAATATGGATTTTAATACAGATCTGTGGGGTGAATTTTGGTTTCTTTAAAAACCCTGTTATGTTCTAGGAATATGTTTTTGTTTTAATCCCAGGTGTGGGGTAAGAGGCTGCTTCACAGCAGGTGATTATGATTTGCCTCATGCACTATCAGGGGTGTGATCTTGACCAGCCGCAGAGAGTTTTAATTCTGGGGACTTCTGGAGAGGGTATAAACGGGAGAGCCAGGAGAGGTCTGTGGCAGCTGCTGCTGGTTTCTGCTGTTGTGGTTTGTCAAGTGGTCATGAGCAAAGAGACAAGACGAAGCCGAGCGGTGGTGGCGCACTCCTTTAATCCCAGCACTTGGGAGGCAGAGGCAGGTGGATTTCTGAGTTCGAGGCCAGCCTGGTCTACAGAGTGGGTTCTAGGACAGCCAGGGCTACACAGAGAAACCCTGTCTCGAAAAACCAAAAAAAAAAAAAAAAAAAAAAAAAAAAAGAGAGAGAAGATGAAGAAATTGACTATCCTGACAACAAAGGCTGGACTTGCCCCTAGGAATTCAATGCCCCTAATCAGCAGGAAGTGATCTAAAAAGGTCTATGCTCCCTTCCCCTCTAACCTTCTTTCTCTCCCACCTAGTGTTAGGGGTTTGGGAGGGACTAGGTTGGAATAAAGGTTGGGAGAACAGTAGATAATAATAAAATAGCTAAATAAATACACCAACACAGATAATGCTAATATATCTGAAAACTTTTCTCTCTTTTGTAAACTAAAAATATTCAAGGAGCTGAGGAAATCATAAAACTTGGATCCTGCTCTTACGGAGTCAGATGGACTCCAGATGAGAAGAGTATACGTTTCCCCACCTCCCCACTCCTGAGAACGGAATCTCTCTCCCCGGACCCGGGACTCCCCCTTTCCCCCCAACTACAGGGACTATGGGCCTGGAAACTTAAAGGAAAATGTAAGATTTTGACTTTAAGTTCATTAACTTGAACTTCAGTCCCTAGTCTGTCTGTCTGTGCAGATTTCCACTCAGCAGACACCACTGAGAAATCAGCTGCAGGCTGCAAACTGTTCCAAAAGGCTAGGAGCCCTGGGCTGCTGAAAGTTGAAATACTGATATAAACCAGTCCGACTGACGTGATTGCTCCGTCTCTTAGCTGAGTCAGCTAACCAGATGCTTCTGATGAATTCCTCATTGCCGGAATCCACTCTTGGCCTTTGACTAGCATTCCAGCTTTCCATGGCTCTGACAGCAACGCCCTAATTTCAACAGGAAGTAGTTACAGAAGAGAGTATCCCATCCTTACCCTCAACCACGTATGAAGCGTTACATACAGAGGACGCTCGCCAGCAAATGGGATACAAATGACTATATATAATGTATACTGGCACACCTGCCTCCCTCATTATCAGAAAGGTACCTCTTAAAAAACGAATAGACCAAGATCTACCCACAATTAAATTCATTAGCTGAATTGTTTTACAGTATAATAGGGTACTCACTCTGTTGTATGCAGAACAAATGGATGACTTTAAGAAAAATTTACTATTTCTATACTAGCCAATCAAACATAGAGACATTCACCATGATACAATATTTGCCTCTTGCCAAATAAAAACTACTAAGATACTTGTCCCACTCTCGCATTATCAGCCCATACAACAGACCAATGACCAGTCCCTGACAAGGCTTTGAAAGGACACATAAGACAAGGAGGTAGGATGGACTGGCCTGACTCCATGAGCCATCTTAATACAAAGTGAGAAAATGTTCATTCTTGTTTCCTCTAAGACTTGGGTTGGAGCATGTCTTGAACCTAGTTTCTAGAATTTGACATGATCCATCCTGTACCGTACGTAACCTCTACCCTGATCATATAAGAGTGTGGGCGATGGGCAAGTACACTAGAGGAGGAGCAGGTGAGGTGGAGAGCAAAGCACCGCGGGCTTCTGCAATCCTGGAAGAGTCCTGATGTGCCCGCATCACACATGGTCTCAGATGTCTCAGGGGCATCAGAGAGACAACACAAAGGACCCGAGGCCAGGGAGGTGGCTGTTCCCCTGTCTTCATGGGCATCTCCCTGGGTGATTAGACACTTTGCTACAAGCTCATGGGCAGAATGAGCTAAACAGCATATGTTGTGCACCGATTCGCCATTAAATACATAAACACGAAGGGCCCAGGTTAACATTCCAAATCCCACCTTGTTTTCAGACTCCATTTTATGCTTAACTTGTCCTTAGAATAATCTCAGCTACTGGAAAACCCCCAATTTGTTCCAGGAACCATGCCACCTGAGCAACAACCATAATTCTCCTAGACAAACAGCCACTCGATCCCTAGCAACAACCAATCCTTAAGTGGAAAGTAGCTAATGTCTCAAAGCAGATTGATTAAACTAGCAACCATTGTTCATACCAAGCTGAAATCATTACTAGCCAATAGAAATGCACCAAGTGGGCTCAGCAGTTAGGAGCACTGACTTCTCTTCCAGAGGTCCAGAGTTCAATTTCCAGCATCCATATGGTGGCTCACAACCATCTGTAATGGGGTCCGATGCACTCTTCCGGCATGTTTGAAGACAGCTACAGTGTATTCATATAAATAAAAATAGTAATAATAATCCTTTAAAAAAAAGAAAGAAAGAAAGAAATGTGCCAACCAAATGTTAGCCAATCATGTAACTGCTAAGTTGGAAAGTCACTCACCCTGCTGCAACCATGATAAAAAGTCAAGGCTTGTCCCAGCTTGGTACCTTTCACTCCATCTACTGTGATGGAGAGGTTGGAGGCCCGAGCTCAAACTTGAATAAAGACTCTGCTTTTGCATTCCCAGTGGAAGTTGGATTCCCAGTGATCTCTGGCGGTCTATGAGAAGAACCCTGTGATCTGGTCATAACAAAAGTATCCTAATTGGCTGAAAAACTGTATATAAGCTTATGCATTAAACAACAGAGTTAGATCTGCACCCCAATACTGGTCTCCAGAGTCCAAATCCCTACAATTTTCATGGGCTCTGTCTCCACATCCTCCCCATTTCCTGGTCCCCGTCGACACATAAGATGTTCCACCAAATAATTTTCAAAGATACTGCCAAATTCCTACCTACATAACCAAAACCCCTTGAGAGCCCCTAGCCTTGCATTTTAGGGTTAATATAAACCTCACCTTCTCCTGTGTTTGAAACCATTTTTACAAACTGCACATTAGGGAGACATCCCTGTCTAACAGAAAATTAAGTTTCGTCAAGTCAACCAAAAGCATTTGGGTAATGGTCTTTACTCTTGTTTGGTAGGATTAACAAAAAGACTTTTTTTTTTTTTTTTTTTTTTTTTTTGGTTTTTCGAGACAGGGTTTCTCTGTGTAGCTCTGGCTGTCCTGGAACTCACTCTGTAGACCAGGCTGGCCTTGAACTCAGAAATCAGCCTGCCTCTGCCTCCCAAGTGCTGGGATTAAAGACGTGCACCACCACCACCCGGCTCAAAAAGACTTTTCTAAAATGGCAGTGTGGCTCATGCCTGCAAACTCAGCACTGGGGAAGCTGAGACAGGAGGATTACAACAAATAGCCAGCCTGAACTGCAGAGTAAGCCCCTGTGAAAAATGACTTCTTCAGAATCTTGGAGCTGGGCAGTGGTGACACACACCTCTAATTGTAGCACTCAGGAGGCAGAGGCAGGAGGATCTCTCTGAGTCTGAGGACAGCCAGGTTTACAGAGCCAGTTCCAGGGCAGCCAGGGCTACATGGAGAAACCTTATCTTAGAAGAAAAAAAAAAAAAAAAAAAAAAAAAAAAGAATTGTGAATATCTTGGAGGTGTTAGAGGAAGATGGGATCCAGTTTGAGCCCCCCACCCCACCCCATGTCTCCTCTGCCCTTTCTAACTGAAGCACTGGAGGCGGGACCCAGGTGCCAACCACACGCACTAAGCTACCGTCCCGCATCGAGCCTCGCTCTTTGCCCTGGAGGTTTTTTTTCTTCAAGTCTGAAAGGAGAGGGGTAAAGCGGTGCTGATGGAGGCAGACAGGAGGCCACTGAGGACCACTGCAGACCTCCTAGGACTTGTGCAGAATTTCCAATGGAGGCGGTGACAACAAGGCTGAATCCCAAATGAGAGTTTGGACAGTAAGCTAGTGACTGCAAGGATGGGATGCTCAGGAACTTCCGGGGAGGGAACGTTTACATTTGGGGACATTTGGGGACATGATGGAGAAAGCTTAAGCAGAAGCTACCGTACCTTGAATTTTTTTCTTTCTTTCTTTCTTTCTTTCTTTCTTTCTTTCTTTCTCTCTCTCTCTCTCTCTCTCTCTCTTTCTTTCTTTCTTTTTTTTGGTTTTTTGGATTTTGGTTTTTCAAGACAGGGTTTCTCTGTATAGTCCTGACTGTCCTGAAACTCACTCTGTAGACCAGGCTGGCCTTGAACTCAGAAATCTGCCTGCCTCTGCCTCCCAGAGTGCTGGGATTACAGGCATGTGCCACCACCGCCCGGCTGATTTTTTTCAAACCTTACTTTTAATGATGGTTCTTTAATGTTTTAATCTCTCTTGTAGCCCACCACCCACCAAAGGCAGTGGAAAGGAAAGGATACAGGGAGTGGACCTGTTTAGAAAGGTTCTTTGGAGCAACTCCAGTCTGTGTTGTCTGGAAATCGGCAGTTCAGTTCAGTTCGTAGGTCAGCAGCAGCAGCTCAGTACACTCACAGACACTTCATGGATACACCGGCAGTCCAGCTCGGTAGAGACAGGATAGCAACGGGAGTGACACGACCTAGCAGAGGCTAGTAGAGACAGCCAGGCCTCAGCTCGAGTCAGCAAGAGGGACCAACAGGAGCGCCAGGAGAAGTTCCCAGCTGTGCCTCTCTCAGGGAAGTGACGATCAGTGAAGACTCGAGACCCGCGAGCCTTGCACAGCGAGCCACGATCTACGTCTGTCACTCCATCGAGTCCTTTTTACACCCTCCACACATCACGTGTCTTCCACGCGTCTTGCCTCAGCAAGGGTTCAGTCAGTCTGTGGAGTCAGTCCCTGCAAATGCAGCTCAACTACGCAATGTTTTTTTGTTTTTGTTTGTTTTTTTTTTTTTTTTTTTTTTTGAGACAGGGTTTCTCTGTATAGCCCTGGCTGTCCTGGAACTCACTCTGTAGACCAGGCTGGCCTCGAACTCAGAAATCCGCCTGCCTCTGCCTCCCGAGTGCTGGGATTACAGGTGTGCGCCACCACGCCCGGCTTCAACTACGCAATGTAAGACAGACCAATACATGCATGTTGTTCACAAAGAATCTTTCATCATGTGTCCTGTCGCATGCTTGCTTTAGCACGACGTCCTCTCTCCTGTGTCTGCTTCAGTGAAATGTTCCTTCGTGAGTCTGCCGTAGCCTTTCACCTGTGTCCACTTTATGAAATGTCCCTTCACGTGTTCACCCCCCGTGAAACACCATCCAACCGACTTTCCAAAGAACCCTTAAATTTCTACCTCAAGCTTCTTTGCAAAGGAAAAGCACATTCTCGCAGGAGACGATACCTGGAGCTGAGGCTGCAGATTCTGGCTGGAAAGAGAAGCCAAATCGCCACACAGAGGATGTGGGGGGAGATGGGAGCAGGATGCGTCGAGATGGGATTCTCGCTGTAACGGGAAGCCTGTGAATTGGAGCGCTGGTCCGGGAGAACCGTAGCATGCCGGGGTGAGAGTGGGCAGTAGTGAGCCAGTGGGAAAGAGACGGGGGCCCGGGAGAGGGCCGCTGCCCGGGGTTAGTCTCAGCAGAGCAGACGATGGACTCCGGAGGGAGGTGGGGGAGGCCAGCGATGCCCCCATTGAAGGCCTTTTTCCCCCCTTGTCCTTTTCGGTACTGAGAATGAAATCTAGAGCTTGGCAAAGGCTCTAGTATTTGTCACTTTGCTGTTGCGGTAATAAAACCCAGGCAATTTACAAAAGAAAGGTTTATTTGGGCTTATGGTTACAGAGGGACAAGTGTCCGTCCTGGTGGGAAGTGTGGCGTCAGGAGGCAGGCATGGCGGGAGCAGGTTCTGAGTGATGACACATTCTGTAGTTGACACACAAAACCAAGAGAGTGGTTAGAAACGGTGCCTGGCTTTAACCCTCAAGGCCCCCTCTCAGTGGTGACAGACTTCCTCTAACAAGGCCATACCTTGTAAACCTTCCCAGACAGCAAAACCAGCTGGGGACCAAGTATTCATCAAACATTTGATCCTATTGGGGACATTTTCATTCACCACACTGTGTAAATGTTCATTTTAGTATAAATATCTGTGGTGAATTAATACAGCAGCTGTTTTTCTTTATCCTAGCTAGTGTCCCAATGATACAGAACAAGATTTATCTTTAAGCTTCACCTCAGTACTCGGCCATTCAGTTGATCTATCTTTTTTTTTTTTTTTAAGATTTATTTATTTATTATATGTACTGTGGCTGTCTTCAGGCACTCCAGAAGAGGGTGTCAGATCTCATTACGGATGGTTGTGAGCGACCATGTGTTTGCTGGGATTTGAACTCAGGACGTTTAGAAGAGCAGTCAGTGCTCTTAACCGGTGAGCCATCTCTCCAGCCCCCAGATGATTTATCTTAATCCCTTAAACTAGTCTGGCTGCCGTCCAGCCGGCGTCCCTGTAATGTGTGCATCTGGGCCCTTGCAGGCTTCAGCTTGCTCTCATGGACTCTCCATCCCCTGGCTGGCAGAAGTCCCGCCCTGCTCTCTCTTCTGCCCAGCCATTGGGTGATCAGTTTTTTATTGACAAGGCAGAGAATAAATGGTAAGAATTAGTTACACAAATTTGAGACAGGAGATTCGTGGTATAAGCATTATAGTGTTGTGTCCAGATTGAAACCAGATATGAGGGCAGAGAAACCAGCATTTGAATCATACAAAGATAACCTTTACACAGTATATAAAAAATTATACCTAAAAATCTAAGCATCATGCCTTTACTTCTGACCTGTACAGGGAGACTGAATAGATTATTTTATAGATTAGATTTAGGATTATGTAAATATTTTTACCAACTCATTTATTTCTTCTGTTGGTTTTTTTTTTGTTGTTTGTTTGTTTGTTTTTTTGAGACAGAGTTTCTCTGTGTAACTCTGGCTGTCCTAGCACTCACTGTGTAGATCAGGCTGGCCTGGAACGCCCCGATCCACCTGCCTTGGCTTCCTGAGTGTTGGAATTAAAGGCCTGAGCCACCTTGCCCAGTTCATTTTTAGTGTTTTGAGATAAAGTATCACCAGGTTGCCCAGGCTAGCCCTAAACACATTATGCAAGCCCAGACTGGCTAGCCTGCAACTTGCAATCCTATTGTTTCAGACTCCCATGTATCTGAAGTTATAAGTCCACACTAACAGGCCACTGACTTCTTGGTTTTGGGAGATGGGGGTCTCACTGGGTTGCTCAGGATGACCCCATCCCTCTAGCACTAGGGTTACAGGTAGCATGCCACTATGCCCGGCACACTAGATACTCCTTAATAAGGAGTAAGGCAGGATAACGTAAATGCATATCCAGAATCTGGTAGCAAGTCTTTATTAGGTTTTCTAAAGTCACAGAACTTATGAAATCTGTCTATCTATGATCCATTCATCTATCTATCTATCTATCTATCTATCTATCTATCTATCTATCTATCTATCAATACATGGAAATTATTGGGATGACATAGAGGTTCCAGACCAACTAATCCAACAGTGGCTAGCTGTGAATGTCTTAAGAATCCGGTAGTTCCTCAGTCCACAAGCCTGTGTCTCGGCTGGTCTCCTGCATATTAGAATCCCAAAGGAGTAGGCTCCAATGTCTGAAATGGAAGTTTCTGGATATGTTGGGTAATACAGCCTCACATGGGGTTTTGCTGAGGCAAGACCTGTGGGAGGACACGTGATGTTTAGAGAAAGTATAATACGGTAACAGAGTGCTGCATGGCTGGCTTTGTAACGATTCGTTGGTATTGAGTCTTCATCTTCTCTGACCTCCACTTGTTTGAGAGAGGCATTGCGGAGAACTTCCCCTGACATCCTAGCTGGTTCTGGTGGCTCCCACCGACTTGAGACGAGTCAGTGGAGGCCTGGCTGTTTCTGCTGGATCGTGCCACCACTGCAGTTTGGTGTTTGGTATCTTGACACTACTGAACTGGACTGATGCTATCCTGACAGAGATTGAAATAGCCCCAAGGAACAACTTTTAAACAGGCCCACATCCCCTTGTCCTATTTACCATCTTTTCTCCCCTACCTTTGGACGGTGGGCTAGAAGGGTGTTCAAAGCATTTGAGAACCCCTATTAAAAGTAAGTTAAGCCGGGCAGTGGTGGCGCACGCCTGTAATCCCAGCACTTGGGAGGCAGAGACAGGCGGATTCCTGAGTTTGAGACCAGCCTGGTCTACAGAGTGAGTTCCAGGACAGTCAAGGCTACACAGGGAAACCCTGTCTCAAAAAAAAAAAAAAACAAAACAAAACAAAAAAACAACAACAACAACAAAAAAAAAAACAAAAGTAGGTTAAAAAAAATCTAAGCCTACAAATGCCAATGAAGAAATGGATGGATGTAGGCTCAAGTTTTTCAAAACCTACTTAAGGGTTTTTAAACCACCACCCACCAGAGATAGCAGAAAGGAAAGGCTAATAGGGCCCAGGAGGATGTGGACCTGTTTAGAACTAGTTCTTTGGGGAGATTCCAATCTTTGTTGTCAGGTTATCAGCAATTCAGTTTACCAGTGAACCAGCAGTAGTAGCTCGATCCACTCACAAACACCATTCATGTATCAGCAATGGCAGTTCGACCCAGAAGAAACCTCCAGGCTCTGCAAATCAGCCAGATTTCTCAGAAGCAGCAAGAAGCCACCGGAATATCATGAGAAGTTCTTTGGTGCATTTCTCTTTATGAAGTCACAGCAAGCAATAATCAGCAAAGAAGGCAAGGTGAACCAAGGCCATAGCATCATCCACTTCTGCTGGGTTATACATATACCCTGTCCCAACATCACATGTCCTCTCAAGGGTCTGGTCCAACAAAACACCTCATGCTCTTTTTCTAGGTAGCTTCCCCTTGTATCTGTTCTCAGCAAAACATCCTCTCATAAGATGGTCTCCAGAAAAACATCACATGACACAACTGCGTCTTCAAAGAACCAGAAATTTCCACTTCAGATGCACAAGCAGGAAAAGAGCAAAACTTTCCTTCTTCCATGTCCTTACATAGGCTTATTATAGCGGAAGGTGTGGCCCAAGATTAAAGATGTCTCTTCCAACTTTAAGATCCAGATCATGGGGCTGGTGAGATGGCTCAGTGGTTAAGAGCAGTCAGTGGTTCAGAGTTCAAATCCCAGCAGCCACATGGTGGCTCACAACCATCTGTAATGAGATCTGATGCCCTCTTCTGGTCTGTCTAAAGACAGCTACAGTGTACTTACATATAACAATAAATACATCTTAAAAAAAAAAATCCAGGGCCAGGCGTGGTGGCGCACACCTGTAATCCCAGCACTTGGGAGGCAGAGGCAGGTGGGATTTCTGAGTTCAAGGTCAGCCTGGTCTACCGAGTGAGTTCCAGGACAGCTAGGACTACACAGAGAAACCCTGTCTTGAAAAAAACAAAAACAAAACAAAAAAACAATTCCAGATCATGAGCGTGTCTTCCCACCTAAAGGTCAGGACTAGAAAGGTATTCACCCACTTCAGACCAAACAGGAAATCTCTCACAGGTGTGTCCTCCACTTCTGGATTATAGATATCTTTACAGATATAGTTGAGTTGACAACTGTTTTAGCTCTTTTTGTTGTTGTAAAGAGACATCATGACCAAGGCAACTCTTATAGAAGCAAACATTTAATTGGGGCTGGCTTACAGTTTCAGAGGTGAATTCAGTCCCTTATGATCATGGTAGGAAGTATGGAGTGGTAAAGGCAGACTTGGTCCTGGATAAGGCAAGAGTTCTATATCTTTATCCAAAGACAGCCAGGAGGAGTCTGCGTGGAGCTTGAATATATATATTATCTATTTATTTTTAAGATTTCTTTATTGTTATATGTAAGTACACTGTAGCTGTCTTCAGACACACCAGAAGAGGGTGTCAGATCTCATTACGGAGATATATATATATATATATATATATATATATATATATATACACACACACACACACACACACACACACATATATATATATATATATATATATATATATATATATATACATGAATGAGATTCAAAGCCCACATCCTCCACAGTAACACACTTCTTCCAACAAGGCCACCTATTCCAATATGACCATACCCCCTCCCAATGGTGCTAATCCCTATGGGCCAAGCATTGAAAGACATGAATCTCTGGGGCCCAAACCTATTCAAATCACCCTAACAACCAAGAAGAGCCATCACAAGATCCACGGGGAACATGTACTGCGTCAAAGCTTTACAGGAAATCCTTTCAGTGACTGCACTGTATGAAAACCCTGGAAGGGGGGGTCTTATGCTCACATTCTGGGTGATGTGGGATAATGGCATGGGACAAAGTCACAGTCTGACTGAAAATGGTATTTAACGTTGAGAAAAATCATACCCAGAGAATTAGAGTTAAGAACTCTGAGGTCTTGAATGTGAACTGAGAGTCTAGTTGAGCATCGATCTTGCCTTCAAGGCTTAGACCTCAGTTCCTGCCTCACATCTGTAACAACTGTCTCTCTACCCTACATCTCACACAGTCTTATTCACAGTGATTCTCCTGCCTCAGCCTACTGGAATTTCAGTCTCTTACCATGTCCAGCTTGTTCCCCAACCCCTGACCTAGAGATAGGTGATTCCAAGCCAGGTGTGGGGTGCACTGTAATCCCAGCACTTGGAATGCTGAGACAGGAGGATTGCTGTGAATGTGAGGCTAGCCTAAGGATGCAGGACCCCAAAAAGCCAAACCTTCTTCCTTTCAGTGGGGGACTGAATGGAATCGCAACACGAAAATCTTAAGCCCATAGAGTTTCTCTGGGGCCGTGTAGGACAACTCCCAGAAGTTTATCCTCTCTTTCCAACACGCGGGGTCTGTGGACTGAGCTCCAGCCAGGCTCGGTGGTAGGCAGCTTTATCTACTGAGCAACATCACTGCCTAGTACTGTCCTCTTTCAGGACAGGCTCATTGGCCCAGGTTGGCAAACTCACTATGTAGTGATGGCCTCGAGTTCCCGATCCTTCTGCCTCCCTTGCCTGAGTGTGGTCCTTACGTGTGTGTGTGTGTGTGTGTGTGTGTGTGTGTGTGTGTGTGTCTACCATCATGCTTGGCTTATGTGGTGCTGGAAGTGGAACCCAGGGCTTCCTACACGTTAAGCAAGTATTCTACTAACTGAACTACACCTCCAGCCTAAATTTTTCTTCTTGTACATTTCAGACATTATATAAGTGGAAACTCAAACATCGCTGGCCATCTTCACTCACCAGTGTCATGGCGGCGCACGCCTTTAAATCCAGCACTTGGGAGGCAGAGGCAGGCGGATTTCTGAGTTCGAGGCCAGCCTGGTCTACAGAGTGAGTTCCAGGACAGCCAGGGCAACACAGAGAAACCCTTTCTCAAAAAACCGAAACCAAATAAACAGACAAAAAAACTAAGGCAAGCCTGGAGGTGACCGCTGCTGGCCTTGCGGGAAGGACAACTGCGTGGAATATATGGCCTCATTTCACTTTTTTACTTTCTTGTAATCTCTGAACCCAAACCCAATTTCCTCCTCAAATCAGACCTCATAACTTGTGTATCCACTGGAAATGGGCTTCAGCAAAGAAGGGACACTTTGAGGCTATCAGGGATCGAAGTATAGGGTTTTGAGTGTGTGTGTGTGTGTGTGTGTGTGTGTGTGTGTGAGTCTGTGGAAATGGAATGTAGGGTAGTAGTGGTTGATACCTGCTGGTATTCTACCTGATGAACAGAGGGCAGGAAGAGGCAGGAAGATGGTTTGTGAAGTTCCTCTGCCTTTGTTTGGGATTTGGCTTGGCCATGCGTTTGGGCAGATGCCACCTCAGGGGAAATGAGGCCACAGATAAAAACATGTCTCTGGATAACAACTCAGGGAGAAACACAAGAACTAAGCATCCCAAGAGAATCGTAATGAGGTATCCCCGACAGCAGGGGAGGAAGCCTAGAACAAATTCTGGAGCGCTGGAATTCCTGTACCACACAGTATGTAAACATGATGGACCAAAGGCCTCTACTTAACCACTAAAAACATGCAAATGTTTTGTAATGCGCAAGTAAACCTTCATGATCCTAAATGAGGCCATTGTTTCCTAGGAAAGTAATTAGCAACCAAATGTAAATATATTGTATCCTCACCAGAATAAGTTTTTGCTTTGAGATCGGGTCTCACCTCTGAACTCCTGTAGGCACAGAACTCACAGAGATGCATTTGCCTCTGCCTCCCATGTTCCCCTGCATCCAGCTAAAACAAACTTTTATGTGTGATGCAGTAACAACCCAGAACTTTTATTTTATTTATTCATTATTATTATTATTATTATTATTATTATTTTCTGAGACAGGGTTTCTCTGTGTAGCCCTGGCTGTCCTGGAACTCACTCTGTGGACCAGGCTGGCCTGGAACTCAGAAATCTGCCTGCCTCTGCCTCCCAAGTGCTGGGATTAAAGACATGTACCACCACTGCCTGGCTTTTAAATGTGTAGCCCAGGCTGGCCTTGAACTCATGATCCTCCTGCCTCTGCTTCCTTCCTACTGGCGTGTGTCACCACAACCAGCTTTTTTTTTTAAATTGGCTATTTTATTTACTTACATGTCAAATGTTGTCCCTTTCCCTGTTTTCCCTCTGCAAAGCTCCCCCCATCCCCCCTCCCATTGCCTCTATGAGGGTGCTCCTTCACCCACTCCCACCCCACTGCTCTAGCATCCCCACTACACTGGACCATCAGCTTCCACAGGACCACGGGCCTCCTGACTCACTGATGTCAGATAAGGCCATCCTCGGTTACATACGTGGCTGGGGCTATGGATTTCGGCTAATGTCACCCCCATTGGGCCCTGGAAGCCTCTCACTTCTGTGGTGTCTGGGACCTTCTAGTGGCTACCCCCAGTTCCCCATCCCCACTGCTACATATTTCTATTCAATTTCCTGACCCTCTGGACTTCTCTCTTGTCCCTTACCCCCCCCCCATCCCTCCCCCTCCCCCCTCCCTCCCAGGCCCCTGCTTCCCTCTACTTCCTGTGATTATCCCTCTATGTGAACTCTGGTTGGTGGTTTAGTCGTGGGAGCTCTGAGGGGTCCCGGTTAATTGATACTGTTGTTCTTCCTATGGGGTTGCAGTCCCCTTCAGCTCCTTCAGTCCTTCCCCGAGCTCTTCCACTGGGGCCCCGGGCTCAGTCCAATGGCTGGCTGTGGGTATCTGCATCTGTATTAGTCAGGTGCTGCAGAGCCTCTCAGGGGACAGCCATACCGTGCTCCTATCAGTGTTTCTTGGCATTAGCAGTAGCGTCTGGGTTTGGTATCTGCATGTGGGATGGATCCCTAGATGGGGCGGTCTCTGGACGGCCTTTCCTTTGGTTTCTGCTCCATTTTTGTCCCTGCATTTCCTTTAGACAGGAACTGTTCTGGGTTAAAAATTTTGAGATGGGTGGGTGGTCCCATCCCTCAACTGGGGGGCTGTGCATAGCTATCTGCTGGAGGTGGTCTCTACAGGTCCTATGTCATCTGTTGGGTATTTCAGCTAATGTCATCCCCATTGGGCCCTGGGAGCCACTCACGTCCCTGCTGTCTGGGACCTTCTAGTGGCTACTCCCAGTTCCCCACCCTCCTCTGCTACATATTTCTATTCAATTTCCTGACCCTCTGGACTTCTCTCCTCTCCCTCCCCCCCTCCCAGGTTCCTCCTTTCCTCTACTTCCTGTGATTATTTTGTTCCCCCTTCTATGTAGGATTGACGCATCCACACTTGGGGCTTCCTTCTGTAAGTTGTATCATGGGTATTCTGAGCTTTTGGACTAATATTCACTTATCAAAGTGCATACCATGTGTGTTCTTTTATCTGGATTACCTCACTCGGGATATTATCTTGTTCCATCCATTTGCTTGTGAATTTCATAAAGTCATTGTTTTTAATAGCTGAGTAGTACTCCATTGTGTAAATGTACCCCATTTTCTATATCCATTCATCCATTGAGGAACATCTGGGTTGTTTACAGCTTCTGGCTATTCTAAATAAGGCTGCTATGAACATAGTGGAGCATGTGTCCTTGTTATATATTGGAGCATCTTTTGGGCGTATGCCCAGTAGTGGTATGGCTGGGTCTTCAGGTAGAACTATTTCCAATTTTCTGAGGAACTGCCAGATTGTTTTCCAAAGTAAACCCAGCACTTTTACATTTAACAGGCAAGAGTCAACCACTGTGTAGGCCACATCCCCAGCAATAAAATTTGTTCTTCCAAGGACACTTTCAGCTGGGTACAGTAGCTGACATCTGTAACCAAGAGCCAGGGAGACTGAGGCAGAAGGACCAGAAGCGTGAGAGCAGCCTGCCTACACAGGGAGACCCCATTTCATAACAAGCCAGCGGAGTTTGGAGCGCACATCTGGATGATGCACTTTGGAAGTGGAGGCAGGATGGCTCAGAGCGCAAGGCCATGTTAGCTATATGGATTATCCTGTTTCAAACCACCAAACCAAACACACACCGGGCAGACATGGTGCCCCTGCTGTAATCCCGCCGTTGGCAGGCTGAGGCAGACTTGCTGCAAAGCGAGGCCAGCATGGACTATCTAGTGAGTTCTGGGGTACAGAGTGAGCTGGACCCAAGAACTGCTGAAAACCCCAAAATCAAATATCATGAACCTTCGCTTAAAAAGTAAAATGGAGCAGTCAAGGGAGAGACATACAAGCTCCTGATCTTTACATGCTTGGCTTCCAACATGTGTACACACAAATACAAAGATATACAGATGGTTTATAAAAATACCAGATAGCCAGTACCCTAGCCACTAGTTACATTCAAATCAAAACCACAAATGCAGCTCACTAGGTTCCCTACAAGAAAACCAGGCATGGGTTGAGGGGATGTGAAGACATGGAACCTTCACAGGTCACCAGTGGAAACATTAAATGGTGCCGCCACTGTAAGAACCCGGCCGGTCTTCTGAAAGTTGAGTCACCATGCAATGCAGATACTCCATTCCTGGGACCATACTCAATTGAAATGAGCTAACACAATGCTTAGAACAGCCCAAAGTGGAAACCCAGATGTCCTTTAATTCATGAGTAGAGACTATGTGGCATGTGTCTACATCACAGAACATCCTCAGGAGCAGCATCGGATTAATTCTGTAAGAAGAATGGCCTTGAACACAATGCTACATTTCAAAAGACAACAGACTAATTACATTTAAAAAAAGTTCTGAATAATCTTTAGATCGCCGATTTGGCTTAGGGAAGGGGGCGGGGCATTAACTTCCAGTGAGCACATAGTTTTTAGGGTGGGAAAGGAATTATCAAAGCATTCTGGAATTAGAGTGATCACCACACAAACCTGTGTACCACACACAAGATCATTTGTGGGACCAAAGCAGAAGCGGCCAGGTCTGGAGGCCACAGGGTATGGGGTGGAAAGCTGTACACCAACAACCCTTTTGTCTTGGGATCCTGCCAGTGGTTCTAATCCAGTTCATGTCGTGCTGACCCACAACCAAAGTATTTTCATTGCTACTCTCTAACTGTAATTTTGCTCCTGTTGTGAACCATAAATATCTGTATTTAGGTAACCCTGGCAACTCAGAGCTTTCTGAGGAAAAAAACCCATGAAATCTTGCCTCTGCATATTGGTATATTTCCTGAAGACTCAGACAATGTGGAGAAATAACATGGTATATAGATGTCCTTTCCTACATGCTGAGACTGGGCAGGGCGGTAGTGGGGAACACCTTTTATCCCAGCACTCTGGAAGCAGAGGCAGGCAGAGATAGTCTGAGGACAGGAGGGCAGCTTGGTCTCCTGAGGGGATTCTAGGACAGCCAGGGCTGTGCAAAGAAACACTGGGGATGGGTGAGGAGCGGGTAGCAGGGAGCTGAGACTGGTTACAGTAGGATTTGATTTGGGGAAGAGTCCACTATTAAACATTTTTGTCAGGGACCTGGAAAGATGACTCAGTGGTTACGAGCACCTACTGCTCACCCAGAGGTCCTGAGGGATAAATTCCAGAGGTTCAATTCCCAGCACCCACATGGAGGCTCACATCCATCTGTAATGGGATCCAATTGCCTCCTATGGTGTGTCTCAATACAGCTACAGTGTACTCACATGAAACAAATAAAACAAGTCTTAAAATTTTTTGTCGCCAGGCGGTGGTGGCGCACACCTGTAATCCCAGCACTTGGGAGGCAGAGGCAGGCGGATTTCTGAGTTCCAGGCCAGCCTGGTCTATAGAGTGAGTTCCAGGACTACATAGAAGTACCAGGGGTCAGCTGACCATGTGTGTGCTAGCCTCCAGACCTACACACATCTTTTGGAAGTCACTAAGTGCCCCAGAAGGCTCTTTTTGGTGCCGAAATGGTTTTGATGTGGTCAAATTTGGTCTCTGACTGTAGTTTAGGATGACCTTGAACTCCGGGCCTTGACTCTAAGCCTCTCAAGTGTAGTGAGGCTACAGTACAAAAGTAGAGCCAGGTGGCACACGGCTACGTCCACGCTTTAGCAGAGCTGACAGAGCAGGTGCGAAGAGGCCTATCTGCGGGAATAAGGTTCAGTTGAAGCTCCACAGTCATCCCACTATTTGGCAACAGTGACCTGAAACTGGGAAAACTACCAGCTATGACACATGGCAATGTCTACTTCATAATTGGCCCAAAGACTACCACAGCCCATGGTAGAACTCCATGTGGTCCATGGTTAAACTATATTTACCATCTGAATAAGGAACCCAACTATAGCTTCAAGTTTTGCTCAAACACCAAACTGCTAACCATAAGAACACGAGTAGCTTACAGGTTTCCTTCTCTGGAACTACCTCAGTAGTTAAGAGTGAATGTCCCAGGGGTAAGGTCTGACATTCTTTTATACACCTGTACCCACTGCCTCAGGCAGGAAACCCACCCCAAAGCTTCAGAAGGTAAACTGTCACATCGACCTTGACACAGGAGCATTGCCCCAAGAAAAGCCAACAGCACTCCAGTCTATTAGAGGCATGTTCAGGTCCAGTACCAAATCTGACCTGCCAATTTTTGCACAGCCCTGAAGAACCATTCTGGACACCCACTCACCAGTATACTTCTGGGAAGCAAATCCACCTCCACTTACCAGCATGTGACCAGATCCAAGAGCCAGGTTCCCCAATGTTGGGAAAAGATCAGAGGCAACATTCCAATCTAACTGTAACCAGCTTTATTAAAGATACTTTTCATAAACAGTCATGGTATTCAGGCAGGACATGGGCAGACACTCAACAATGTACAAGAACTTCCAAATTCCCTTCTTGTATAGACTACCAAAATCAGAAAGCCACTATAAAACCCAATGAAGTCTTCATTCAATGTTTTGTAAAGGGGGAAGTAGCTTAGAGTGAGGGTTGACATTTCACATTAAGGATGTTGTTTAACAACGTTTCACAAGCCGACCCTGACTTTCAGGAAACGAATATGGCAGAATTACTAATCTGAAGATCCACAATCTTTTATAAAAGGAACCAGCGCTCTTCTGAGAACACCCGATGAAGTCGCTGCAAAGTCCACATCGCCCAATAGACTAGAAAACCAATTTTGGGGGCCAGGTTCCAACGGGTTTTAAGGGAATTAATTCTATGTTGACGGTGTGGGGGAAGAGGATATAAAAATGAATTTAGAGTTTTCCCAGACCATAAGACATTTTGTGCCTTGGCGGCCACCTGTGTCAAGACCAGGATGTCTCTCCTGGGAACCAACAGGAGCCTTTCAAAATTATCAGGGAAAGAGGTTTTCTGTCCTCAATCCAGCTTGGGAGATATTTTGTTAGTGACACATGATCCTTCCCCCCAATAATGAAGTGTTCTGTGTGCTAACAATATAGCTTAAAAAAAAAAAAGTAAAACAAAATTCTGCATTTTTATAAAACTTGATAAAAAATAGTATTTCAAACTGTACAGTCACCAGAAGTACACAGTTATCAAAAACGCACACACGTCACTTGGCGTCGCCGGCACCTTCAGCTTTCTGTGCCTAAATGAAAAACAGAGAAAGTCAGCATGTACGCCAAAACTTACCTGCCCATAGTACTACACACAGTTATCTTGTTTCCAGGCTAAAATCCAGGTCCGAGGTGCTTAAAGATACCCTGAAGAATGGTCCACCTGCCATCCTCACCCTCCCCACAATTAAATGCCAAAGGTCACTTCTAGCTTTAAATCTCTATGCTGGCAGCATGAGTGACATATCAGGATAAGCCCTGGAGATTTTGATAAGACTTTCAAACTGAGTTTAGACAGGAGGAAAATCTCATCAAATTCAGTGTGACACATAGTAGGTAACAAAAAATTTAGCTATCACTAAGTGCAGGCACACCAGACAAGAAACGGAACAGCCACTGTACCTGGTCTGTTTTGGCGTCTCCATTTTCTGCAGGGTTATTTGCGTCCTTACTGGCGTCGGCTTTTCCCTTCTTCCCCTTGGGTACCTTCTCTCCCTTCTAAAGCCAAGGAAAGACGGACAGCAGTTTCTCAGCTTGTCTTACAGTGATATAACCTACAAAGTTCTGCAAAGTAGGCTTGCCTACTGAAGATATATATACCCCCTCACTAAGCTAAATGAAATTAAAACTTGTAGTTCTCCCTCACTAAGCTAAATGAAATTAAAACTTGTAGTTCTCCAAAAGTAACAGCTAAAAATGCTCTTTCAATAGTCAATTGTAGTTTTCTGTAACTTTTGCCAAGGACACTAACGTGACAAGTTATCAGGAACAAAGCTTTCAAAATAACACCCCCTGAAGGAGCCATCATTTTGTTGAATTAGGCTAAGGTGGGGAAAGATAGTTCTCTGTGAAAATTCCCAATTTAGTATCAGGGCCATGTCAGTCTCAGTCCAGCTTACCTTTGCAGGGGCCTTTTTAGGCTTGGGCTCTGGCTTTGGAGGAGCAGGTTTCTTATTTTGGTAGGCAGAAGGGAAGAGGAGGAAGCCATTAGTACCACAGGCCAAAGAAACTACCCACCAAACCACAGCTTGGAAAACTAGGTTCTCAGGATTCCCTTTCTTTTACAATGTAAAAGCCATCTTTCACTTTAGTCAGAAGCATCAGAACTTGGGACAACAGCAAACACCTCTAGATGTGCAACATCACAAGTAGCTTCCTCAAAATCAGCCACAATCTATAATTCAACGAGATCACAGAGATCTCCAAGTGGTTCCCAATCTCAGGTAAGGATGAGGAAATCAAAGCATACACACTTACAGCAGACAACCTTGCAGATCTTCTCTGTGGCTGTTAAAAAAGGAAAGAAAAGAAACAACATAAGAAATATAAGCACAAGTTTCCCACTTCACATTAAAGGAGAGTGAATGGGACAATTTTTGGTCAATATTCTGGACCAAGGCTGTGGTCAGTTCCTATCAGAGCAGCCTGGTGGTCCTTACTACAGAAGGCTTCTGTAACGGATAAAGACTCACCTCGTCCTTCACCTTGGCTTTGTCTCCTTTAGCATCCCCTTCAGCCTACAAAATGATAAAAGACCAAAACTTGTAACCTCGAAGGTAAATCTCAGTCAACAGGAACTTAACAATCGTCAGACACCATTCTAAAAATGTATCCACTCAATTTTTATGTAGGAAGCTTTAGCGGGGAATGGGCCCAACTACAGTCCGCGGCGCGCACGGAAGTCCCGGTAGGTTGGCCGCAAAGCGCGGGAGAAGCTGGAGCCTGGTAGGGCCAGCAGAGCCAGGCAGTAACAACAGCTGCAGATTGTGCAAACAAACCTCTCCGGAGGCGGAGCCCAGCGCCGTTGCTATGGCAGCCGTCGAGGGCGGGAGCTCGGGGAACCCGTGGGCGGGGGCGCGCGTCTCGTGCGCCTGGGACGTGGGCGGCTGGGGGCGGAGCTACGCCGCGGCCCCGCCCCTCACGGACGCAGTTTTGGCGGCAGCGCGCTCCCCCGCCCGCCCAACCGAGCGCCGCCTTCCCGCCCTTTCGGGTTTGAATCGCCCGCTCGTTCGCTCGCCTGCGGGAGGAGGGGAGGGGGCTGCCGGTGGGGGAGGGGGCGCGGGCGGCCAAAGGGAGCGGGATAAACAGCTGCCAACATGGCTCCTCCTGCTGCCGCCACCGATCCTCCAATATGGCTCCTGAGGCCGCGGGCAGCGCGCCGCGCCGCGCATGATTCGCCTGCAGCCCAATTCGGGCTGCAACCTCGCGCCGCGCCCGATCTACCGCCGAGTCCTGAGCTCGAGGCTAGCACTGGCAGCAGCGGCTCCAGGACGCTCGTGCGCCCGCGCCACGTACCTTTCTTTTGGGCATGGCGGCGGCAGTGGACGTCGGTGATGAGCACGGGTTTACAGCGGCTCGCGGGTTTGGTCCGTCCGGGGGTCGTCCTCGCTGCTTCTTCACACTGCTCGGGCTCCGGGGGGTTTATAAAGTTTTTATAGCGCTGGGAGCCCCGGACCGGTTAGAACCGGATTTCACCTCCCGCCGCCGCTCATTGGCCCAGTTGGGGTCACGTGGGCGGGGTTTAAACTCACCTCCTCTGGAGTGAGGAGGGGGTGTAGGGGGAGGGCGCTCGAGACGGCGGCGCGCCTGGGGGAGGGGGCGCGCCTCGGAGTCGGAGGTAATAAATGAGGGGCGCGCGAGGCGGCAGGCTTCGGGTTCCGCTCCCGCCCAGACCTGGCTTTTGCAAACTACCAAGTTCCTTCCACCTTATGCAACCCTTCTACTTCTCCAAGCTGTGCGACACTGGGCACAGCTCGGCCGCTTTCCTTCCTGCTCTCGCTGGGGGCCCCAGAAGAGGGGTTTGTGAGGCCTGGCCGCGCCGCCCAGCTCCGTAGGCGGCGGGAGGCGCGCCGCTTGAGGCGCGGGCGGCAGCTCCGGGGACCACCGGCTGTAGTGGGCTGCGAGCCGGGAGGCTAGCTTGGCGCAGTCGGACGTGCATCTTTTGGAGTTGCCACCGTGGGGCAATCCCTCCGTGTGCTTCACCTGGAAAGCAGTCCACCGGCTATGGAGGGGTGGGCTGGAGTGGAGACTGCACACGGGGATGCCTTTCGGGGACCGCGGGGCAGGTAGGAGCTGTCCTTTCAGCACCTACCGCGGAGCCGCCTCCCCAACTTAAACAGCCCCCCAACATCTGCCCGGCGGCTTCCTTAAATCCCGGCACGCCTGGCCCTCTGGACCCTGTCACAGAATGGTGGAGAAAAGCCGCCAACACGGCCCGGGAGCACGCCCCTCCCACCAAGCTCGCTGGCTCGGGGATCCGGCTGGCCCAGCTGCCCCCGCTCAGCAGAGGCCATGGAACCTGGGCCGTGCAGATGCCACAGCTGGCGAAATCCCTTCTAACACTACCAAGCAGGCCTGCTCTCGGTTGCGTGCGGAAAAGGCGGTTGAAGGAAAGCGCCGGAAGATTAGGAAACAAGTAGATGAACAGGTGTGATGGCCAAGGGGCCCTTCTAGTGCACCCCAGCCTGAAGTCCGGCCTCCTAGAGCTAGCCCAGCGCACCCGAGGGAGGGTGCCAATTGCAGCAGTAAAGCGAAACGTTCTTTCGTTGCAGTTGCCAAACAAACCTTATATCTCAAAAAAATTTAAAAAATTGTTTTTGATACCCATAACACAACTGGCTAACATCTGCAGTAGGGTGTTTGATGCTCAGGTGGAAGACACAAAATAGGTCCCACCCTAATTTCTGAGGCAAGGGTTGAAGCTAGTTTGCAATAACCATACCAGCAGAAAGCAAACATCTGCGAATTCAAATCAAGCATTTTTGCAGCCTTTGCCTCTCCTTTTCATTCCCACAGTGCGCGTCCTGAAGCAGCCACCCTCCACCCCACCCCTGTGCACCTTCCCTAGAATACAGGTCCCCAGGCTGGAAGATACCAGCCCCATTAATCACTGCTACTGTACTCTAATCTTAGGAGAAAGCCAGGACTCAAGAGCCATTCTTGCTGGGCAGATTCCGCTTGCTGCCTCCAGCCTCTCATTCCCGCCTTAATTGTAGGGCTCTGTATTATAGCCACATAATTCATGCCTCCCTAATTAAAGCTGTCAACAGCCTCATTGTAAAGCTGGAAAATGTACAGCACCTGCTCTCGGGGATCTCTGTGCCAGGGATTGGTTTTGGGGAGTGCCAGGTGTACAGGGGCCTGGCCAAAGGGGGCACTGATTGGCTCTCGGTTGCAGTCAGTTCTTTTTGGATTCTGATAGGAAGACGGCCAAAAGTTCACCAGTGCCAGGCATCTGGGCACAGAAATGGGGATGGAGAACAAGGCACAAAAGTTAGAAATCTAAAGCATACATTTTGGGGAGGGAGGTGCCTGGGAAAGGCCTCACAGACAGCTTGAGACCAGAGTGGCATTTGTTTGGCGTTTCTAACTAGTACAGCTCTGAGACCCACGAAGCAGAGTAGCTCAGCAGGCTTTTCTTCAGAGTGGCATTTGTTTGGCGTTTCTAACTAGTAGAGCTCTGAGACCCACGAAGCAGAGTAGCTCAGCAGGCCTTTCTTCAAGGGTGGTTCTCTCTCTACAGCCCAATGGGGAGGCCAGGAAAGGACACAGCCTTGCCTCTTTCCTGCTGGGAAGAGTTGGCCTCACAGGCTGAGAGGCCTAGAGTAAATTTCTGCCATGCATAGAGCACACTGTCTCGGGGCCTACTTAGGGAGCCAGGTCAAAGAGCTGTGAGGTCCTTGAAGACAGGGAGTGGGAATGTTTGAGATGGTGAGGGAAGGAGACAGTCAACTGGGAAGCGACTGGCTCTGTTCAGTCCTGACACAAATTGGCCTGTGTTGGATTAGACTCTAGGACCTCGCCAGGCCCTTCTGCCACCCTGTCTGGAGTCATGGAGGGGGGCTGGGTCTCACAGGGGATGGAGCCTGGCCCCATGCCCTGCATGGGGGGTAAAGCTTGTGTGGGCTGAGTCAACAATAGGTAATTGGATTGTAATCGCTGCCTGGCTTCCAGGAGCCATCAGGGGCACTGAGCCTTTCAGTGAGCAGTCAGTACTGGTAGTGGGAGGGGATGGAGATACAACAGCAAATCCCAGGTGGGAAGCCCAGGGAGGAGCAGCAGATGGGGCATGTTTTCTTCCTGGCCTCCCCACCCCTTTCTTCCCTGCCCAATAATGTTGGCTGCCTATCCAGTTAAATTTTACCAGTAGATCCAAATCTTTTGTGGAAGTCACATGGGAAGGGCTTAGGCAGGATGGGTAAAGGCCTAGGCTTTTCTCTTCTGCACATCGAAGGATATGCTGGTGGAAAAAGAACATGCATCCAAAAAACAGGGACAGGGCATATAGCTAATGAGTTAGGGTCCCCTGTTCCCCGAATGGGTTAGTGGCTGGACTTGGATTTAGTGTACACATGAGAGATTCTACCTCAAACTTTAAGAGTAACTGTCAAAGGTAGCCCAAAGGACTCTATAGGCAGCAGAACTTGCCTTTGGGGCTCCCTGCAACACAGAGGGAGCCCAATTCATCAAACGCTGGGAGGTGCCTTTCCCAAAGGAAAGAAAGGAAAAGGAAAGAAGAGTCGGGGCCCAAGAGGCAGAGGGCAGGGCAAAGTGGCTGGTAGCCAGCCTCACTTAGGCAGATGCTGTGCCCAAATGTGCCAGCCAGTCAGCCCGTTTAAGTTCCAAGGCCTGCAGGAAGCTTTGGACTCGCTCTTCCCGTTTGGCGGAGAGTTTGTGCAAGCGTGTCCGTCGGAGCTGGGCATCTCCACTGGCCTGGAGCCCCTCTCGAAGCAGCTGCTCCGTCACTGCAGCCTGGTCCCTCTCCAGCTGGTGCCGCTTCCGCTCCTCAGCATACATGTCTCGGGCTTTCTGTTAGAGAAGAGTAGGGTCTGAGGTAGGGATATAGTTTTAGGTGTGAGGCTGGAAAAGGTGGGGGGTAGGGCACAGAATGGCCAAGTACACAAACAAAGTTTCTACCAGTGTGGGAAGGCCTGGGAGGGCTAAGCAGTGGGCCTGTGGCGCACAGGCAAGCCAGACGCAGTCCATCTTGGCTTGCTTTGTGTGCGAGTGTCTGCACTTCTTAAACTTTTCAAGTTTGTGCTTAGAAACAAGTGAATAGTCTGATTCTGATTCTTCCACCAACTAGCTTTGTGGCTTTGGGAAGACCCTGAGTCTTTTAAAATTGCATTTGTAAAAAGTGGGGGTGGTGCCTACCTTGAAGAGAGGTTTAAAGGATTAGGGATAATAAATGCAAAACCCACTCTAACATTAGCAGGCAGAGAAGCAGCGACTTTATATGTTATTATTGTATACTGTCTGGGACAAAATACTCACTGGGTCTTGTTGTGGTTCCTAGGTCGGTGAGAGGGGCCACTCTCCAACTTTCTAATCTGTTTTCAGGGTCTAGAACTGGACTTGCCTCTTAAAATGAAGACAAGCTTGACTCTGAGCAAATGGCCCTTCTAGGAACACTGAGAAGCAAACTCAATTCTGTTAAGCCACTTACTGCTGCCTAGACTAGGTATTAATCTCTAGTCGGCTTTCTCTTAGAAAAGAATCCTAAAGCCATCAGAGCCCCTGGAATCAATTTTGGCAGGTCGTGGCAACCAGTCTCTGGCAACACCTTCTAGACCTTGCATATGTCTTTGGACAAATAATACTCCCTTTCCAGAGAGAGGAGACTACTCTTTCCTCTCTGGCCCGTAAAGCACTCTGCACAGGAAGCATTTAATCGCTTGACTGTGTGATCATAAACAGCAGTAAGGACATTTGCGGCAAAAGAAGGGGGAATCCCTTTGGAGCAGAAGGGCTGCTTCATCTCATGGACTCTGGCCTTGCCAATCTTGTGGCCTACAGAGGCTCCTCCTAATGAACAGAACCCACGGTGGAGCGTATTCGTTTTTGAGAGTTCCACCATGTAGTCCAGACTTCCAAGCAGCTGGGCAAAGCATGCACTCTACTGAACAGTAAGCAGCGGGCTCTTCGGACAGGATAGCTATAGGGTTTTCAGTCCTGCTGGCCTTTACCATCTCCAACCTTGTGTTGTGTATTTTGTGTTTAAGTCTTGTTGTTCTACCCAGCCTGTAAGCTCTGCCTGCCTTGTCTTCACTGTGTTCTGTTGTTGTTGCTGAGGGTTTTTCTGGGTAGCCCTGGCCATACTGAAACTGGCTGGACTCAAACTCAGACATCCGCCTGCCTCTGCCTCCTGAGTGCTGGGATCAGGGTGTGCGCCACCACGCCCAGACCCTGTCTTTATGCTTTAGGAGCAGCCCTCATGCCCACAAACCCTTCAACTGTCGTCTCACTGACGTTCAAAGCAGAGCTGGGACCAGGTCAGGCATGGTGGTGAACTCTTAAATCTTAGCACTGAGGAGGCAGGGGGATCTCTATGAATTTGAGGCCAGACTGGTCTATAAAGTGAGTTCCAGGACAGCCAGTGCTACATAATAGACCTTGTCTGAAACAAAACAAATGTAGTTCCCTTCCACAATTACTTGTGTGTGTGTGAGGATAGCTCAAGTCGGATTCCAGAAACAAAAGGCTGCAGTATGTGCCAGCTAGCAGAGTAGATAATGTCACCTGTAGTGAGATCCTGCCTCAAGGACTGGCCAACGCCTGACAGGAACTCAGTCCCTGGATTCCAGGAAAAGCTGGGAAGGAGAACTCGGCTATGGAGGTCTACACTTTTAATCCTAGCACTCAGGAAGCAGAACACGCAGATTTTACACAAAACTTTTCAATTGGTTGAAATAAACCGCCAGCTATAAATTTTCTTTTTGGATCATAACATAATTTTTAAAATTATTTATTTATTTAAAGACAGGATCTTGTTATGTGGCCCTGGTTGACCTGAACTTTCTACGAGAACCAGGTTAGCCCTAAACCTATGATGATCCTATCTCTGGTGCGTGTGCTGGAATTACAGTCATCAGTTACTATACCAGGCTCCAAGGTTTCCTCTGTCTCTTAAAATTTTATTTTGGATTAATGAGTGTGAATGGTTTGCTTGTACACACACACACACACACACCTTTGGAGGTCAGAAAGGGCGTTGAAAGACTGGAACTAGTTAAGGATGGCTGTGAGCCACCATGTAGATGCCTGCTGGTGAACTGAGCCCTTTGCAAGAGCAAGAAGAGTTTGAAATCATTGCCCCACCTCTCCAGCCACATGCCGCTCTTTCTTAATCTATGAAATGGTTAACAATACCCACCTCCCTGGGTTAATTTAGGAAAATGAGATAAAGAATGCCTCTTAGAATTGTTTGCTATTCTGTCACCAGAGCTGGTGGCCAGGGGCTACATAGGCAAAGGCCTGGCCAAACCAAGAGCAGGAAATACAGCCCCAGAGGGGGAGCTCCCTGGAGGCCTTTGGAAGGCGCAGCCCAGTGCCACAGGTGAAGAAGCAGTCCAGGCCAAGCCTGGCCACTGTTTGCAGGACAAGGGGCAGCTGATCAGCTAGTCTCTGGAGTTTACAGACAAGGATACTAAGGCAGAGACATAAAGGGACTTGCTTTATGTCACACAGTGGGTTGAAATTCTTTTGATTTCTCCAAAGTAGCTTTTAAAATTAAAAAAACAACAACAACAAAAAAAAAAAAACAAAAAAACAACCACCACCTTTTTGAGACAGGTCTCTCTATAACCTGCCCTTTCCGAGCACTCACTGTAAGCTGGCCTTGAACTCATGGAGATTCACCTGCTTCTGCCTCCAGTGTTAGGAGTAAAGGTATGTGCTACAGCAGCTGGCCCAAGGTGGCTCCTTGAGGGACAGAAGCAGACCTTGTGCCCAGGATAGCGGCAGTTCCTGGGGAGGAATGGACAGCCAACTGTCTTCTCCGCCGGCTGCCCACGTTCATTGTCTGCATCCATGCGCAACCTCGGCGGTGCCCTCGGTTCTTCTCAGTTATGTGCCCTTAGGAAACCCAAGCGAGCGGGACACAGTAGTGTACACTGGCAATTCCAGCGCACACCTGTAATCACATCATAGGGGATCAAGTAGGACCGCTGTGAGTTCAAGACCACCCTGCGCTACATAGTGAGTACCATGCAAGCTGGAGCTATAGATCTTATTTCAAAGAAAAAAAAGGGGGGGAGAACAGACCCCCCAACTCAAGTTAACCAGTCTTTATTTTCCCCCTTTTCTTATGTCTGTGCACATGTATGTACTTGCATGCAGGTCCATGTGACTGCAGATGAGCATGCACATGCGAACCACAGGTCACCCTCACATGGTCTTGCTCAGGTTCTGTTTACAGTTTTTCTATTTTGAAGACAGGGTCTGAAGCCGGGTGGTGGTGGCACACACCTTTAATTCAGCACTTGGGAGGCAGAGGCAAGTGGATTTCTGAGTTTGAGGCCAGCCTGGTCTACAGAGTGAGTTACAGGACAGCCAGGGCTACACAGAGAAACCCTGTCTCAAAAACACCAAATCCAAAAAACCAAAAAATAAAAAAAAAAAAAAAAACAAAAAACCAAAAAAAAAAAAAAAAAAACAAAGAAAGAAAGAAAGAAAGAAAGAAAGAAAAGAAAAGAAAAGAAAAGAAAAGAAAAGAAAAGAAAAGAAAAGAAAAGAAAAAAGAAGACAGGGTCTGAGCAGTGACTGAGGGTTAGTATTAAAGGCTTGCACCTGCATACCTGCCCTGCCTTGGTTTTAAAGACAGTGCCTCAAGAGTAGCCTGATACTTACCAATAAAGAAGGCTACAATGGTTGACCAGATAATCCCAGGGTTCTTTCTGTCACTGCCTCCCCAGCACTGAGATTACAACCATATGTCATTACACCCAGATTATTATTTATTTATTTATTTATCACAGTTGTCTGTCAGTCATCCAGTGTGGCCAGTGGGTACCCAACTCAAGGGCTCTGGAAGAGCTGTGTGTGATCTTAACCACACCTGGATTTTTATACGGTCCTGGATCAAATGCACAAGCTTGCTCTGGAAGCACCTACCAGCTGGTGGATCTCTCAGTTCTCCCACCCTTTTAGGTTTTTTTTTTTTTTTTTTTTTTTTTTTTTGCGATAGGGTCTCACATAAGCAGTCTGGCCACAAATGTGCTATGCAGCTGGGAAGACTCTACTCCTAGATCCTCCTGCTCTCCATGGAAAGCCCTGGGGTTATAGGTGGGCACTCCCACTTGAATCTCAAGAGCATTACTTCTTTAAAATGTCTGTGTAGATCTTAGGCCATCTTTGTGCAAATGCTCAAAGAAGCTCACTCTGAGAACAGCACTGAGCCCCTGCTCTTCCACACCCAGAAGAAACAAAGAACAAGATGGGCCTTGAGTCTGCCGCTTGGCAGGTGCCCGGGCTGCCACTGATGAAGAGGGAGTAATAAGAGCACTTGCCCTGAATGTATGAGGCATTCAACCCTGCAATTCTGTGTAGCCCAGGCCGCCCTGGAACTCACTCCAGCTTAGAGAACCTCTGCGCCACACTGCTGGGACTAAAGGTACCACTGTACCACACAAAGCTTAGACCTTTTTTAAAGAAGCAAAAACAGATGAGAAATACAAAGATTTTTGAAGACTTATTTTATGTATGTGTTTGCTTACATGTATGTATGCATATATGTGCACTTTGTGCATGTCTAGTGCCTTCGTAGGTTGAAGAGTCACAGGACTCCCAGGAACTGGGGTTAAGGATGGCTGTGAGCCACCAGGTGGGTGCCCTGCACCAATGACGAGTGCTCTAAGCTACTAAAGCATTTCTCTGGTCCACAGAGGGAGAGGGGAGGGGAGGGGGGAGGAGAGGGGGAGGGGAGGGGAGGGGAGGGGAGAGGGGGAGGGGAGGGGAAGGACGGCTCTGTGGTTAGGGGCACAAACTATTCCTTAGTCTCGCACACACAGCTCACAGACACCCCCAGCTCCCAAGGATGACACCTCTGGCCTCTGTAGCTAACTGCACCCACAGGCACATACCCCTGCACAGTATTAAAAATAATAAAAGTAAATTAGAACAATAACAATCAGGTGTAGGGCTGGAGAAGCAGCGAGCCCAGTAGGCATGAAGTCCTGGGCCTACTGTGCACAGATGTGCTCAGCTGCCCGGCTCTGCCTCAGCCCCTTAGGGTCTCGATAAGTGCCTTATCAGCTTCTGCCCATTCTTTAAGCCTCTGCTTGTGTTAGTTGCAGGCACCAAGCTCTGACTGCTTCAGAGGCCCAGCGCCCCCAGCTTGTCCCACCTTCCCCCTTAGTGTTCTCAGTGCCTGGCCTGTGTAACCCCCACGCCCTCGGCCCGCCTCCCCTCCACTCTGTCCCTGGGCCCGTCCGTGTCCTTTCTCCTCACCACAGCTGAGCATGTCCTGACCTTTGGTTGCTTGCTTACTGTCTGTTACCCCACTAAGAATACACACTCCACGAGGGCAGCCATTGTCTGGCAGGCAGGGTAACTGCTGACTGCCCTGTGCATGACTACATGCCTGACTCATAGCGGGGACTCCGTGAACACATGGAGAGCACAGAGCCCGAGGCAACTCCTCTACAAACCACCTGCAAGGCTTGAAGAAACTTGAGATAATAAAGGCTCTGGGCATTCAAATTATAGGTCTCCACACAAGAAGTCTCCTCACAAAGGCTCGCACACCAAGCTCGCCAGGCTTCGTGCAGAGCCAATTTACTCTCTCTTCACACACACTCCACTGTGTTAATTGCCCCACTTTATTATTTTTTATTTTTTTGCTTATAGTTGACTTAAAACAGTAAACAGGAAGGGAAGGGAAGGGAAGGGAAGGGAAGGGAAGGGAAGGGAAGGGAAGGGAAGGGAAGGGAAGGGAAGGGGGTACGCTGTTGAAATTAGCCACTGACACAGCAGGAGAATAAAGAGGAAGGTCTTCGAAAGCTCTCTAAGAGGTCTCAGAGCCAGGTATCTGGGAGCATCTGTATAACAGAGTCCTACACTACACCACTGTCCAATGAAGTGCTGAAGGTGGTGGTGGCTACCATTCCCAGCATCCTCACCATCAGAAAGTGACTATCTATTCATCACTAGCAACAACCGAGACCTACACTGCAGGTGTCAAATCACAAGATGTACTTCAGAAAGAACTCGACGGGCAGTGGTGGTGCACTCCTTTAATCCCAGCACTTGGGAGGCAGAGGCAGGCGAATTTCTGAGTTCGAGGCCAGCCTGGTCGAGTTCCAGGACAGCCAGGGCTACACAGAGAAACCCTGTCTCGAAAAACCAAACCAAACCAAACCAAAACAAAAAACCTAAAAAATGTTTCCGTTTCAGATGCAGCTTCAGTGGCAGGGAAAAGGTCTCATGGTGACACCCCACCCCCTACCCCCATCCCCCCACTCCCACCCCAGCCCCAGGCAGCAGGTAACAGATGCTCTGCTATTTCTCTTTCTACTTGTTCTGAGACACCTTGTTCAAATTGCTCATATTGTGAGACTCAATGATAAAACCCTCATAATTCAAGTCATTACTGCTAGAAGTTCCAGATGGGGGCTTGTGGACAGATTTCGGGGATCCTGTGAATCCTGAAGTTGTCTATGTGACCGAGTGTAAGTACCACCCCTGCAAGCCACTGGACATCTTCTATGGCTTCTATTAGGATCCCCAAAGGGGTGCTAATACTTACATCATTCCTTCCTCCTGCCCAATCTCTCTCCACACTTAGGAAACATCTATGATTGCAAAATTCTGGTCCCTAGCTCTGTGGCCTTGGCACAGTTAGTTCCTGTCCCTGTTTTCATATCTGAAGGAATAAGGACAAGGCTGATACATTTAGGGAGAGTTAAAAAGATAAATATAGACAGAACCAGCGCTGCAGCTCCGGGTTGGTGCCTCCGCCAATATGGGCAGAGGTGGTCGGACGCAGGCAAGAGTTAGGGAGCCAGCAGCAGCATAAAGACAGCCCGGCTGCTCAGGAAGCTTCTGGAAGTGCTCTGGGCTATGCAGAGCCCTACTGTCACACACACATTCGAGATCCAGTCTCAAATTCACTGGCTTTGAATTTGAGATCCTCCTGCCTCGGCTTCCCAAAAGCAAGTGTTAGAGGTGGGTGTTAACAGCTGTGACTCTGATTAGGTCTCAGCTCGCTTTCTCCTGGTTCTTCAGGACACATTATTCTTATACTGGTCCCTAAACAATCTCTCAATCTCTCAATCTCTCTCTCTCTCTCTCCCCCCTCCCTCCCCTCCCCTCCGCCCCCCTCACCAGGCCCTGGCTGGCCTTAAGCTCCTCCCCCTGTGTCTCCGGTGCTAGGATTACCAGCATCAGCACCAGGCCCAGCCAGCCCCTCCACTTACTCGTGCATAGAGACTGAGAAGACCTACCTGACAGAGTTCTTGGGAGCAGAAATGAGGAACTGGCTAAAACACTCAGTGTCTGACAGTGAATGATCAATGCGGGGGTAGCAGTATTGTATTGACCATTATTGTTTGTCAAGAAATGTCTGTAGGCTGGAAAGATGGCTCAGTGGGCAAAGGCACTTGTCACCAAGGCTGACGACCTGAGTTCAGTCCCTGAGACCCACAGGAAGGAGAGAGCCAACTTCCAAATGCCGCCTCCACACACGCGCTACGTCACACACATGCACTAATTACGGCACATCTAGCACAGAAACTCAAATAAATATAATAAAAATTGTTCAAAGGGGTACACAGCAAGGTCTAGTGTGAGGCGGGCCTACCAATGCCACCCTTCCTGCCCCATCCTGCCCGCCTCATACCTGAAGTGCGCTATGGTTCATCTGAAACTGCAGGATTGCCTCACACAGGTTCCAAAATGTGTATTCCGGCCACAGGACAGGCTGGAACACGAGGCAGGAGTGGGAAGTCTGTGAAAACAAGCAGCAGAGCATGAGTTAGCCGCAGGCCTCGGAGATACAGGACTGCTCGGAACTCCGATGGAGGGACAGCAGGGTGGGAAAGGCCTACAACAAGATGGCACCCGTTTCCAGAACCATCTTGTGTCTGCGGGCAGCCCAGTTCTCCTCACCTTGGAAGAAGGGTCACAAGGCACCTGGATTCCCTGCCTGCAGCAAGGAAGAGCTAACTTAGATAAATGTTTCTACCATGTTCCCTTCTTTTCTTTTTTGTCAGACAAAGTCTCACTGTGTAGCACTGGCTGGTGCGGAGTTAACTATGTAGACCATGCTGGCTTGGAATTCACACTGATCTGCCTGCCTCCTGAGAGCTTGGACCAGAGGCATGCGCCACCACGCCCAGCTACACCATGTCTCTAAAAGCCAATTTTAGGACTATGAAATGACATCTGGATTATGTTATTGGCTCCTGGCCCTTGGAGGTCATCTGAGACACACAGTCTGGTAAAGTCAGCCAGAACAAATGGTAGCTGCTCCCGTTATTTTAAGTAGCAGCAGTGTGACTCCGTGATTTAAGCCCATGGGTTGTGGAGCCAAACTGCCTGGCTACCATCACCACAGAACTGGCTGAGATTTTTCACCTTTCTAGGCCTCACTGAGTCTTTACAAACTATGGAGATGAAATACGTATGAAGGAAAAGCCCAGAACAGGGTGAACATGAAGGCCCAGGACCCCAACACTCTGATAGCCACTGCGGACTGTCAGCTGTACTGAACGACCAGCCCCCCCCCCCAGGCAAACTACTCACTACTGTGGACCAAAGTCACCTTCCCATAGCTTCTACCAAGACACCAAGTACTTTCTCCATAACAAATGAAAGTGGCTTTTCATTCTGAGACCGAGTCTCACTATGTCGTCCTGGCTGGCCTGGATTTGCTCTGTAGAACGGCAGCCCTCCAGGTCCCACTAAGAGCCTGCCTCTGCCTCTGAATGCTGGGCAATGTTAAGGTAGGAGGTGCCATGGCCGGCTATAAGCGGCATCTGAGGAGGCTGGCCGGAGAGCTGCCGCTTCTCTTCCCTAAGGCTGCATGGACTCCCCCCAGCCTTCTTGTCCAACAGGCTGTCCTTGAACTTACAGATGCATCTGCCTCTGCCTCCGCCTCCCAAGCATAGCCAGCATAGCCATTAAAGGCGTGCACCACCACAGATGCTAAGTCTCATTATTAAGGCCTGGGATCCCTGCACCTGTTGGGTGACCCTTTTGTAACGGTCTCTACTGTTCCAGCATGTTCTGTCTTTACCTTTCTTTCCTGTCTCTAACTCCTTCCTTTCCTCCATCTTCTTTCTGCCCCCCTTTCTGTCCTCCCTGCGAAGTGCCAGGGATCAAAGCAGGGCTTTGTGCACGCTGTGACGCATCTAGGCCACCGCCACTGTCATCTAAGTGTGATCCTAGTGCCAGAAACATTAGACAGACATGACATTTCCTTCACAATGCCCAAACTTTAAGTCAAAGCAATTGCAGAGCCGGCTGCCAGCTCACTGGTGTGTCTCTGCATGCTTGTGGAGGTCAGAGGTCAGCCTTGGATTCTGCTCCTCATTAGACAGGCTCACTCACTGAAACTGGGGCCTGTAGATGCGACGATGCTGTTCAGCCAGAGCTCTGGGGACCCTTCTGTCGTCACTCTGCACGCACTGAGATCCTGTCCCATCACAGTAGGGTTTTTAAGTAGATACCAGGGATCAAACACAGGTTGTCGTGGGTATGCACCAGTCCTTATTTTAAAGTTATTATGAATACAGTGTTCTGCCTGAATGTATGCCTGTAAGCCAGCAGAGGGCGTCAGATCTTACTACGGACGGTTGTGAGCCACCATGTGGTTGCTGGGATTTGAACTCAGGACCTTTGCAAGAGCAGTCAATGCTCTTAACCACTAAGCCATCTCTCCAACCCCCAGATCCTCAATTTTAACATGATCCATTAGAAATTTCCCGCTTCAAGTCTCCCAAGCTGAGTCTCCCTCAGTCTCCCCCACACCTTTTTTTTTTTTTTTTTTGGTTTTTTGGTTTTTCGAGACAGCGTTTCTCTGTATAGCCCCGGCTGTCCTGGAACTCACTCTGTAGACCAGGCTGGCCTTGAATTCAGAAACCTGCCTGCCTCTGCCTCCCAAGTGCTGGGATTAAAGGCGTGCGCCACCACCGCCCAGCTCCCCACCCCACCACCCCCTTTTTTTGAGACAGTGTTTCTTGGTGTAGTCCTGGCTGTCCTGGAACTCTCTCATACACCAGGCTGGCCTCCAACTCAAGAGCTATCCACCTCCCTCTGCCTCCTAAGTGCTGGCATTAAAGGTGTGCACCACCACTGCCTGGCTGAAAGCAAAAGATTTTTAAGCAGACAGTACTGATTCGGTGTGAGCTTTCAGGGATGGCCTATGCTGAGACAGCCAAGCAACAGCTGACCTTAGAGTCCAGACGCAATGGAACTCTCACAGAACTTGCCTGCGCAGATGGAGACTTGTATTTTGAAGAGGAGATGACAAACTGAAAGGGAAGACTTTGGTGGTGCTGGTCTGACGCCCAGCTTAACCAATGTCTCAAGGGCCCGTTTCTTTCTTTCTTTCTTTCTTTCTTTCTTTCTTTCTTTCTTTCTTTCTTTTTTTTTTTTTTTTTGAGACAGGGTTTCTCTGTGTAGCCCTGGCTGTCCTGGAACTCACTCTGTAGACCAGGCTGGCCTCGAACTCAGAAATCCGCCTGCCTCTGCCTCCCAAGTGCTGGGATTACAGGCGTGCGCCACCACCGCCCGGCGAAGGGCCCGTTTCTTGAAGAGGGGCATCTGTAAACTCTCGTCAGGGAGGACAGCTTTGGTTTGTCTTGAGGATGAAAGCTCTGCACTCTGGACAGCAAGGAGCATGTTAGACACCCTGGTCAGGTGAAGAAAGCAACGGTGTTACTAGGTATGGCCTGGAGTATTGGCTGTTCTATATGGAAGCCCTAGGCCCTGCTCATACAATGGTGGAGAACAGGAACAAGTCACTCCATCTGGAATTCTTGTTCAGTTCCAGGCTTCAGCCCAACCCCAAAATACCATGCTCCAAGACGACCTACCTGCCAGAGCAAGAAGTCGCTCAGCCGCACTTCTCCGGAAGTCCGGATCAGGATGTCGGGATGCGGAGAGTGGTTGCTATAGAGGCACTTATCGAGCAGGGACTCGGAGACATCACTAGGTGGGCAGGAGACAGAAGCACACGGACGTCTCTCTGTGGTACTTGCTCCGTCCACTTCCACACACAGCCTCCCCGTTGGTGACTGGCCACCATCAAACACATTTGCCCGTACATCCCCAAGCCAAGAATGACTTTAAATCTGCAGACCGAGTACAATGCTGTTTCTCCCCCAGGGCACTCTAACACATATGGCATCATCCAAAGTCCTGTGGAGGGTGTCCACGCCCGTTGTTATGGATACAGAAGAGGAAAGCTCGGCTGGCAGGAACTACCTGCCCAAGCTCATTTGCCTACCAGCCTAGAGCCACACGTGCCACTGCCCACCTCTCCCCGCCTGACATGCTCTGCCCTGGCAGTGTGATCACTGAGTTGCAGTCTGCAACTGAGGTCTTCATTTTCTAAAGAAAATGTCAAGCTGGGTATGTGGCCTAGTGGTAGTGTATGCACCTGCAAGGCATAAGGCCCTGAGTTTAATCCCCAGAACTGCATGCAAATGACAATTAGGTCTGAAAACAACAAAAACAGAACAAAAAGATGAATATAAATTAAATATACTGGTTTGGAAAGACTTCTAAGACCCACTGATACATGAAAAAAGCAAATTTAGGAAAACATATTGTGAAAATATACACAAGTCTATAGCCACACACTATTTATGTAAAGGGAGTTATGATAATCACTGTATTATAAAAATCATATATGCATATATATATATATATATATATATATATATATACACATACATATATGTGTATGTAAGTACAAAAAAATGAAGTTGAAAAAGCCACACAAACGTTTTTAACAGTGAGTTGGTCAAGAAGGAAGGAAAGACTTTTGTCTATTTAGTGATTCATGCTAGAGACTGAACCCCAGGCCTCACACACAGGATTTAATAAAAAGAACCGGGGCTGGCAAGAAAGGGGGTGGGTAAATGTCACACGAGCCAGGTGATCTGAGTTTCATCCCTCAAACCCACATAAAAGTAGAAAGAGAGAACCAACTGCCAGGGTTGGCCTGTGACACCACAGTGTACTCCGGCACACCTGCTTCCCACAACAAATGAAATCGAAGCAGGAGAAGTACGACGACGACTTCTCTTATGCTGGTAAGAAAGACACTCCCAAGGAGACAGACAGCAGAGACAACTGAGGAGACTGGAAATACAGCTTTCCCAGTGACAGAGGGCGCTCTCAACATTGGTATCTGCAGGCTCCAGGAGTATCTGCCTACCCTAACATGGACACACGAACAGGACCGGAATCTCCAATTTATGAGCTATATCTTGTGAAAAGTGAAGAAAACACACTTTCTATGGAGAGCATGTCACGGGGTCACGGGGTCACACAGTGGAAAGGGGCCGGGGAGATGGGTCAGTAGGTAAGAGCTCTGGCTGCTCTTGCAGAGAACCCAGGTTCAATTCCCCGCACCCACGTGGTGGCTCAGTGTAACTCCAGTTCTAGGGGAATCAAGGTTCCTCGTCTGGCCCCCAAAGACACTGCACACATATGGTGCAGACATATATAAAGGAAAAATCCATATATAAAAATAAAAAAACAAGGAAAAATATTTTAAGAAGAATGAAAGCATAAATGCCTGGAGTGTTCAAAACCAGAAACCAGAGCTTGGAAGCTGGGGCAGGAGTTCAAGGCCAGCCTGGGCTACATAGGAAAGCATAATCTCAAAAAAAAATCACAGAATGAGGTTTAAAAACAAAGAAAAGAAAAATAAACATACTTATTAGCTGGGGCGCTTTGGGCATGTGCCTTCATTTTTAAATTACCTTTTCTCAAGCCCCAGAAGGAGATGTAGTTTCTGTATAACTGTACAGCAAACAATATTTGCTTGCGCCTGGGCAAGTGAAGGGTTCTGGGTTCAGACTCCTGTGGCAATCACACATTCTTGTCTTGACTGCACAGTCAAGTGTTTCGCTAACTCCCTGGCAAAAGTGTTTAAGACCAGTACAATCCACATGCGCGCTCCATTCCCTTATCTTTCAAATAGGTCCATTTATCCTACCTACCACATGGTTATACGAGAGTCAATCAAATCCAACGACATACCTGGGTGCATCATGGAATTAGGAAATGCCCAAACACACAAGGGATAACAAGGTCATCTAAGCAAACATGGGATAACAACGCCACTACCTCCTGTCTCACTACCTGATCATCTTGACTATGGACGTCTACTTAGAGTCTGAGTCCTAAGCTTCTGAGGGCTTTCTGCTTCCTGCTTCAGGCTGTGGGCAGATGGTAAACAGAAAAGGGGGAAACTGTGGGGAAAGATGAAACTGACAAAGGAAACCAAGGATCTATATAGATTATGGTTAAGAAAACTCCAATGCAGCTGGGCGGTGGTGGCGCACGCCTCTAATCCCAGCACTTGGTAGGCAGAGGCAGGTGGATTTCTGAGTTCGAGGTCAGCCTGGTCTACAGAGTGAGTTCCAGGACAGCCAGGACTACACAGAGAAACTCTGTCTCGAAAAATCATAGAAAGGAAGGAAGGAAGGAAGGAAGAAAGGAAGGAAGGAAGAAAGCTCTAACACTAAGTAAACAGTATTGGTTGCCTTCATGAAGACTATTTAGAAATAACTTAGATTAAATAACAGTAAAAATACCATTATTCACCAACAAAACAGTCTCAAAAAACCAAAACAAACAAACAAACAAAAAAAACCCAAAAAACCCCCAAAACCTGGCGTTCCAGATGGCTGTGGGCCGTCACATAGGTGTTGGGAACTAGACTCCTGTTCTCTGTGACAGCAGCAGGTGCTCTTAACCTCCGAGCCATCTGTCCAGGCTCAAAGCCCTGTTTTTGGACAGAGCCCTGCCCTGTAGCTCAGTCCTCTGGACCCATCCTCCTGAGCGCTAAGACTGCAGGCATGAAATACCACATCTGAGCACTTGTTGACTTTTTTGTTTGTTTGTTTGTTTGTTTTCCAGATAGAGTTTCTCTGTGTAGCCCTGGCTGTCCTGGAACTCACTCTGTAGACCAGGCTGGCCTCAAACTCAGATATCTGCCTGCCTCTGCCTCCCAAGTGCTGGGATTACTTACAGGTGTGTGACACCATGCTCGGCTTTTTTTTTTTTTTTTTTTTTTTTTAAGATTTATTTATTTATTTATTGTATGTAAGTACACTGTAGCTGTTTTCAAACACTCCAGAAGAGGGCATCAGATCTCATTACAGGTGGTTGTGAGCCACCATGCGGTTGCTGGGATTTGAACTCAGGACCTTTGGAAGAGTAGTTGGTGCTCTTAACCGCTGAGCCATCTCTCCAGCCATTTATTTTTATTTTTATTTTTATTTTTATTTTTATTTTTATTTTTATTTTTATTTTTATTTTTATTTTTGGTTTTTTCGAGACAGGGTTTCTCTGTGTAGCTCTGGCTGTCCTGAAACTCACTTTGTAGACCAGGCTGGCCTCGAACTCAGAAATCCGCCTGCCTCTGCCTTCCAAGTGCTAGGATTAAAGGTGTGTGCCATCACCACCCGGCGGCATTTTCTTTCAGGTTATATTTCTTATGTGTAAGGGTGTTTTGTCTACATGTATGTACGTGTACCATGCCACACCTGGTACACGAGGAAGTCACAAGACGGGACTGGACTCCAAGGACCTAGAGTTGCAGATGGCTACGAGACACTATGTGGGTGCTCAAAATTAAACCAGGGTCTTCTGCAAGAGCAGCCAGTGCTGTCACTGCCGGGACAGCTCTCCAGCCCCGTCAGCTGCTTTTATGTTAGATTCGTTTGTCCACTTCAGCCTTCCTATGTGGCGTTCAGGATACCAAACTGAAAGGACACAAGGCAGACGGGCCAGCTGTGCAGATCCTATTTCCTGGTTCTGAAGTCGCTTCTTTAAAATGAAGGGCTAAAAAGATGGCTCGCATGTGATCAGGCTTGCTGGTGACTGGAGGCTGGATCTCCACAAGCCAGTGAGAAGCGGATGCATGAAGTCAAGTGTTTGTAATGGCAAAGTGCCTGCCTGTGTGCGGAGAGGCAGACGCAGGAGAACCTCCAGAAGTCCCAGGGCCAGCTAGCTTGGCTCAGACAGCAGCAGAGACTGTCTCAGAGCAGGTGGAAGGGAGAGACACGCCCGAAGCCTCCCCTCTGACCTTCAGTTGTGCACTGTGGCACGCACAAACCCGCTCCCACACACATAAACTAAACGAATAAGTAAAATGAAGATGAAACCGACTTGTCCATTGTAGGGTGAGGGAGCCGGGGACTGTGCCAGCGGCTGCAGGCGGCCCTCGTTAGCTGACGGAGGATTAAGAATTTAGGTTAGTGCCCATCTCAAGTACACGGGTATCAAAACTGAACCTCACAGAATATCTGCACGGCCCTGCACTTACTTAGTAAATGGTCACAATTATTATTTATCACACAGAAGCAGGACTACAGGAGGCCACATGGCCTATTCAAAACAACCAGCCTTGAGGGTCAACCTTATTTCCTCTCTAACTCCAGCCTCCCATACACCCTGTTAATTTTATTTCTAGAGGGAAAAAAGTCCTTATCCTAAAGAAAGAGGAAAGGAGTCAGATAGTGGTGTCCAGCAACAGAAGTCTAATTAGTTACTTGGCTGAGGCAAACTCTAATAACCCTGATACAAGTGTGACACAGAAGACAGCCGAGGTCCCAGTGAGATCAGCATGCAGAGAATCAAGCTGCAGGGTGCTGCTGGCCCTGGGGATCCTACCTACCATGTGGCATGAGAGCCCACCGGGGCAGATTATAAATGCCAGTCAGGAAGATGGTCGGAAACACTTCCTGGAAGGGGAGTGGGTGTAAGGTCAGTAGCTTCGAAGCATCGCGAGGCTAAAGCATGCTGTGTTAGGACTCAGATCAGAGTCCCCAGGAGCTCTGTGTTAATTCTACTTGCTAAACTAGAGGATTCTTTCTAGCACAAATATTTTCCATCATTAATTCAATTACTATTTCATATAAACAAGACTACTCAAACATTAATTACAGAGCATAATACAACAAACAACTATGAAATTACTTCCAAGCTAATTACCATTAACTTACACCTACATAGATGTATGTTTGAAAGTTTTCTGTCTTTCCCTGAGGCTAGGGCAGAACTAGAAAGTGAACCCGGGGCCTTGCACAGGCTAGACCCACACATACCCCCCTCTTATACATTCCCCTTCGGCCTCAGCCTCTTGACCGTCTCTTAACCCCATCCACTTAGCCAGCACTGTAATTTTCCCCTAACAGCCAATTTACCATCTATAACTTAATTCCCCCCCTAGAGCATTAGCGCTATTGTGCCACCACCTGCCCACCTCCTCAACTGGTACCAACAAATTCCCTCTTTTGTGTTCTGTAACACAGACTGTCTGTTTTTCTTGTAAGGGCCAATCTGTCTGTCCAGTGGTCACAGTTTCTCAGAGTTCATCCTTGGCCATCTATTCACAGGTCTCTCTCTGGGTCCCTCATGTCTGCCTCAGTCCACACCCCAGAGATGATCTTCCCCCTGGAGCCTCTAGTCCTGACCCCCCTGGGCTACTGATCCAACATCTCTGTTCTCTGACAAGCCCTGAGGCAAACTTCTCTCTTAAATGGGATCTTGTCTAGGGTTCTCTAGAACAGCAGAGGGCACCAATGTCCACCACTGAAATCCATGGGGAGGACATCTGGAGTCCATGTGTACACTCCATGACCCCAACACACACACACACACACACACACACACACACACACAAACACACACTCTGTACACTCCATGACCCCAACACACACACACACACACACACACACACACACACACACTCTCTGTACACTCCATGACCCTAACACACACACACACACACACACACACACACACACACACAGTTTTAAATAACAAAACAGTAAAACCAGTAAAACAGTACTTTCTTTCTGGGTGTTAGTCATGAGGTGGGGGTCTTCTGTTGATTTGTTTGCCTTTCTTTTATGACAGTGGAGATAAAGCCAAGGTATTACTAAGGACACTTATGGGGCAAGCACTCCACAACTGAACTACATGCTCGCTATACCAACCGCACATCCTGGTATTCGGAGACATGGGGTTCCAGTATGTTGCTTAGGCTATTCCCAAACTTACAAGTATCCTAAGTAGGTGTGATCACAGGTTCGTGCCACCATGCCCAGCTCAATTTCCTGCATCCCAAGATCTCAGATGATAAAAATGAAGACAAGGCTTCTGGATTGCTTTACTAGCAGACTGACTGTGGATATGTTATCTCAGTTTCCACATTTATAAAATGAAAAGAAGCCGAGATTCTCTCCCAGGAGGCTAGGAAGAGTAAAGGTGTAACGCACTGCATTGTTCAGCTACCATGATTTCACTATTAAGATTAGTAATTTACTAACAGTACCAAAGATTAGAATAGTAACGTTAGAAGGACAAATAGACAGATGGCTTCAAGAATTCCTCCATTCCTCTAAGCCTTAGTTATTAGGATTGCGCTATGTTGGAATGATTAAAAACTTCCCTTACTTTCTCCCCTCCCTCCACCCATCCCTCACAACACCTTAATCCTGTGTGATGAAACTGTAATTTGAGAAACCTAAAAGATTCTCTTCCACAACAAACATTAAAGTAATTACTGAAAAAAATGTGCAAGGAGCGAGCACGTCCCTTCTCATTGGACAGGACGGCCTGATGGCTGTCTGCGGTTTCTCACTGTGGTGTACTCGGGTGACCCCATCTGTTTGGGGGAAGTCCCCTAAGTATCTCCCACGCACACCCTGATTTGAGTTCTGACCCAGTGCATGGCTCAGCAAGGCTGGAACACTAGTTCATTCTGTCTTCCGTACCAGTCACCAGGAGAGACACCCCAGGTACCTGGGTTCCAGCAGACCTTGTTCCACGCCCCAGGCCATCTCTCTCACGGCATTGGCAATCTCATGACGTGATGTGTATGCAAAGCAGACATTGAGGAAACACCTGAGGACGGCAGAGCAGAACAATTCACCAGAGACAGGGTCCGATGGCCAGAGCCTGAGTCCGGAGCAGCCCCTCCCGGAAGGACACAGGCACTTTATTTACTTTTGAAGGTAAGACTGTGGGCGGTTTCATGATTTCTTCATCTAATTAGATGATTCTTCATCTAATTAGATCAAGGCGTAAATGACCTTTTCTGCCTTCCTAACAACATCCACGCCCCAATTGCCAACCAGTCCACAGAGGAAGGGAATCCTCGGTGATATTAGCCTGAGGGGACCAGGGCAAGGTAAAATCAACGCCCACACTGCTGTTCCAAAGGCACACACAGTGGAGTGTGCCTTACTGAACTCTGTCCTCTGAATCTGTCCATGGGCCACAGAGTAGGACAGAAAAGACTCTTGAAAGGCATGTAGACAGGGTTAGGACTGTTGGATTTCTTTTTATTAATATTATTTTTAATTTTTTGAGGCAGGATCCCGCATGTAGGTTAGGTCGGTCTAAAATTCACTGAGATATGCCTGTCCTGCCTATCTGGTGATGGAATTCAGGGTATGCACTACCATACCAGCCTAAGACTGGACTATCTATCCTGACACTTGTCAAGTTCAAGTCTATGCGGTGTGTGTGGATGTTTGTGTGCATGTGTGCACATTTATGGTTCCCGAACAAACTGGGGTGTGGAGGGCAGGGGCTGGGCTTGCATGTGAATGAAGGGAGAGGCACCTGGTCTCCTCTGAAGGTCAAAGCCTCTAAGCATCCCAAACAACTCTCTTGAGAACCTTGCGGGGAGTGCAGACCTTGGAAGCTCCGGGTGCCTCTCCTAAGAAACAAGCCGATAACTTACTTGTTATAGTTCTTAGTAGCCTGGACAGCATGTGCAATCTTCTCCTGGAGGTCCAAGGGCAGCAGATGCAGATCACCCAAGACACGGATGCACACCCCATGCTTCTGCAGCTTCTCCCTGAGAGGGGAGAAAAGAGGTGGCACTGTGATGGGCACCCACGGAGCAGGGCGCAGGCTCGGGAGTAAGAACCAACCACAGACTTGCCGCCCGTGCCAGGCACTGTTGTGTGTATGCACTTCCAGAACCGTGTCAGCACTCGTACCCAGCCCCGCGCTGGGGTTCAGATAAGACTTGTCGAAGGTCATTTCGTGTGTCACATGTGGTGTGAACCAGATCTGTCTGCCTTGAGAACACACACTCTTGGCCACACAACACTACCCCAGGTGTGCTTGGGAGAGTTGTAGTTTACACATCTGTGATTTCTGTCCCAAGTCAGTAAATTGCTCCAGAGTCGGAACTGTATTATTGGTGGCATCTGTAAAATTCTTGTGCAATAAGAGAATAATGACAGCAGAGAGTATATATTTATAGAGTTAGATGGTTGAAATACTTTAGTCCAATCACCGAATTTCGCTGAGGTACAGACCATAAGTTCCCCTCTACAGACCAGGAGACTCAAGTCCAAAAAAGTTTAGAATGTTGAGAAATCTGGAAGGATGAGTGAGCGGCCAGGTCTGAGCTGGGGAGTCCGGCTCTAGAGCCTGACCACACCCTCGCTCACAGTGCATCCACACAGAAGCTCCCTGAGGTGAGTACTCACTGTGTCCACCCAGCCTCTCTCTGGGAATGCTACAAGGAAGCTGGCATTTTATATTGAGAGGCAGATTATTACTGTGTGACAGGAGTCTCTGGCAGGCCCTGAAGGACATGGCCCAGAATTCAAGGCCGCATCCCTGGCTCCTCTGCCTATATAACCTTCAACCACATATGGTCTGCGTCTGTGGAACAAGACCCACTTACCTATTCTGAGGGGTCTATAAGACTATAAAAGTTCAATGTATAGTTTAATCAAAGCCAAATTTGAGTAGTACCTAGATTTTAATCCACGGATACTCACTTTTGCCGTCCTGCAGGCAGTCCTGGCTTCTCTGAGCTTGGTGTTACTTGTCTCTCAGTCTCCCCTACCTGGACCCTTTGACAAGCCAGCCTGCCACAACAGCCTGACAGGCTGCTCAACTGGAAAAAGGTGCACAGGAGTGCTCATTCTATGACAACAGTCCAGAGGTGCTTGAGGGTCACAGAGGAACTACAAAGGGCCTGGAGGGGTGAGGACTGGGTTCCCAACCTGGCTCTGTCAACACTTACTGTGGCCACCTACAAGGCCTTTTCTTCTCTTTAATGTCTCAACCATGAAATACAAGTAGACTAACAGTTTTGTGTTTCCTGCGTGTGAATGTGGAGACCAGTGGATAACCTTGGGTGTCAGCCTCCTTGATGGCATTTCAGATAAAGGAGCGCAGGGCTGGGGTCAGGGAAGGGTAGACAGGGATGGAGGAACAGGCGCGTCTCCATCTGGACAGCGTCTTACTGTTCTTCCATCAAGCAGCTGAACTTCTGGCGGGCTAGATCCAGGAGTCCGTCAACCTCACTCTTGGAACGTTTGAAGTTCTCAATGCTGAATGCGTAGACGGTCACTTCTAGGATGCCCAGGTTCAAACACCAGCGCAGAGTCTGAGGGGGAGGCAAAGACAGAGCTAGACCACAGGAGAGGGGTGAGTGACTGATTCAGCTCTGACCAAGGAGTTTTCTCTCCTCCCCAGGGTGACTTCAGCGCTTATGTTTGAATAATGAGCCACCCTGGGGAGAAAGTTGTCACCACTCAGGACTCTGAAAAGCCTGAGGCACAAGGAGAAAGGCCAGGTGAAGCTACATGGCACGAGCCTTTCTAAAAAACAAAAACAAAACACAAACATGAACGCAGAGCAATCCCGGGTAGGCTATGGTGTTGTGGAACACTTATAACCTGCACTTCTGGGAGGGGGTGGCGGGAAGAGCGTGCGTTTAAGGTTAGCCTGGGCTATGTATACTGAACTGGAGACCATCATGGGTTATAAGAAATAATATCCTAAAAAAACAAAACAGGAAGAAAAACTCGAAACGGTCATTGTTATTTTCAGCAAGAACATAAAGTCCTAGGCTTTTACCCAGTGACTCCATCCTGAACTTGAAATGAGCTGCAGGCAGTGATTAACCTCTCTGGGACTAAGCTCCTTCATCTGCAGGAAGGGATTACCAAGCCATCCTGATAAGATGGCTGGGAGAGCATGTGTGAGGCAGAGGCCGGCGAGAGGGAGCAGAGGCCACAGCGAGCCACAGGCAGCACTGCGCAGCTTGCGAAGGGTTCCTGTGTCTCCTCTTCCAGACAAGTGTTCAGGAGTGGACTGCCGCTTTCACGCCACTGTAAACATGGCGGAGCAGGCACCTCTGAGGGCTTACCCACGTCTGCCGGCACGGACACAACACACCTAGCACTCGAGAGGCTGAGACAGGAAAACCCTGAGGTCAAGGCCAGCTTGAATACACCGGAAGATGCTGTCTTTGTGGTTGTTGTTTTGTTTTGGTGTGGTTTTTCAAGGCAGGGTTTCTGTGTGTAGCCCTGGCTGTCCTGGAATTCCCTCTGTAGACCAGGCTGGTCTTAACTCAGGAGATCTACATGGCTTTAAAGGCATGTGGCCACCTGGTCCAGCTAAATTCCCTAAAATGCAAAATAAATAAATATATAAGCCACTGTTGGGAAAGTCGCCTAGTTGGTAAAGTATTTGCCCAGCGTGAGTGAATGCCTAGGTTAAAAGCATGTATAGCAGCTCCATGCCTGTAATCCCAGCACTCCCAAGTAGAGACAAGAAGATAGGGGGTCAGGGTTACTTTTGGTTACATGGAGTTTGAGGCCAGCCTGGCTATATAAGTAAGATACTGCCTCAAAAATAAATATAACCACTCATGGTATCTCACGGTTCATACCAACACTAAGAGGCAGAGGAAGGCAGGTTTCTATAAGTTTGAAGCAGCCTGATCTACAGAGTTCCAGGCCAGCTAGGGTTATAAAGTGAAAGCTTCTATCCAAAATAAGCAAATAGACCTGGCAGTGGTCCTACATGCTTTTAATCCCAGCACTCAGGAGGCAGAGACAGGCATATCTCTGTGAGCTTAAGGCCAGCCTGGTCTACAGAGCACGTTCCAGGTCAGCCAGGGATATACTGAGAAAAACCCAAAACAAACAAACAAACAAACAAACAAACATGCAGCATCCTTTGCTGTCACTAGAATATAAGTAAAGGAAAAAATAAAATAAAAATAGCCTTGACAAGCATAAAGTCATAGAATGATACGCACAATTACAAAAGTTGATTTTGACATCCATGCATGTGTGTGGATGCGTTCATTCACAGCACAAAATGTGTATGAAAATTACAGACAAAGTTGCGGGCACTGGATCCTTCCTTCTACTACATGTGGTCCAGCTATTGAACTCAGACAGCTGCTAGCGCCCTTTCCTGTTGACCCAGCAATTTCCTAAATGGTAAGACATTTAGTAGCAGCCTGGATGTGAGATACAATTAAAATAAAATGACTAATGGCGGCAGCAGAACACAGAAGCTTGCTAATCCTAATATTCTGAGATGACGAGACAGTTGTGTTAGCGCCACGATGAGCCCCTTGGGTAGCAAGCCACAAACAAAACAAAACGAAAAGAAAAGCACTCAAACCACAGGAAACTCCAAGTGTCAGTTTTTTAGCTGTCATCCAGGTCTTCAAATCACTCACCCCAGGCTGTCGCCCGCACCCACCTCAGCAAGCTTATTGAAGCCCTGCGCGTGGCCCTCCTGCCGCTCCACCTGGCACTTCTTGGCATAGCGGCGGTTGCCATCCATTATGAATGCGACATGTTTGGGTACTGGGCCAGCCTATCGCAGAGGACAGATAATGAGCCAATTTCATTCTGTCTGGGATAAAAGGCGAACATGCCATCCCTCCCAATAGGTTTCAATAACCAGATAAAGTCCAAGGGCTACAGGACGAGCCCGTCAGTGCTGCAGTGCTTCTTGCCAAGCCCGACAGCCTGAGTTTGATGCCCAGGACCTGGATATGTGCTGGCGAAGGAAAACAACGATGCTCCACCTCCACATGTGTGCTGTGGCTGTATTTGCCTCCATGGAACATGCATGCATGCATACATACATACATACATACATACATACATACATAAAGAGAGAGACACACAGACACACTAAACAATTGTTATTGCAATATGTCACAATAAAATCTGAGAGAGAACTTGGTACTCTGTTTTCACTTTTAGGAGGTAAGCAGTTCCCGGGACCTCCTCCGTCCTTGCATGCTAACCCCCACGAGCCTTTCCTAGAGTCCCTGCTCTCCTGTCCTTCCCCTTCCACATCAACAGCAGTAGCCTTCGCTTTAACTTCTTGACCCCACCATTCCCACACAGGAAGAAAACACATGAGATTAATTTTTATGCGATGGGCTTATTTGACTTAACATGATAACCAGTTCCATCTATTTTCCTAAGAACTACATGATTTCTTTCTCCTTTGTGGTTAAACAAAGCACCACTGTGCTGCTATACCACATTACTTTTTGTTTTGTTTTGTTTTTTGTTTTGTTTTGTTTTGTTTTGTTTCAAGACAGGGTTTCTCTGTGTAGCTCTGGCTGTCCTGGAACTTACTCTGTGGACCAGGCTGGCTTCGAACTCAGAAATCTACCTGCCTCTGCCTCCCAAGTGCTGGGATTACAGGCATGCGCCACCACCGCCCAGCACCACATTTCTAAAACACCATTCACTCACTGAGAAGCACAGAGGCTGATCTGGCAACCTGGCCACTGTGACGGGCGAGCAGCACACTGCTTGAGGGTATACAGGAGTGACCCAGCTGGATCACACCAAATCTACCTTTCACTGTCTAAGGAATTTCACACTGACTAGACTACATTACCCTCAGCAATGGTTCTTTTGTCCTTGTCAAAGCCTGTTGTTTTTTGGATTTTTATGAAGACTTATTCTGACTAAAGCAAGACAAATTTTTTCTATAACTGTATATGAATGGATCCTTGGCTTGCATACATGTCTGTGTACATATATGTCTGTGTACCGCACATGAGCCAGTACTGGACTTACAGTGAGCTGCCCAATGGGTGCTGGAAATTGCACCTGAGTCCTCTGCATGAACATCAAGTTCTCTTAGCAACTGAACCACCTCTCCAGCTCTTTCTAACCTGATCTGAATTTTAATGTTTATTTAGCTTGTAGCTACTGATACTAATCATTTTTTCCAGGTACTTATTGACTCATTTGTAATTCTTTATTTTAGATCTGTTCAATTGATTTAACTCTTTTATTGTCTCATTTTTTTTAATTTTTTAATTACATTAATTTATTTAGTATGAGTGTGTGTGTGTGTGTGTGTGTGTGTGTGTGTATGTGTGCGACTGTGGAGGTCAGAAGACAATTCATAAGAGTCAATTCCCTATAAGAAAACTGTTGGGCTGAAGAGATGGCTCAGCGGGTAAGAGTACTGACCACTCTTCTGAAGGTTATGAGTTCAAATCCCAGCAATCACATGGTAGCTCACAACCATCCATAATTAGATCTGACGCCCTCCTCTGGAGTGTCTGAAGACAGCGACAATGTACATACATATAATAAATAAATACATCTTGAAAAAGAAAAAGAAAAAGAAAAAAAGGACTGTCTTCCCGATCCCATGAGTTGGGATGGTATGGTGGGATGGTTTAGGGGATAATTTACAAATAACTATGGTCTTGGACAGGGAAAAAACAAAATAAGAAGCTTAGACTCAGGGATTTCTATCTCTCCTTTCCTTTCCTCTTCTCTTTTCCTTCCTTCATTTTATTTTATTTTATTTTATTTTATTTTATTTATTTTATTTTATTTTATTTATTTATTTATTTATTTATTTATTTATTTTTTTGAGACCAGACCTCTCTTTAGGCGGGAAATAGAAGGTGGGACATCAGGAGGAGAGAGAGTTCTGTGAGAGAAGGAGGGGGGAGATTCGCTGGAAAGACATCATGAGCAGGAGACGTGGTACCTGGGCACAGGTAACCAGCTATGTGGCAGAAAGTAGGCTAGAAGAACTGGGGTATTTTAAGTTATATCTAGTCAGAGACAAGCCTAGCTATCTGGCCAGGATATTTGTAAATATATTTTGAATCTGAGTCTTGTTTCTGGAGTACGAGGCTGGGAGGACGAGCCAGGGGCTGGCTTCAACAGTTCTCTCCTCTGCCATGTAAGTTGTGGGGCCCAAATCTAGGTTAGCACACTTGGTTGCAAGAACCTCTTTATCCACTGGGCCATCTTTCACACTCATCCCTCCACAGTCTTTTGCTTTTGCCTGCTATACTTCTTTCTGCCAACACGAGGCTGACACACATAGTTTCCTAAGGAAAGAGTTTCCATTTTCTGGCCTACTTGCGATTATTTGACATTTGTAGGCGAGTATGTGGAAATACAAAGCTTAATGACTCAAATTCATTGTTAAACACTGCTTGACCGTCTGTATCTAAAAAATAAAGCCAGGCTGATTGGCGTGCATCAAAACCTCAGGCACTGAATATGACATCGTTGTGATTCCTGGTGGGGCCTTTGATGGCTCAGCTGGTAAACCTTGCCCCAAAGCCTGATCCTGAAAGTTGTCCTCTGTCCTTTAAATGTACACTATATATCACAATACCAAGATAAATAACCGAGTACCACTATATATTGTGCTAAATTCTTTGTGTCTGTATTTCTTTTAATCCTCAAAAAGACAAGTTTGTTAAGCCACATGGTTGGTAAAGAACAGGGCTTTCCCTCATGGTTGTCTGCCTCTAGAGTAGATGGTTAGCTCAGAAGATCCTCCGAGGAGAACTGGATGGGAGCTCTGGGGCAGTGGTTCTCAACCGTCCTAACGCTGTGGCCCTGTAGTATAGCTCCTCATATTATGCTGACCTCAACCATGAGAGCATTTCTACTGCTACTTCATAAGTGTCATTTTGGCACTATTGTAAATTGTAATGTCAGTATCTGATATCGAACCCTGTGAAAGGGCTGGGACCCACAGGTTGAGAGCCACTGCTCTAGTAAGACAAATTTCTGCTCCCTCCCATTCAGAGTCATATTCTCTCTTCTTCTTTCAAACTCAGAGTCTTGTGAATACTAAGAAAGCATCCTACCAGTGAGCTCTTTTGACACTCCCAACGCCACAATTCAGTTTTCCAGAAGGAAAATCTAACAGTCTATGTGATCCAATGATATTAAGAGACCTTGATTAGCCTTAAAAAAAGTCACTCAGTACAATAAATACTAGAAATGAAACCCTGCAAACTACATTATAATTTCAAGATTCTCTCAGTCCTTTGCTATATTCCACTTCATCGGGATTGCTGAAATTTATTAATGAACTTTAACGCGACTACTCAACTATCCACAAGGTCAACTTTTCCTCTGGGGTACCGCTCACCTTTATGATGTAGGCACAGAACCGTTCCCAAAGTGACAGCTCTCCTTCTTTGATCCATGACATAGTTCTTGCTATGTCAGAAATCACCCAAGAACAAAAAAACCAGAGAGATAACCTTGAATAAATGAAAAGAGAGAGAGAAGTCATCCGTGCTTGCAATAAAACGGACTGCGGCAAGCAACACACGTCTGAATCCAGAGACTGTTCTAATCCACTCAGGCCTCTACAAGCCACCGGGAGACCTTTGGAACAAGGTGGTCCCCATTTTCTTATCCTTCTTACGTGCACTGATTTCTTCCAAATATCCTGTCTCCTCATGGTACCTACATATTGGTCAATTCCCGCAACTTCCTTCTCTATTGCCCCGCAATCCATTTCTCACTTTGGGCTAATCAATCACTACCCTCCTTGGCCGTCGCACCTGTGACCTCGATGACCACTCTCCCGGCCGGACTTTGGTGTCTCCCGCAGCTAACTCCACATCCAGCTTCCCCTTCCTCTGGGTCTCTGTGTTCACTCCGCACCTAGGACCCGGGAGAAGGCGTTTTTCCACCACTCCGGGGCGACTCCCGACTTGGCGCTGGAAGAACACGTCACCTCTACGCGCTGGAACACGCCTCCTCCGTCCGTGGTGGGAGGGGCCGCCCCTGCGGATTCGGGGGCGGAGCGATGCGAGTTCTTGCCAGTTGACTATTGGTGGACGTTCTCGCGGGGCGTGGAAACAGCGGCTGGAAGGCCGAGGTCAAGCGAGCCGATACTGCCATGGTTAGGGTCTCCTGCTGCAAACCCTGCGCGTTAGGCGAGAGAGTCGAGGCTAAGAAGCTCTCGGCCCACGCATGTTGCGTGGCCTCAGGCGTTGTGGCAATTTGTTCCGGAGAGAAGATAGGGTTGCTCCACCTCAAAAATGAGTTTCTCTATGGATGATCGCAATGCTTATATTTTGGGAGACAAGGTAACATCGTATTTTGACAATATTCCTACCTCAGTCTCCCAATTGCTGGGGATATGGACGTAAACCATGGAAAAGTGATCTGCGTTTCTTTAAAATTTTTTGTCTTAGGGCTGGAGAGGTGGCTCAGCCGTTAAGAACACTGGCTGCTCTTCCAGAGGTCCCGAAATCAATTCCCAGCAACCACATGGTGGCTCCCAACCATCTGTAACGGGATCTGACGCCCTTTTCTGGTGTGTCTTAAAAGACAGCTACAGTGTACTTACTTACATAAAATAAATAAATCTTTAAAAAAAATTATTAAAATCGTTCTTTTAGCGGAAACTGGTGGTGCGTCATCACCGAACTCAGCACTCAGAAGCTTGAGGCCTTGAGGATTAGTTAATGTCTTTTCTGCTAAGTAGTACATTTAGAGTCACCCTGATCTACGGGATACTGTCTCATCAAAAAATTCTAACGTAGCCGGGCAGTGGTGGTTGGTGCAGGCCTGTAATCCCAGCACTCTGGGAGGCAGAGGCAGGGGGATTTCTGAGTTCGAGGACAGCCTGGTCTAGAGTGAGTTCTAGGACAGTCAGGGCTATAGAGAAACCCTGTCTTGAAAAAAACAAATCCAAAAACCAAAAACAAACAAAACCAAAACAACAAAAAAAAAACAAAAAAAAAAACTATTCCTTGTCGCCTTTTATGCTGCTAATTCATCGGGAAGGTTTCTTGCTCTGCTCACTTCTGGGGAGTGACTTAAAGCATCCCAACTTTATAAGTTGCAGATTACAATGACCCATATCAATGGACTTAAACGGACAAGCCAGAAAGAGCTTCACTCTTAGGATTCCCAAAATCACAGTCCATAGCTCTAGGGAACATGCCAGAAGCCCTGGGTTCAGTTTCCAGCCCAGCATTAAAAAAAAAAAAAAAAAAAAAAAAGCATGGTGCCAGTGAAGGCAGGACCATCAACAGTTTAGGTCACCTAGGGCGCTTGAGGCTAGCAGGGCCTACACAGGAAAAACTCAGCTTCAAAAGTAAGCAAAAATAGAAACAATCTTAGCTTTGGGGCTTTTGGAGCAAGAACTCCAAAGCATTAGCTGTACAGTAAGTCTTGAAGGAGTTTGAGATACTTCACAGAACAAGACTGGTCCTAGACAGGGCTTCAGGAGATGCGCCTCCTCAAGTGTTACCCACTGCCTTTAGTGGTATGGGGAAGCAGTTGTTCCGCTTTCTCAAAAAAAAAAAAAAAAAAAAAAAGCCAAAAAACTGAATTTTCAGTATCTGATGCAACTAGTCTTTCAAATCATACTTCTATCTGTAATAGAATTTCACAATTCCAACGAACCCCCCCCCTTTTTTTAACCTCATTTGCTCTGTGACACCACAGGGTAAGATGTCACCTGTCCAGCTTTACCTGAGGAAAGCACAAAAGGTGACTCAGCAAAGCTGTGAGGATGAATGCCCCATTCATCAGCTCTCACACTTGCATTTCCTTTGTGAGCTGGGAAGCTCCTGCTAATCACACCGTTTCTCAGGAAGGCTCTTAGCTTACTGAAGCCTAGTAGTTAGCGCGCCGCTGGGTTTTAACTTTTGGTGCAATTAGTTAAAGGGTCACAAACCTCCTGCTCTGGTAACAGTTTGAGGATTTATTTAATCCACTTTCTGTTAATACTTAGGTTTTCCTTCAGTAAAGTATTTCCTTCCCCCTCCCCACCACTCCCTTTGAAAAAATCTTCCTGTAAGCGCTCACTAGAAAGTTAGCAAACTGTATCACAAAATAGTGGTTTATAGTCGGAGAATCTCCTTTGGCCTCAATTTCCCCAGTTCTGTATGGGACTTTCCTTTTTGGGGGTGTTGCAAGGGGTTAATTAGGATTTGTAAAGAGCTTTGCGGAGTAAAGGACAGAGTATTATGAGGGTCTCATGCCCTAAGCCCTGGCCCCAGCCTTTCATCCCAGCAGAGGCATAGGCATCCCCATTCTTATGCATTCCAGGCCTCTAATCCCCTCTTGAATGTGGCAGCTTCCAAGGAAGGGACAAGAGGCCTTAACTAGAAACAAAAATCCAGTGTAATGAGGTGCTACAAGGGCTGAACTTTCAAGATTCATCCCTAACAAAGTGGGAAGGAGAAAACTTAATGGTCCTGTGACTTCCCAATCCGTGGTGGGGATTATGCGACGACGGGAAAAGCGTCCTAGGCATCGGATGAGAGAACAGTTCCAGTTTTGGAGTACCAATAAGTCTTTATTTTTCCCAGGGAAGAGAAGGAAGGTAAAGTCAGCTTGTGTTACAAAATGATTATACGATAGGAGATAGGGATACAAGGACTCGGGTACAGCAAAAATCAGCCATGAAATAAAACACCCCAGGGGTGGGGGTCACCCAAGCCTGGGGGCGGGGCTTAGTCTCCTGCAGTTCAGGAAAGAGATCTGGGAAAGGACAGACAAATACACCCTTTCCCACCCTCCCCATAAATTCAAGATTTCTCACAAAGCTTTGGTTTCTAGCAGTAAACATGGAGATACATTCGTCCGTCTCCTAGTAACAATCTCGTGGCCTCTTTGACATAAGTTCCTTGCACCGCCATTAAGTTCCTGAGTGCCTCAACTGTACATTCATTTGCAGTCCCTTTTCTGCTCCCCAGATTCCACTTTCTGCATGGAAGGCCCCACAATTGCTTCTCACTACCTAAGGGTGACAGATGACATTGGTTCGATCTTTCCAAAGGCGAATCACACCATGAGATAGATGGTCATGCCAAGAAGTGGCTCACAAGCCATCCCTGCACAGAGGAGTCTAAGGCAGGAGGATAGCCAGGAATCTGAGGCTATCTCCGGCTACTGAGTGAGACCCTGTCTCAAAACCACCAACCAAAAACTCTTTACTGAGTTAGGGAACAATGAGAGAATGAGGTTGGTGGCTTCTTCAGAACTTTCACGTGGGTCATTCAAGAGTTGTAGAGATGGCCAACAGAGTAACTGAGCATGAGTTTTCTTATGAGGGAGAAGAGGGGCTGACTTAAGGTCCTTGTGGTCCAGAATGGGAGACAGGGGAGGAGCACGGAAGGGAAAGCCATGATCCCAGAGGCTCACTTTGAGAAGAGGACCCCACACTTAGGTTTGAGATGGTGTTGTCTGGTGCAGAACTTTCTGTCAAAGATGCTTTGGCTATTTTTCTCTCAATACAACAAAAGTTTTGTAAACAATAAAACCCCTTAAAAGAACATGAAGACCAACACATTTATATCACACAACTAGACCACCTAGCAATCACCAACTCAGAGACAGTAAAGTCCTACAGAGGCCAGACGAATACAATTAGTTAGGGGCGGGGGCAGCATTTGGGGGAAACAAGAAACCAGGATCGGACACACACACCACCCAATGTGTTCTATTGCATTTGTCCCGTTTCAACACAGCGAGGAAGGTTTGTGGCGATCTCAAAGCATGTAAACGAAACTCCCCACCCCCTCTTTCCTTTACCAGCAGGGCAGGACACTTGCCACAGAGGCCCACACTCGTGAGTCTCTCTGGAAGCCAAGATTGTGAAAGGTTAAGGATTCCCATGCCTGGACAGCAGTGTGGGAATAAGGGTATTGGTTTTGAATTGCAGCCTTACCAGGATAATGCAGTGAGTGGCAGGGTACTTCCTAGCACAAATGAAGTGCAGGATCTCCAGTATCAAAAAAACAATCAAACAAACAAAAATCATCTCATTCTCATAAATTTGCATTAAAAAATCAACATACACACGAGCAAACACTCACACTCTGCTGTGCGTGGCAGGCTTAGACTAATCTGGGAAAAGGATGGACTTGGTACGGAAAGTTATTCTTGCGCCCTTCACCCGGCCCTGCCCTTTAATGTCTCTGGTACCACCCTTTCCTGTTTAGAATGATTTCCTACATTTTGCCAAAACCAGATCAAATCTTGGGGCAGCTCAACTAAAACCTGTGAGACATTTTTCAAGGACGCTACGGCAGAAAAGCCAGTTCCCGTAATCGGCAAAAATGAGGCAGTTGGACAGGCTGTGCACGCCAAACAGTTGGTCTCCATGGTGATCAAAACAAAACAAAACAAAAAAAAAAGTATTCCTGCTGTGCAGACCTGGAGCTGCTGCAGACTTATTATCCCTGAGATTGCTCATGTACCTGAGAACACAGTGCAGGAACGAGGGCCTTAAGATTAAAATATACAAAAATACAAACCCAATACTTATATTAAGAAAAAAAAACGCACAAGATACGTCATTCGCACATAGATAGTGCAGTTGGCATCCTGGAGAAAGTGGGGCCCAAGGTGCAGTTACCCAAGGGAGCAAATAAATTAAAATCCCATTGGCCCAGAGAGGGCTGGGAGTGGGCGGGGGGAGCAGTCGCTCCCCCAACCACCCTCTTTTCCTGTCATCACAACCCGTTGCTAGACCCCGTTCCCAGCACACCTTCGCAGGACTGGGTTATGAGTAAGCACGGTGTGAAAATAGCCTCGCCCTGCTCCTGAGAGGCCCTTCCTCAGAACATAGTAGCTTGGAGGTTCATTAATCTTGGTTTGACACTTGTTTCACATCCTGTCTGGCACGGGGAAATATCACACAGCCTTCTACAAAAGAAGGGCTTCTCTATCCCAGTCACTTGGCCAAGCCTCAGGTAAAGCATGCAGGTTCTAGGGTGGTTCCCCCACAAAGGCCTTCACTTGCTTGGAGACAGAGCGTGGCAGGAGTTCCTTCGCCTCACCCTCTCCCTCCCTCCAAGGAAAGACAGGGTGACACTGGGAACCCCGGCCTGAGACATGGCAGTGCAAGCCACCCACGCAACCCCCCCTTATCCCCACTTTCTCCACTCTGCAGATTGATGCCTCCTCCCTGAAACTCCCCATTAGCCAAAGAAGAATAACCCTGACTCCTGGGCCTCAATTCTGGGCTTCTGGGAGCAGGGCAGGGCTCTGGATCTCTTCCTCTTCTTCCCGGAAGTAGGCAGGCTTTCCCTGAGAACTGGGGCCCTGCTGGGCCTTCAGTGGACACGAGGCTACCATATGGTTGATGCTTTGGCAAAAGTGGCACTTCTTGGGCTGGGGTGGCAGCTTGCATTCCTTGGCATGATGGTCTAGCCCACCACAGTTGTAGCACCTGGCAGGAGACAAAATGGTAACGGTGAAAGAGATACTCAGGAAAACATTTGAAGCCTCCTGATAGGCTGACACTTCCATCCATGTTTATGACTCTATAATCACCCTCTTCCTGGTGACCTATTTCCTGCTTCTGAAATATAAATCTTTTCCCCTTCCTGGTCTACGTAGCATTGTTTACTTTAAAAAAAAAAAAAAAAACTCAAACGTTTGAATTACCAAATGAAGACTCAGGAGCCAGACACTATGGGGAAGGCCAGCTAGCTCAGAGGCAGAGAAAGCACCCAGCTCAGCTGACTGCCGTCCTCCAACCACACACAGAACAAAGCTCCTGCAGCTCCTCTCTCTTCCCTGGGATCTCTCATGCTCACACCCAGTCAGCAGGTTGCTAGCTCTGCCTCATGACTCATCCTTGACTTTATTTAGTTCTTGTTTATAGAGAGCTCTTGGGTTAGTCCGGGCTGGGGCTCACCACACCTACTTGTTCACAGTAAACAGAAAGCTCTTGGGGTGAGTTAAAGGTGCTTGCTAGGGCTGAGCCCAACACAACAAGAAACAGGTTTTTCCAGTTCACAGTCTATCTCGGGCTCGCAATGGGATCAAATATCCTGCAACATTGTAGATGATCTTCCAGTGACCATCAACTTGAAAAGATGAAGAGAACAAAAATAGATCCCAGCTGTGAGGTATTGTGGGGGGGGGAGGGGGGGGAAGGGGGTCGATCAGACTGCCTTGTTAGATTTTCTGCAAGGGAAGAAAGTGCTCTCAAGCCCCGAGTCATCTCTTCAGGCCTATTTCCTTGTCTACTCATTCATTATTATATTATTTTTTCGAGACAGGGTTTCTCTGTGTAGCCCTGGCTGTCCTCAAACTCAGAAATCCGCCTGCCTCTGCCTCCCAAGTGCTGGGATTAAAGGTGTGCGCCACCACCGCCGCCCGGCTTACTCTTTCATTTTTAAGACAACCTGTCACTATAGACTCTTGCCTGGTCTTGAACTGGTGGAAGGTTCAGTTTGTTTGTCTCTAAGTCCTGGCATTACAAACATGTGCCACCTGACCCGGCTGAAGAATGTAGTTGTTTTGTTTTGTTTTGTTTTTTTGTATTTTGAGCCAGGGTTTCTCTGGGTAGCTCTGGCTGTCTTGATACTCCCTCTGTAGACCTCAAACTCAAGAATCTGCCTGCCTCCTGAGTGCTGGGATTAAAGGCATGCGAGACCATGGCTAAGAAAGAATTTTTAAAGCCAAACTATACTAGCTCTTCAGAGGCTAAGAGGTTCTTTAAGCCCCATAGCAAAACTGCTGAAGCTAACCAACTGAAGCTCGGTTCAAGAACTACAGATACGCCGGGCGTGGCGGTGCACGCCTGTAATCCCAGCACTGGGGAGGCAGAGGCAGGCGGATTTCTGAGTTCGAGGCCAGCCTGGTCTACAGAGTGAGTTCCAGGACAGCCAGGGCTACACAGAGAAACCCTGTCTCGAAAAACCAAAAAAAAAAAAAAAAAAAAGAACTACAGATACTATTCAGTATACCATCTCACACCATCACAGAGATCGGCATTATAACCTTCGCTTCTGAAGACCTTGTGGACAGTGTCACACTGCACAATAGAGGACAGTCTGATGGCTCAATTTATCTTTTGCAATGGGATCCAAGTGGCATCCCGGGTGACATTCCCCATCTCCTTGGCAACTTACACAAGCTGGGAGCCGCCCTTCCAGGCCCTACCTGTCCCCTTTGGACCGTCGCTTCTGCAGGCTCCTCCCCTTTGGCCGCCGCTCACTCCCAATGCAGAACACGCCACCGGGGCCAGTGACGCGGATGGATTCCAGACCCTTGGCAGACTTCTTAAAGGTGAACTCCACCGCCTCGCCCTCCTTGAGGCTTCGGAAACCTTCCATGTGCAGCTTGCTCTATCAGGTGGAAACACGAGAGTTTTACCATCGGCCCCATAACCGTGCCAGAAACCAAACCTGCAAAACTGCCGTCCCTATAAGACAGGAAGAAGGAGAAGTCACAGAACTCCCGTCTCACAGAGAAGAAAATAGAACTCCTGGTGGAGCATGGCAGCACATGCCTGTCACCCTAGTTTGACACACATGAAAATATGTAGACAGAAACATAGCGAATGCCGTGTTTATGGTTACTAACATAATATAACTAGGTGGCGTCTGGTGGTGCAAGCCTTTAATCCCAGTACTTGGGAGACAAAGGCAGATGGATCTCTAGGTTGAGGCCAGTCTGACCTATATATACACAGATGCATTTCAGGCCAGAACCTTCCTGAACTCCCTCCTCCCCACTCCCCACCCCCCAAAAAACAACAAAAACTTTACAGAGATAAAAATACAACAAAGAGCACTGACTGCTCTTCTGAAGGTCCTGAGTTCAAATCCCAGCAACCACATGGTGGCTCTCAACCATCCCTAATGAGATCTGATGCCCTCTTCTGGAGTGTCTAAAGACAGCTACAGTGTACTTACATATAATAAATAAATAAAATTTAAAAAATACAATAAAGAAGGCAAAATGCTAATCTATAAATCTGGGAACCACAATTATGACAAATTTTGTCTATTCCTATAACCTTGTTAAGTCTGAAGTCATAAAGATTGTGGTTCTGAAAATTGAAATCAGTTTCAGGATAAGGATAAAAGAGATTTCAGGAATCTTCTGGTGTGTCTGAAGACAGCTATACAGTGTACTCATATGCATAAAATAATAATTTTTTAAAGATTTATTTTATGTATCTGAGCACGCTGTAACTGTTTTCAGACACATTAGAAGAGGGTATCAGACCCCATTACAGATGGTTATAAGCCACCATGTGATTCCTGGGAATTGAACTCAGGACCTCTGGAAGAGCAGTCAGTGCCCTTAACCACTGAGTCATCTCTCCAGCCCCAATAAACAATTCTTTTTTTTTTCTTTTTTTTTTTTTTTTTTTTTTTTTTTTTTTTTTTGGTTTTTCGAGACAGGGTTTCTCTGTATAGTTCCGGTTGTCCTGGAACTCACTCTGTAGACCAGGCTGGCCTCGAACTCAGAAATCCGCCTGCCTCTGCCTCCCAAGTGCTGGAATTAAAGGCATGCGCCACCAACGCCGGCTAAAGAATTGGAATTCTAAAAATGAATGCGCGCCCTCCCGCCTTGTGTCAAAAACCTGGAGATGCTGGGGATCGAACCCAGGACCTCATACATGCTAAGCATGCGCTCTACCACTGAGCTACATCCCCACCACCCCAATTCTTTTTAAAAAGCCATACACAATCAGACAAATCTACGAAAAGCCACTTCCCACTTGGAGGGAAACGGAACAGGAAGTGATGCAGCCCTGGCGATCCACCTCTGCTGGCCCAGCAACCCCAGCACTCAGGAGCCTGGACAGAAAACGCCGGCTGCAGCTGGAGGCCAGCATGGGCTACATGGTTATCTCAAGGCCAGAACGCTTGGAAGGACAGATCTACTTTAAAATATATTACTAAGTGGCTGGCAGGATGGCGCAGTGGGTCAGTTGCTGCAAAGTCTGAAAACCTCTGAGTTCAGCCTCTGGAACACACACGACAGAAGGGCGGATTCTCCCTAGTTGTTTTCTAACCTCCACATGCACACTGAGGCACGTGTACCCTCCCCTCCCACACACACATTAAAAAAAAAAAAAATCAACAAATTTGTTGTTCATGCCACTTTTTTTAGAGGCAGGGTTTCTCTGTAACCTTAGCTGTCCCCTCCGCAAACCAGACTGACCTCAAACTCTCAAACTCAGAGATCCACCTGTTTCCGCCTCCCAAGTGCTGGGATTAAAGATCTGACACCACAGCCCTGTAGGTTTTGGGGGTTTTTGAGACAGAGTCTCAACTATGCCACTGCCTGACCTCAAATTCATGATTCTCCTGCCTCAGCCTCCAAGGTGTTGCAATTTCACATGTATTCCAGAGCAATGAGGTAAGTTTGTTTATTCTTTGCTGTCTTTTCTCTTCTCTTCTCTTCTCTTCTCTTCTCTTCTCTTCTCTTCTCTTCTCTTCTCTTCTCTTCTGTCTCTCTCTGTCTCTGTCTCTGTCTCTCTCTGTCTCTCTCTGTCTCTCTGTCTCTCTCTCTCTCTCTCTCTCTCTCTCTCTCTCTGACAGCTCTGCTATCTAAGCTGCTTGACTTTCCTTCAGCTCCAGAGCCTCCTGCTACACCCCTGGGAGAGCGGGACCAGGTGAACATACCCAGCGAAGAAACAGATAAGAAACTATTTGATTTGGAATGTAAATAAGGATTTAGAGCAATCTCTATAGACTAGTGTCCTGGAAACACTACAGGTTGCACCAGAACTTGAAAAAAACGTAAGGGTAAGTAGTTTTCGGGGAGTCTACTAGCCCCCTTTAACAAGCAGGGGAAGCAGGTGGTCATCAGAGGAACCAAGAATCCCTTAGTCCTGTAATCCCAGCACTTGGGAGGCAGAGGCAGGCGGATTTCTGAGTTCGAGGCCAGCCTGGTCTACAGAGTGAGTTCCAGGACAGCTGGGACGACACAGAGAAACCCTGTCTCAAAAAAACCAAAAAAAAAAAAAAAAAAAAAAAAGAATCCCTTAGTCACAGCTGCCACCTGTGCACATACCAGATCCATTGATCAACACCTCCTAGCCCTTAGAGTAAAGGATTCAGAATATCTGTCCACAAAGAGTCACGATAAGGCATGGGACTCCGTGGGACTCAATGCGAGGCGCCCTCCTAACAAGACAATGGTTCTTTCTCACTTCCCTAAAAAGAAAAGGGAAATGATCTGGGCGAGGTGGGTGCAAGTCCTTGACGTTAGCAGAGGCATTGCATCTGAGGCCAGCAAGGTCTACACAGTCCCAGGCCAGACAGGTTTATGCGGAGACACTATTGAGTGAGACACACCCACACCCTTCCACACCCACAGGCAAAGAAAAGAAAAAGTAAATGAATTCAGAGAAACAGAACAGACCCCAAGCACATGTTCAGGACTGTCTGAGGGCCTCAGCACGTGCTGCTATATTCCAGTTGGCAGAGTAAGTCACTCTAGACTCTAGCCAGACGGGGTGCAAATCACCCACCATAACCTCTGTATTCAAATAATTTAATTGATATTTTTCTAAGCAGTGTTTACCTTGCTTATATAGACCAGGCTGGCCTCAAACTGGAGGTCTCCCACCTTTAACCTCCAGAGTGCTGGAATAACATAGTAGGTCCCTAGTAGGCATCTTAGCATGCAGTACCTTTCGACATAAACAGTATTAGGTCCAGATTCTAATGGACATGGCCTCATACGCACAAATTAGACATTTTATGGTTATTTATAACTGTCCCAGAAACATTGTCATAGAAATACTGCAAAGGTAGGTTTTTCACTTTTTAAGAAGGGTTCTAGGGATAGAACCACACGTTGCTAAGCATGGTTAGAACCAGAGTGCCCCCCCACCTAGTGCTTTACACACGCAGGAATATCCAAGGTCTGGTGACCTCCTGCCCCAATTTGATGTGAGCAAGGGGGATAAAAACCTTAAAGCAGGAAATAAAAGTAATAGAATGTTCAAGAGGACCCATCCCTCAGCCCCGCTGCACAGAAACTACCCTAAAACCACTCCTAAAAAGTTAAGAGGCGCTGGGCTGGAGAGGAGGAGCAGAGCGGCCAGGCCAACTGGCCAGGCCAACCGCCTCTCCCCAGCCGGTTCCGGCCTGAGCAGGGTCCCTCCCAGGTCCAGCTGGGATGCCGAAGATAAGCGCTTAGGAAGAACTGGGTCTCCGAGCACGGGGTTCCCTCCTCACTCATTTGTAAAATGGAGTATAGGCTGATTTTACGGTTGTGCTACGGGGGTTTTATGCATGAGGAGTAGTTAACACTTGACCAGCCATGTATAAATCCTCAGGGAGCACCAATTACCTACCTTTCAAGCTAGATGGAGACAGGTTAACATAAGAGCCAAGGGCTGAGAAGCTCAGCGAACTCTCCTTTTATTACTAACCATTCTTAGGAACTCAAAGAAACAGCCCTCTAAGAGGTCCGGTTTACTAAGAGCAATGTTCTACCCCACCCACTCCCACAACTGGTGAGCCCAAAGGGACCGTATAAATAGGCAAGGGGGATGCGACTGATTAGCCCCCCCTTTAGTCACCCCCCCTCCAAGATCTGCTTAAGACCGCCTCTGCAAGCACCTCAACAGAAAGGCTAGGCAGGATTTAAACTGGTGGTCTCCTGGGGTGGCTGCCCGTCCCCTCCCCCACTCCTTTCTAAAACATAGTTTGAATTCTTCTCTTATCAGATAGGTAATCAGTGTGCAGCCCCACCAAGCCAGACTCCCAGGGCCAGAATCTAAAAGGAGCCTGAAATTCTTCTACCACCCCCAGTCCACCCCTAACCACACACAAAGCAGGGCCCCGCCCCTCTTCCCATCCCCTCCAAAAAAGAAAAGGCCCTGGGGGGGGAGGGGCATGGCCTGAGCTCCCCCAATAGAGCCCAGCCCGGGGGAACAAAGAGTTGACACTGGTTGGTTCTGGTGGTCAGATTCCTGGAGTTCCAGGGCACAGATCCCCCTAGGATGGCTCATCCCCCCCCACCCTCCCCCCACATTCAAACTGACCCGTTCCTTCCTTCCTTCCCACCACGGTGGGGAGGAGAGGAACGGACTCTGAACCTTTTCCCCAGTCCGACTCGGCAAGGGGAAGTTTGCTAGTCAACCAGCAGCCATCTTCCTTCCTGACTAACCCTCCCCGTACCTCCAGGATGGGCTAGAGAGGACGCTTGCCCTATGGCGCCTTCGGCCAAGTCCTTCCCGCAGCAGATAAATATTTCAACGGGAGGAGGGACAGGGATCCCATTTTCTTTTTTCCTGTTGAAGTTAAGTCAGGTGTGCAGCCTGCTTGGGCCACTGCAGGGGGAAGATGACACTTAGGACAGTTACAGCATTTCCTCCCGGTGCTCCCCAGCCCTCGTCAGTTACAAGCACTTCCTGGCTTCTGCTTCTTTCTTTTGACAAATCCCCACCCGCCCCCACATCGAATACCCCAGACCATCATCAATGTGGACGGAAGAATAAGCAAAAGTTCTGATTCTCAGACTCATTTGTTAAAGCTTATAGCTACACCCTTCATTTCACCTGTTTCTTTCTTTATGGGAGAATTTCCCTGTATCCCAACAGGACCAGGACCAGGCTCAGGCTCTCTCCTCTTCTCTAGCACACAGAGCCATTCATGTCTCTGACCAATTCTGGGTTTAGGAACCAAAATGCATATTAAATGTTTACTATAGACCAGGAAGGGAGCTAAACACTCGAACCCACACATTATCCCAACCAGAAGGTTCGTTCATAAATGCCTTGAAGGTTAATAATGCTCTGCTTAAGAGGAGAAACCTGATCAGACACCCTAATGAAGTGAGAGCAGCCAAGTATATATTTGGGAGAGCCAAGGAGTGTCCCGGACGGGAGCTCGGGATAAAAATAAGCACCTGGGTCGCAGTAATGAGAAAGGACAAATGTCCGGCCCATTGCCATGAGCCTGGCTTTCCTTGTCAGCAAGATGCACGAGGAGGGCAATCGGATATCATTTTTTGCTCGATATACTTTTAAAACCCCTAAATAATACCTTTTCATTTCAAAGAGTCAACACTGGCGTCACAGTGCAGTGGTTGGTACCGTGGCGTCTAGCGGCTGGGCGGTTGGTGTCATAAATGTCCCCAACCTAGGGTAACTGCCATCCAGCTCTGCTCCGTGGCAGGCCAAGTGCTCCTCCGCAGCTCTCCACCAGATGGTGCATCAGCCCATCCCAGGCTCTGAACACTGGGACTTGGCATCTGCACCGTGGTTTTCTGGGTCCTTCCCACCCGAGTGCTGGAGTTACCAGGACAGGGTGCCTTCTTCCCATCCCACCGTGCCCCTAGGCCCTGAGCAAGGAGTGCAGGAAAGGGAGAGAAAAGCTTCCGGAGTTTAGTCCAGAACCATAGAGAAAGCCATCGCGGTCAGTGTCTAACAGCAACGTGAAACCGTGCTTAAAAGTAGTCACAATTACAGATGTTTCTCCAAACCCCACCGCAGACTTGGACTACACAGACCTGTTCTTCATGCAGGTGACAGTGACAGCTTCTCAAAATTAATTAATGAATTAAAGCGTTGATAGATGAAGTTTAACTTCTGATTAGGAATGTTTGAGCTATGATTATGCCCTATACCCTGGACCAAGTCGCTGAAAACCACTGCTAGTGACAAGCAGCAATGTCACCCACAAGGCAGAAGTTTACCATATTGGAAGGCAAAGCCTTAACCAGGAGTCTCCTCAGAAATATTTCAGAATGACAAAATAACATAGACTTCTTCATATTAACTTTACACACACACACACACACACACACACACACACTCCTAAGCCACCTCTTCCCACTGACATAGGAATGACAAGTAGTGTCTATGATGAAGCCAAAGTAATGGGGTTCAAAGTACCCCACAAATACTCGGGGCACACCACATGGTGCCAGCCCACATCCTAACCAGCTCACACGCAGCCTTTCCTTGTCTCCCCGGTGAAGACTGCGTCTACTCCTGATCCTCCAAGTTCCTCAAGACATTGTAACGTTTTCCTTTATTTCCACATTCACCGTAGATCAAGTCCGAACTATAAACCTACCCAGACAGCCAAGTTCTTCTCTAGAAAGGACATCCACATCGGTGGAGACAGTGAAGGTGCAGTGTTACCAGGCAGGAGGGCAAGAGCCCACACATGCCCCTCAACCCGGCTGCCCGACCAGGCGAGACTTCGCCTTCCCTCAGGCATGCTCTGAAGGTCCAAACCACTGGGGCTCGCGCAGTTGGTTTGGCTTAAATTTCTGGGTCAATATTAAAAATGTTTTGTTTCCAAGCCCAACTTAGTTCCTTTGCCAAATATATACATATTGCCTTTGCCCATACACAAAAGAGTCAATAAAAACTTATCTGGGCCAAAAAAAAAAAAAAAAAAGGTGGTTGTGCACACCTGGGATCTGGGCGCTGGGTCTACGCAGCATCAAGGCCCACCCAACATGTGCTAGCGTAGAGCCTGCCTTAGAAATGAAAACACGTACTGAGGAGCTGAAACCACGACAACTTTATTTCCTAATTTCTACAAATCTTGGTGGTTTAGATTTTGAACCACAGGAAACCAGAGTTAAACCCAAACTTAAAAGTGGTCAGGGACTTCTAATCATTTTGACAAATATCTTGCTAACCCTTTCTCAATTAGATGTGATTCAGTCTCCCAAGGGACATTTGGCAAGATAGGGAGACATTTTGGTTCTCACAACCAATTACTTCCAGATTTCAAGATCTAAGGGCCGAATAAAATGGGTGTTTAGAGAAGCCTGTGTCCTAGGCCCTCACTCTCAGCCCACTCCCTACTGGGAACAGAATGAGGCATGCACAAGTCAAACTCTGGTGACACCAAGATAAAGGGGTGTCACCCAACTGCCAGTCAACTCGGCTACACACACACACACACAGAGATCTCATATATATGTATACATATATCTATGAGATCTCTGTGTGTGTGTGATATCTATGAGATCTCTCTGTGTGTGTGTGATATCTATGAGATCTCTCTCTCTCTGTGTGTGTGTGTGTGTGTGTGTGTGTGTGTGTGTGTGTGTGTGTGTATGGATCAGCACAAGGACAGTGGTTTACAGGATGTTGGCAACCGTATTACCTCAATCTTGGAAAGGTCTTTCTTGATTCCCCCCCACCTTCCCTGGCATGGCAAATGTCATCTTGTGACAATATCCCTCTCCCCCCCACAATCCTACCCCATCCCCAGGGTCCAGCAGCTGAAGAAGTTCTGCTAAAGATTTCCTACCCTCTCTACACTCCCCTTCCAAAGTAAACAAGTTTTAGAGATTAACCTGTATCTAAAACATTCCTCCGGAAGAGATACCTCAGCTCAACAACGGAATTTCCTGCTGGAGTGTGGACCAGGCAGGTTGTGGTAAAACACCAGTTTAAGGTGAGTGGAGAGCGGAGAGGTGACTGGGTCCCTCAAATATGGGTGCCAGCCAGGAACCTGCGCATGGGCCTTTAAACCCCAACATCCAGAAGGCAGAGGTAGGCACCTCTTTTGAATTAAAGGCCAGCCTAAGTGACTGGGAAAATTCCAAGCCAGTCACAGTGAGACACCCCCCAACCCCCCACCCCACCCTACCGCCCCCCATCTCAAAAAAAAAAAAAAAAAAAAAAAAAAACCAAAGAAAACCAAACCCAAAAACCACAAGTGTGGGCTGGTCTCCAAGCTGGTCTGTACTGAAGACTGCTGCTTTCCTCCCGAGACATCCTACAGCTTTCCAATTGGTATAGATGCTAAGTGAGGCACAGATTCTCGGTTTGTCCTACACCAACGAACCCCCAGATCAGAAGGTACCTTCTCCCCAGCGCCTTCCTATTTAGCCTTAGCAAGGAGTCAAGGAAGTGCTGACCCTTCTTTATATTCCAGCTCCCCAAAATTGAAGAAGGTCCCCAGCCCATTTCCAGACCAGGAAATATTTTAATCTGTGATCAGATAAATGGATGGAATGGGGGAGGCTTGCCACCCCGCTGAGGAGGGCCATTCAGAGCTGGTTCCTGTAATAAAGTGATTTAATAGATCTAAAGAGGCCAATTCCCTTCTGTCTCACAATTACTTCCTGTGGGTTATCATTCACATATGCAAATGAGATGGGGGGCACAAAGCCACCAACCAGAAATCAGCAGTTTGGTGGTAGTGATTGGGGGGGGTGCAGAAAAGTTAAGGGTACTGCTCTAGGTCCCTTAAGAAAGCACATATTCCAGAAGCCCAGTGACCCTAGGACACCAACAGCCAAGAGCTGGTCCTCAAAAATTCCTTCAACCCAAATCTTCTTGGTCTCCACTCCCCGACCTCCTGGCTGGAGGGCAGTGTTCCCTTCCCGGCAGCCCCCAACCAGTCCATCCAGCATCTCCTTCCCCACCCCTCCCCCTCAAGAACGCCATCCCTCAGGCTCCAACTCTTAATCCCCACATCCTCCTTTCCCCTCCCCCACAGCTCCTAAAGCTAACCTCCCTGAAGTAACCCCTCCCTGCCCGGCCTGGGTGTCAAGCTCCCGGGCCAGGGATTAGCAATTTCTTCTTTCCTGGTCCAGCCTTAACCCACCAAATGTGGAAAAGGGCAGGAGCAGGAACTTCCTTTCGGCCGTGGAATGGCACCACTGGGACCCCCTCCCCTCCCCCCCGTAAGAAAGGGAATGGCCAGGAAGAGGGAAACCTGGAAGCTCTACTCTCTTCCTTGTTTAGGGTTAGGAATGCTAGGCAGAGCAATCAATGACTGTCTGGGGCCATAAATGCCAAGCTGAGGAGAATAGGGCCAGAGGCCAGTCTCCCTCCACCGCCTGCCCCCTCGACACTGAATTTCACTCCCTACTGTGCTGCCCTTCTTTAACTGAGAACTTGGGATTGCCATGGCCTGGAATGAAGGCCTGGGCTCCGAAGGTCCTCCTTGCTGGCAGGACCGGGTGGCCAGCCAGAGGTGCCTGCCACTCCTGATCTGTAGCCAGACCTCTAAGGGAGCTTTGCAGCTCACACGTTACTCCTTCCGGGATCTGCCAAACCTACACTGGCCACAGGACCTGGCTTTTGGGTGGCCAACCTGACTTGAGGTCTGCATTGAAACGGGAAGAGCCTGACGTCGCAGGTTCCTGCCCGTAGGTAGGGGGTAGCAAATTGCACACTCTCTCCTCCCTGTGAACTAGATTCAGACAGTCAGAACTCAGGGCGCTAACGCCCAGCTCAAGCCCTGCATGTGCTTCCCCGGTCGGCCTCCTCGCCCTCCCCCACCGGCAAGCACAATACAACCTTAGTTTCTGCCACATGGGGTCACCTCCCTGCCCCCTGCTCCCTTCCCAGGGGAAAGAGGTAATAGACACGTGGTAAGCCGGAGGGGTTCCCGGAAGGGGGCGGGGAGGGGGTGCTGGTAGTCAGTAGTGCCTCCTCCTGGCACCGCCGCCGTTACTGCAAACTCAAAATTGGGGTGTCCCGGAAAAGATAAGGACGCACAATGAGGGTCCTTTATCTCCTCCAAACGGACAGGAGGGGGTCACCAGCCAAGCCCAGACATCGGAACTCCCAGCTTTTTTTGTTGTTGTTGTTGTTGTTTGTTTTTTTCCCTCAGCAAAGTTCCAGAATGAGTCTCACCTGGTGCACAAAGACGTCCACCGGGGGGTCGAGCGCGACCCCGGCGCGGGCGGTCATGGACAGGAAGCCGAACCCCATGCGCACGTTGAACCACTTACAGATGCCGGCCCCGTGCAGCAGCTGCGGCTCGTCTGCCGCTCGGGCCGCGTCAGCCGGCGCCTCCTCTGGCGCCTTCTCCGCTGCCTTGGCGCAGCCACCTGGAGACAGGGAGGGCCAGGTGATCAGCTGGGGACCAAGGGACCGCAGGCCCTCTCGGGGACCGGTCCTGAGACCGCGGTGGTCAGCCCGCGGATAGACAGCCAGGAGGAGGCAGCTACCAAGCAGCTGCTAAGAAGAAACCTGTCCTGGCTGCCTCCCCAAGCTTACACCGAGGATGCTGACGCCCCGAAAGTTTTGCTCATCTTCCCACAACAAGTTGCCCGTGCACACGCGGCGGGTCAGGCCCCTCCTCTTCTCTCCCTCCGCCCCCACGGGCTCGGCGTACAAGCCACGGGAACACCCGGGTTCCCTAGTCCAGAGATGGCCCCAAGAAGCAGGAGGCCACAGGGACTTGGGGTCCCGCGGGCAAGTCCATGGGACACTTTCCCACCTCCCTTCTATTTAACCATTGGGCGCCCTGCACCCTAAGGTGTGCCCGCTGAATCGCAAGCTCGAACCTGCAAACTGCTGGTTAGACACCGAGCCCATGGTCGTCGGCTGAGCCCGTGGCCCCGGGCCCCAGGTCGGGCGGCTGCTGGCCCCAGAGAAGTCCGGAGGCAAAGGGGTGGTTCGGAGAAGAGGCTGCTACATCTTCCCCCGCACAATAGCGGTGGGAGGGCCCACGGCTTTTCAAAGGCTCCCAAATTCTAAAAGACAATGACCCAACCCCCCGCGGGCAGCCCCCTCCCCTCCCCTCTCTTCTTACCCCTCCCTTTCCCTCTGGCTCTGGCTTCGGCCCTCCCCCACTGCTCTGGTCTCTGACACCTCTGGGGTGTCCCTTCCCAGAACCTTGAGATTTGACACCCCCTCCACATACACACATCTGGAGATGGGGATCTTTTGCCCTAGAAGTCTTCAGTACCCCAGAATTTGGGATCCTGCACTTTGAGGACTCAATGCGGGTATCCAAAGCGGACACAGGTGGGGGACTGAGGGGGGGGTAGTTTTATAACCACGTGACCACACACACACACACCACCCCCACCCCCCGGGCAGATAATTATACATTCCAGAGAGTTGGGGGAGGGAGGTGTGAGCCTGGTGGCGCTGTCCAATCAGAAACACAAACCACCTGTCAAGGGAGAAATGGATGAGCCCTCCCCCTCCCCCAGCCCCTCAGCGCCCCTCCCCCTCTTTCCCCTCAGGCCTCGGAGCTGACCCGGCTGCTTGGCGCTGACCTGCTCTCACCCCCCACCTCCGTGTGCTTGGATAGACCTGGAGTTCTGGACACTAGGAAGCCGGGATAGGGGTGCAAGGAAGCGGCTGGAGACCCCACAAAGCTGATCTGTCTTAACCTAGGGGCTGCCTCTCCAACTCGGCCTCTCTCTGACTGCAACTGGATGTCTCCATCTCCAAATTTCAACACCAGTTCCTCTGGGTTTGTCCCAATCAGAAACAAGCTCCTAATTGATTCTGTGCGAAGAGTCCTTTGCTCCCTCCTAAGCTTACACCTAAAGTTGCTCCCAGGGACAGCTTCCCGGGAGAGCATGAGGAAACCCCGAAGACTGCCCTCTGTGCTAGCTGTGTTCTCCACGGGCCCCTGCCTGCCGTGTCCCGTCCTGTCCCATCCGTTGGTGGCAGAGAATAGATCCGTTGGTGGGTGGAGGCACTTCCTCCAGGACCCGGGACACTCTGATTCCCAGACCCTCCTGCTTTCAGTCACCATCCCAAATTGAGCGACCCATCGGGTAGTGTGCCTGGTGAAAAGGCGGGATAGGGAAGGCTTCTTCTCACTTAAAGGGGTAAACTCCCTACTAGAAGATAAAGAGGGTGGACCAGAGGGGTGGCCACTGCCCTGGTCAGAGATGGACAATGGCCCGGGGCTCAGTGCACGGCCCTGGCCCTGCCCCTTCACTTCCGGTGCTCAGTTCAAACTGGACAATGCCAGCTCCGGTCAGTTCCCCTCCCCCACAACTACAACCCATTTAAAGGGACAGAGCCTGCTTTCAGGGGCATCAGCTTATCCTGAATTCAGTCTTCTCCACAAGTGTGTAGAAATCTCTTGTGGTTCTCACGCTGCAGGTGCGCGTGTGCACACGCGCGCTCATAAGCAAGTGTGTATCTAAGATAGAGAAAAAAGATGACGCGGTAGGGAAACAGGCGGTGGGATAGGAGACGACTATGGAGAAGAATATTTTCCTCTTTTCTACAAGTGCTTTGTATGAGCGTAAAAAGTATGAGATAGGACTTTGGGGGAATAAAAAAGACTATGGTGAGCCTTGTGCTACCTAGCTGAAAATTTTAAGTATCATTAACAGTTAGGGACTGTTAGATCTTTTTGGAGTTGTCCAAGTGTATCAACCAAAGTCATTTTATGTATACAACCCGCTCCTGTTAAGTAGCGCCTTTACAATATCTGTTCCTTATACAGTTGCTCTTGAGGGTCATGAGTTGGTGGCTGTGGTCTTCTGAAGAAAGACAGAGGTGAACATGAGGTTTCTCTTGGTTAGACTCCAACGCGGTTGGGTTTCCCCCGCAGGCGCGACCACTTGCTCTGTCCAGGGTGCTGAGGGCGCCGGTGGCTCTGTCCCTGGTGCTGAAATGTCTGTGCTTTCTTGCCTTGAGTCCTCCCTGTGTTCTTAGGTCCAAGTTCTTCCAAAAAAGCCCAATTCTCCCCCGAGGTCCCCTGACACACATGGGACAAATAGACGTTCTATTTTTGCTTTTGATTAAGACAGGTGTTGCTGCGTGGCACGTGCTGGCCTTAATCACACTGCAGTCCTCTACCTCTGCTCCTTAGAACGGAAATTACAGGGGCCTGTCACATTGCTGGCCTTAATCTTTCTTTCTTTCTTTCTTTCTTTCTTTCTTTCTTTCTTTCTTTCTTTCTTCCTTCCTTCCTTCCTTCCTTCCTTCCTTCCTTCCTTTCTTTCTTTCTTTCTTTTTTTTATTGTATTTCTATTTATTTGTATGTGGTTTTTTTTTTTTTTTTTTAATGTCATGTGAGTACAGCTGTCCTCAGAAGCTAGAAAAGGATGTTGGATCCCCTGGAACTGAAGTGATGTAAGGTTGCAAACCATCAAATTGGGGTTCTGGGAACCAAACGTAAGTCCTCTGGACAAATAGTCAGTGTTCTTATAACTAAGCCACCTCCCCAGGTCTGGATACTTCTTGAATACTAAGGAAGACATTTCTGGGATTCTGTCAGAACCTTGCACGAATTGCAAGCTCAGCTTCAGGAAACAAAACAAAAAACAAAACAAAAAAAGTGTTTAGGCCTACTTATTTGGTCATGAAGAAAGATAAGATAAGATCTTTGAATATAATAAGACCAGAGTAGAAGAAAAAGTAATTTATTTACTGTTAATTTAAAATTAGTTCCATTTTATATTTGTTTTGTTTTGTTTTGTTTTGTTTTTCAAGACAGGGTTTCTCTGTGTAACCCTGGCTGTCCCGGAACTCACTCTGTAGACCAGGCTAGCCTCAAACTCAGAGATCCACCTGCCTCTGCCTCCCAGAGTGATGGGATTACAGGCATGCACCACCACCGCCCGGCAATATGATGCATCTTATAGATGTAGATATAGATGTGATACATCTGTAATGCTAGAAAATCAATTTAAAAATCCATGTTTTGTTTTCTTTTCCAAACTTCCCACTACTAAAGCCATGTAACTGGGCTGCAGAAATCCACCAAGAAGAGCCTCCTAAATGGGTTATTATTATTTTGTTGTTGTTGCTGTTGTTGTTGTTGTTAGTAAGTTGGCTGGCTTTTTAAGATTAGATCATGCTCTTCAGCCCATGTTAGAGTGAAACTCATTCAGTATCCCAGGCTGGCCTCAAACTCATGTCCATCCTCCTGCCTCAGCATCCTGGGTGCTAGGATTACAGGTATGAGCCACCACACCCAGCCTCAATAAGTTTGAATTGAAACAGCGTGCATTGTCTGAAGTACTTCCAATTCTAATTTTCCTCAGCTATCTTTTAAAATTCCATTACCAGAAAAGCTCTGCATGTAAAGCCCCAGTCATCTGCAAAGATGAATGATAATGCCCCCCAGAGAAAACTGTTCCCCCAATGTGTCCCTCAAGATATCTGTCCCACCAGCCGGGGGTGGTAGTGCATACCTATAATCCTAGCACCCAGGATTCTGAGGCAGGAGGATTGGCATGAGTTTGAGGCCAGCCTGGAATACTGAATGAGTTTCACTCCAACATGGGCTGAAGAGAGCTCGGCAGTGAAGGCTGGAGACGTAGGTCAGGGCCTGTAGAGCATGTGCAGAGCCCTGCCTCAGCTGGGAACGGGGTAAGCAAGTTGTGAAACAGTTTCCAGAAGGTAAAATTCTAAAAGAAAAACTTTAAGAACTCCCTGAAACTGAGCAGATCCACTAGGCCCCTCCCTGACCCAGTAAACAATTTTGTTGAACTTCGGCCCAGCGGCCTGAGCTACCCGCAGGCTGTGCAGTGTGCTCCAGGGTCCCAGCGTCTGTGGGCTGTCACCCGTGCTGGGGTCGGCCTTGGAGACACAGGTCTTTGAGTCAGTTCTGTTCCTGTGAGTAACCCCTCGCCCGTGTTCCTGTCCATAACCTCAATAAAACTCCTAGGTTCTTCAAGTTGGCCCTTGGTAGAATCTGTACTTTGATCTGTTGGGGGTCTCCCTACCTGGGGTGAATAGAGAAGAGTATGCTGTGTCTCCCCAGGAAAAGGTTTCATCACACAAGAACATGCTGCAGTCACGGCTCTAGGGATGTGAAGGCAGGAAGATCAGACGTTGCAAGTCATCATGTGCCCTGCTGGAGAACACTCAGTAAAAGTGTCTAAAAGGCAGTGTATTAGTCACCTTTCCTGTGCAAAGGGAATGGTCTGAGCTTTATCCAGAAAGGGGTCTGCAAGAGGGCTCAGCAAGAAACCTGCCACCTAGCCAAATGGCCTGAGCTTGATTTCTGGGACGCACATGGGAGAAGGGGTGAACTAAGTTCCAAAAGTTACCTTCTAATGTCTATATGTGCACCATGGCACTAATGCATCTGTGCACATACATATGTGTGCACACTGAAAAGAAAAAAATTGAAATGTTATATTAGAACAGAGAAGTCAGGAATGGTGGTACACACCTTTCATCCCAGCACCTGGAAGGTAGAGGCAGGTCTCTGTGAGTCTGAGTCTCAGGATAGACAGTACTGTAGAAAGTAACCTTGTCTCAATCCTCCCCCACGCACAAAAAAAAAAAAAAAATGTGGTTGGGCAGTGGTGGCACACACCTTTAATCCCATCACTCAGGAGGCAGTGGCAGGCAGATCTCTGTGAGTTCGAGGCCAGCCCGGACTACAGAGTGAGTTACAGGATATTCAGGGCTATAGAGTGAGACACTGTGCAAAAGTAAAATAATAATAATAATAATAATAATAATAATAATAAAATAAAGAAGGGGTCATCAAGAATGTTTAGCAGGTAAATCACCTGCTGTCAAAGTTGATGACCTGATTTCAATCCTGGAGACCCACATGGTGATACCTCTGTGACCCTCACACAGGTGCATGGCTGAACACCACACACATGTATACACACACACACAAGAAAATGACATTAAAAACAACATGTTGTTTCATCAGCTTAGTCACTGAACAGATACTCACTGAGCATCTACTTAGCCTGAGGTGGCCCTTTGTGAAAGGCTGGGGACACGACCAAGGGCAGAAGTCAACCTGCCCTCGTGGACCCACTCTAGATGAAGACAGACAGCAGGCGGGGCCCTGGAGCCGTACAGAGCACACGCTCCTAGTCTGTTTGTCTCTGTGGCCTCAAGAGAAGATCACAAGTGTTTGTTTGTTTGTTTGTTTTATTTTTTTCCAAGACAGGGTTTCTCTGTATAGCCCTGGCTGTCCTGGAACTTACTCTGTATACCAGGCTGGCCTCCAACTCAGAAATCCTCCTACCTCTACCTCCCAAGTGCTGGGATTAAAGGTGTGCACCACCAAGCCCGGCTACAAGTGTTTATTTATTTTTGATCACTATGTAGATCAGGTCAGCCTTGAACTCACAGAGATCCACCTGCCTCTGCCCCCTGAATGCTGGGATTAAAGGAATGCTAACATGCACAGGCTTTAAGGCTAAATTGAGAGTTGGATTCATTGGTGACAAAATGTGTCTTCTAGACCAGAATGTGTATGTATGTGTATTTATGTGTATATGTGTATGTGTGTGTATGTCTGTATGTGTGTTTACTGTGTTTCTGTGTAAATGCATGTATGTGTTTGTATGTGTGTATGTCTGTGTATATGTATGTGCATGCGTGTATGTGTATATGTACATGTATGTGTATGTCTGTGTATATGTATGTATATGTGTGTATGTGTGTATGTGTATGCATATACGTGTTATATGTGTATGTATATGTATATGCATATATGTGTGTATATGTGTATATATGTATGTGTATGTTTCTGTGTGTCTATGTATATGAATGTGTGCATGTATGTGTATATGTATGTGTTTGTATGTATGTGTGTATGTATGTGTTTGTATGTATGTGTGTGTGTGTGTGTGTGTGTGTGTGTGTGTAAAAGAGAGAGACCCCTTCCTAACTACAATAAGAAGCAATCTGTCCTTGCCCTGTGCTGCTGTCTCCTCCACTGCAGGGATCAGTGCTTCCCACATCTATCAGGCGTGCACCTCTCACCTCGCAGGCCTGTAGACTTGGCAGGAGGACTAGCCAAGGGAGCCCCCTTCCTTCTTTCATCTGCTCCCCATGCTGGCCCTGCTTCACGGAGCAAGACGCCAGGCGCTTGCTTTCACCAATAATGGCTTCATTAGATTGAAAGGAGACAAAAGTGACCTCGGTGGAATAGACTTCCTGACCCCAGCTGACCTCTGACCCTCACCCTGACAGCCTCTAAATCTTTTCTTTCTGACACGTCCCCCACAAGAGAAAATGATGAGCACATGATAGCCCTCTGTCCAAGGTCGGTCCCTCTCCAGGTATCCTGAACGAACAGTAGAACTTCTAATACCCAGCTGGGATGTGCCTGCTAGCCGGTGGTCTCCTGTCATTTCCTAAGTCCTGTTTCAGCTTTAGACTTTTGACCCATTCTCTGCTGACACAGCAACTGCTCTTTGCATGTGAGTCTGTGTCATATGCTCCGTGCTCACTGTCTGTTCCGGTCTTCAAGCATCCAGCTGTGAGCCCCGTCGTGCCAGATAAGACAGAGGACCCTGTAGTGTAGTGACAGCTTGCCTCAACTCACAGATCACAAAAGAAGATATTCTTCCCCATCCAGACAGATAAAGTAATGAATGCACATCAGTTGGTGTGGAAGGAGTTATAATACCAGGGAGCACCCGGCCAAACCGCTCTCCGTTCCCTTATGCGGCCTCTCTCTGAGCCTCTTTGGAGGGTGAGGGTACTTCCATATCTCTAAGTAATATACATGGATGTCTGGTCCTTAATTTATTGGTTTTAGCCCTTTGATATTGATTTCCTGTTATGATGGATGAGAACTCGCCCCCTACAGGGCCCTTTCCCCTTCCTCCCAAGTACAGATAAATCACCTTTTTCAGCTAAATTGGTAACCGATGTTTACTCTGTCCTGACTATGCAAATGCTCCTCTGTGCTGCCCAGACATTTCTCTCCTTAAGGCCGGCTGCTTCTCTTCCTTGGACTTTGTAGCCACTTCCCCCCCCCCCCATGCACTCCTGCCTACCTTCAAAGGATCAACTGTTTTCTTTTTGTTAAATCTTTACCTCTCCTGGAGCCAGTCTCCTGTTCCTTATCTCGCCTGCTCTGTAGGCGTGCTTCCCAGCGGTCTTCCAAGGGTTCCTGCTTTTCAGGTTAGAACTAGTGTTTTCTGGATATATAAAATACATATTATAATAAGATATATAAAATAAGCATAATATATACATATGCATATGGGGGTTGGGTTTGTTCTTTTCATTGTTTTGCTGTTGTTGTTTGTTTGAGATAGGGTTTCTTGGTTTCTTAGTTTCTTGGCTGTCCTGGAACTCACTCTGTAGACCAAGCTGTCCTTGAACTCACAGAGATCTGCCTGCCTCTGCCTCCAAAGGATGCACCAGCATCCCCAGCCTGGCCTTGAACTCATGGATTCCACCTCCTGAGTGCTGGGGTTAAAGCCATGTATCGCCATCCTCAGCTCTGTGGTTCATGCAGGAACTGGTTTGAGGGTTTAGCATCAAAGAGAATATCCTCTAGTAACTGCCCAAGAAAACAGTTGTGCTAGAGTAAGACAAACATAAAAGGACAGACATCACTGCATCCATCTGTAAACCCAGTGCTGGGGGTGGAGGAGACAGGAGATCCCCAGTGCTCTCTGGCCAGCTGGTAAGCTTCAGGGTCAGTGAAAGATGCTTGGAAGTGTACGTGTGGTTTGCTTAGAAGGCAAAGGCAAAGGCAAAGGGATCCCTGTGAGGTCAAGGCCGCCTGGTTTATACAAAAAGTTCCAGGCCAGTCAGGGCTGCGGAGTGAAACTATTGAACAAGCAAGTGGAGAAGCTATTGAGGAAGATACCCTAGTGTTATCTATCATCTGCCCTCTATATACACTGACACAGATGGACGAACAGACAGACACAGACAGACAGATGGACACACACACACAAAGGGGAAAGAGGTGCCTAGCAGACCGTGCACATGGGAGCTTGCTTCTCTGCTCTTTGCTTGTGTTTTGTTTTCCCAGTGCTGAGGGCCGGGGATCAACCCCAGGGCCTTGGATAACCTTTCGGGAGGCCGATGTTCAGCGACTGGGCTGCATCCCAGTCATTTACCGTCGTCTGTGATTCCAGCGGGTGTTCTTTAACACTCTGCTCTGCACACTGGAGCCGAACGAAGGACGCATTTATGGCTCACTTTGAGGACATTGAAGATGATGTCTTTTCCAGATTCTGAGTTATCAGTGGAGCAAAGCACATGGCACCGCTAGCCTTTGAAGGCGCGCCATGGGCCAGGCAATGTACAGAAGTCTCCCGACAATCTGGGCAGAGTCGCACAGCCCTTTAATCTCAGCATTCAGGAGGCAGAGCCAGGATTTCTGTGAGTTCCAGACCAGCCTGGATTACAGAGAGTTCCAGGACAGACAGGGCTACATAGTGAAACCCTGTCTTTAAAACAAACAACAGCCGGGCGTGGTGGCGCACGCCTGTAATCCCAGCACTTGGGAGGCAGAGGCAGGTGGATTTCTGAGTTCGAGGCCAGCCTGGTCTACAGAGTGAGTTCCAGGACAGCCAGGACTACACAGAGAAACCCTGTCTCCAAAAACCAAAAAAAAAAAAAAAACACAAACAAACAACACCGCAGTGGTGGCGCATGCCTTTAATCCCAGCACTTGGGAGGCAGAGGCAGGCAGATTTCTGAGTTCCAGGCCAGCCTGGTCTACAGAGTGAGTTTCAGGACAGCCTGGGCTGCACAGAGAAACCTTGTCTCAAACAAAACAAAACAAAACAAAACAAAACAAAACAAAACAAAACAAAACAAAACACAAAAATACAACTCCCCCCACCCCCCAAAAAAACCCCAACAATAATCTATCAATGTGGCCAGGCGGTGGTAGCGCACTGTTACTGATGACGTGGAGAGGCAGTTGTGGAGGAGGCTAATTGGTTGATTCTAGAATTGTCATTTGGAATCAGTACTCTATTCCTCTTCCATTAGAAGAGGGTTAAAGAGCTTGGAGAGAATGCTCAGTGGTTAGAGCACTTGCTGCTCTTACAGAGGACCTGAGTTAGGTTCCCAGGTGGCTCCAGCCTCAGGGGATGGGACGGTATATTCCGGCCTCCATGGGTCTGCATACACATGACATAGATTCACACACACACACACAGAGACACACACACAGACACACACACACACAGAGAGACACACACACAGACATACACATAGACACACACACAGACACACACACACACACAGACACACAGACACACACACAGACACACACACACAGACACACACACACAGACACACACACAGACACACACACACACACACATCTTTTGTTAAAAGAGTAAGAGGGTCATTAGAGCCATACACAATGTACACAGATAGCTGAATAGGTGAGCTTCAGGTTCAGTAATCCCAGCACCCCAGAAATGGAGGCAGGAGGATTGAAGATTTAAGAACAACTGGGGCTACATGGGACCCCATTTCAAAATCAAAAACAAACAAACAAAACAAGGAAGGAAGAAAGAAAAGAGGCTAAGCCTTAGTGTCCCACGCTGCCGCCCTTGGAGAGATAGGTCTCTCCAAGTGACTTGTCTGAGGTCTTAGTAAATAACAAAAACTGATATCCTGATATGTGACTTGGGGTATCTTCCTTTTAGCAGGACATTGTCTTAGTTACTATTCTATTGCTGTGAAGAGACACCATTTAAGTTGACCAAGGCAAGTTAAGGAGAAGCATTTAATTGGGGGCCTGCTCATAGTTTCGGAGGGTTACCCATGGTCATCATGGTGGCAGGCAGGCATGGAGGGAGCTGAGATCTTCCATCTGATCCAAAAGATGGAAGCAGAGGGAGACCAGGCCTGGTAGGGCCTTCAACATCTCAAAGCCTAACTCCAGTGACACACCCCACCCAAGAGGCCACACCTCCTAATCCTTCCTAAATAGTTCCACCAACTAGAAATCAAGTTTTCAAATATATGGACCTATGGGTGCCTTTCTTGTTCAAACTTGTACAGATTTGTAAGGTCATATTCACATCCTCCAGTCTGTGTTTACCAGGGCTAAAACCAGTGGGGCAGACACAAATACATGAAATTGTGATTTTGACACGTAGTAGTAGACACTCACATGTGTTATATGTTATAGCAGGCTTCAAATAGGGTGTAGCATTGAGTTAGACCTTGTATAGAGTTTTCTTTTGTTTTATATATATAAATATATATAATATATTATATATATAAATATATGATATATAATATAAATATGTATTTATATATACAGACACACATACATATATACACATACATATGATATATATCACATATATATTTAACATGTATATCTATATATGTATATTTATATGTGTGTATATATGTATGTGTATGTGTATTGTATATGTGTGTATATGTGTATATGTGATTAATTGTTTTGACTTTTTCTTGTTTTTTATCAATTCAAGGTTTCTCTGTGCAGCCCTGGCTGTCCTGGAACTCCATCTTTAGGTTAGGCCTCAGACTCAGAGATCTGCCTGCCTCTGCCTACCAAGTGCTAGGATTAAGGGCGTGTGATATAGTTTTGACGCTCAGGAGGGCAGAACCTTACAGAAACAATGGGAGCTAGGGTTGAGAAGAGAGCAGGTTATTTGAGGAACAGCCAGAATATTTGAGACTAGACATTTCCTGGGGGGCCACAACACATATAAGTCATGCCAGAGTCAAGGCTACTAGATGTCACCTGTGTCAGGTCTTCTAAGGCTAAGACAACACATCGTAACTAGAAGCCACTCAGGGAAGAAAGGGTTCATTTCAGTGTATAAGTCTCAGGTCACCTACTCCATCACTGAGGGAGGGCAGGGCGGGGACTCCAGGCAGGACCCTGGAGGCAGGAGCTGAAGCAGAGGCCATGGAGGGCTGCTGCTGACTGGCTTGCCCCTCGTGGCTTGCTCAGCCCGCTTTCTTATAACACAGGACCACCTTGCCCAGGGTTGGCACTGACCATTGGGCGCTCCCAGGCCAATCATTAAACAAGAAGGTGCCCTAAAGGCAACTTTCTCAGGTGCCGTTCCTCTTCCCGGGTGACTCTAGCTCGTGACAAGTTGACAAAAAGAAAGAAGAACCTAGCCAGCACATTTAGGCATTCCCTTCTCGTCATCTTTTAACATCAGGGTGTCTGTGGTCTCAGAAGGATCCCAGAGAAAACGCAGGCATAACGCTGCCCGCTCCCCTCCGGCCTCTGCCAAGGGTTGGCGGCACCGTGAGGTTCTGCACACAGATGTCCCCACCCACGCTCTGTCAGGAGGAGCGGGGTGGAATGAAGATACCCACGGTCACATTCCACAGACCCTGGAGACAAGGCCATCTGCCCTGCCCAAGGAAACTCAGCTTGCCGTCCACCACCACCTAGCGCACCTCTGGCAGTGATAGGCAAGCCACTTCTTCTGTGGACTTGAAGCTGATCTCTGGAGACTTACCCACTGGCATCCTTAGGCTGAGTCCTCTGCAAAGACTTGGGGTTGGAGAGCATACTTTGAGTTCAAATCCTGGTCCCCCAGTTGTGTGGCCTCAGACAAGTTTTTTTTTTTTTTGTTTGTTTGTTTTAAGCTGCCTATTGAGGCAGCTTCCATGTCCATGACCCCTGACCCCTTGCGCCTGGCTACATACTCTCTTGTGCATTGCTTTTCTAACCACAAGGTGATTTCCCATTTATTGTCTAGATCTTAGAAATCCCAGCGTCCAGAACAGGAGGGGTGTGCAGTTAGGTCAGGTGAGGCAGGTCTCTGGCCTGGTTCCATGCCTTACTTCCAACCTTCTGCTCCCTGACCTAATAATAAGAGAATAAGTAATAATCTCTAACTCTGATACCCTAGGCTCTCTCTTCCTAGTATTTCCCTGTGATCCTGGCTCTACATAAAGAACCATTTCCCGGACTTTCAGTTTGTTGATCGCTGTTGTTATTGTTGTTGTAGTTGTTATTTCTTTTCTTTTATTTTATTTTGGGGGGGGGCGTGGGGATTTGTTTTTTTCAAAACAGGGTTTCTCTGTATAGCCCTGGCTGTCCTGGAACTCACTCTGTAGACCAGGCTGGCCTCGAACTCAGAAATCCTCCTGCCTCTGCCTCCTAGAGTGCTGGCATGTGCCACCACTGCCCGGCCTTATTTTATTTCTTTAGCAGGGTTTCATGAAGCCCAGGCTAGCTGGCTTTTAGCTTTTGATGCAGGCCAAAGATGGCCTCAGACTTCTGATCTTCTTGCCTCAGCCTTCTAATAGACACACACCAGGCTCTGCGTCAGTGTTCTTTTGTTCTCTCTCTCTCTCTCTCTCTCTCTCTCCCTCCCTCCCTCTCTCTCTCTCTCTCTGGCCCTCCTCCTCGCCACCTCTCTCCTCTCCTCTTTGCCTAGCTAACCTGTAATTCAGAACATAGGACAGGTTGCCCTTAAACTCAGACATTCACCTGCCGCTGCCCACAAGTGCTGGAATTAAATGTAAGAGCCACTACTTCCAACCTCTTTGTAAGAAATTAGATTTATTTATTATATTTTAGGTACGTGAGTGTCGCCTGCATGCCTGGTATCCACGGAGGTCAGAAGAGGCTCAAGGTCTCCTGGGAACTGGAGGGTGACTGTGAGCTACCATGCAGGGGCTGGGAATTGAACCCAGGCCCTCTGGAAGAGCAGCCAGTGCTGCTGCTTCAGTGTTCTTTTGTTTCTCTCTCTCTCTCTCTCTCTCTCTCTCTCTCTCTCTCTCTCTCTCTCTCTGTGTGTGTGTGTGTGTGTGTGTGTGTGTGTGTGTCTCAGCCAGACCGCTGAGCCATCTCTCCAGCCTTCTCCAGCCTTCCTCTCATCGTTATTAGTGTACATGTGTTGTAAGGCCATGCTTGTAGAAGTCAGAGGAGGACCTAGCGGGGACATCTCTGGAGACAGAACTTGTGTCTCGAGGCTCTGTGCAGTCAGTGCCTTTGCCAGCTGAGCCTTCTCTCTGGTCCTGCTTCCTCCTCCCAAGGGTGAGGACTCCAGGCACGAGCCACCACTCCCAGCCACTGTTCATTTTTTAGGCTCCAACAAAGCTGTCACCCCATCTATCCAGGGGCCTCTGCCTTACCCCTCACCTAGCCAGCACCTCTGCCCAGGGCTCTCTCAGGTCTGTGTGCTTCTGACAGGACACTCGCTCGACTCTGTTACCTACTTTCCTTTTCCCACCAACTATTAGAATATTATCAAGAAATCTGTGTCTGTATTGTCGATGAAGATCCAGCCCCAGACTTGGCATAATTCCTTATTATCTATTTACTGAGTGGAGAAATGTATGGTTCATCTAAGTCCCCACAGTTAATGATGGCCAAAGTTAGGATCTGCAGTTTTATTTCCAAGACTTCCCAGCCAGGCGTGGTGGCACACGCCTGTAATCCCAGCACTTGGGAGGCAGAGGCAGGCGGATTTCTGAGTTCGAGGCCAGCCTGGTCTGCAGAGTGAGTTCCAGGACAGCCAGGGCTACACAGAGAAACCCTGTCTCGAAAAAACCAAATCCAACCCCCCCCCCCTTTGCCGGCTCCTAACCTGACCTGACCTACTCTATTACCTCGCCCCTCTCATCCCTCCTTAGAATCAGATGTGAGCTGAGGGGATGGCTCAGCGGGTAAAGGTGCTTGCTGCTAAGCATAATGACCTGAGTTCGATCCCAGGGACCCACATGGTGGAGCGGTCTGACTCCTTCATGTTCTCTGATCTCCACAGGCATTCTAGGAAGAGGGCAAACACACACACACACACACACACACACACACACACACACACACACACAGAGAGAGAGAGAGAGAGAGAGAGAGAGAGAGAGAGAGAGAGAGAATAAGTAAATGTAATAATTATAAAAAGAACCAGATCTTTTGGGCCTAGAGTAGTTCTGGGATTGATTGATTGATTGATTGATTGATTTTTCGAGACAGGATTTCTCTGTGTAGCCCTGGCTGTCCTGGAACTCGCTCTGTAGGCCAGGCTGACCTCGAACTCAAAAATCCACCTGCCTCTGCCTCCCAAGTGCTGGGATTAAAGGCGTGTGCCATCTTCTTATGGATGAGAGTGCCGAGGTCCTAAAGGTCCCGTGGCTTGCGGAAAGCAAAGCCGCAGAGCGACTGCCCAGACTCTGTGTCTCCCCGACTGTGGGTGGGGCCTTCTCCATCATCTTCTGCAGCCATCGTGAGGTATGCTCGTCACCTCCCCGGATTCTAGGAAACCGAAATCATGGATTTCCAGGGCTTTGTCCTGTGGGTGAGGTGGCTGTAAATTAATCCCTGGAAGCCCAGCTTTCTGTTCCCCAGACACCTCAAAGTCCAGATACCCAAAGTCTATTGTGAGACACTCCATCAGGGTGGGACTGAGGAGGAAGTGTGGAGGCCACGGAGAGTCGAGGATTCAGGTGTGAAAATCAGCCTGCCGCCCATCCCCAGTGCCGCGGGCTCTCTTCCATCTCCCACAGCAGCAGCAAGCTCGTGGCCCTGCAGCTGACCTATTGGGTTTGAGATCAATAACCCGGACTTTGGCGTCAGCCCCCTTTAGTTCACCAGCGACTACAAGGGTGCGCAAAAGAACTAGCAGGACTCTGGGTGGTTAAGTAACTTTCCCCCAGTTCCGTCTGATTGGGGGCATAGTGGGGTGGGGGTGGGGTGGGACCCACACGGAGTGACACTGTGGCCTCTTCTACCATCCTTCCTGCTGGGGAAGCGACCTCTATCTCCCCTTGACCCAGCCCTGCTCTGTGTTGCTCTCCGTGCCCCCTGTACCCCACGTGGCTCTCAGCTCTGGCTCCCCTCTGAACCCCTCCCCTCTAGATGCACTCGGAGTGTATAAACCGGGGTAATGGGATAAGCGGACTCCTCAGGGAAAACCAGTATCTGGCAACTCCGCGTCCACCTTTGTCTAAATACCTCAGCACAGAAGACTCTTCATTTACTGCCCCACCGCCCCCAAACCAACGAGCCTTTAGTCCCTATTCTGCCAGAAGGTTCTTATTTCAGAAAAACAAAACAAAACAAAACAAAACACATCCCCAACCCCAACCAACTTTACATACTGATGCCCCTGTATCTCCCCCACCCCCACCCCAATGCCTCAGCCAATCACTCTGATTGATTGATTAGGGAGGAGGGAGAGAGAGGATCGATGGCGGAATCTGGTCCTATTCTTATTCAAAGCTAAAGGTCCAGGAGGGAGGGATATTAATTGTGGGTAGAATTGGACAGTGGTCACTGGAGCTTGGGCCAAAGCAATCTGCCGGGTGGGGGAGGGTGGGGATAAAAGCCAAACAATTGGGAGTCAGGACTAGATAGATACCGAGAAGGTTGGGAGGACAGTGATACTAGAGTTGATCTAGGAGAACTGGACCAAATCCAGAGACCAGGGTTCCCAAGACGACACCTTCCAGATTAGTGACGCTGTTCTGGGCTCCTGGCACTTGGTGCCCAGCAGGGGGCGCTCGCTCCCCACGCGGCTCTTTTCCTTAGCCACCAGCTAGTTCTTTTGTTCATTCATTCATTTGAAAAGGTTTGCGGGCCGCTGTGTGCCAGGCACTGTGCACCAGATCCAGTGCGCGGACCGGAAAAATACAAGCATGAAAAAGACACACAAAAGTTCCAAGACCTCGTGGCACAGGCAGGATGACAGCGAATGAATAAGTATAGCGATTTAATGTTAGGGACAGGAAACCACACAAAACTCCCGAGAAATGGATTTTTAAATTGAGACTTAACAGAGACCTAACTCTTGGCCGGATGGAAAGTGGTGAGGAAGATGATGATGATGATGATGATGATGATGATGATAACGACGATGTGCTTGTGCCTTTGGAGGAGGTCTGGGATGCCTGTGTGGGGGTTGAAGGTGAGGCGAGTAGGGAGATGGGGGTGAGTGGGCCAATCCAGCTGAGGTCAGAGGCAGAATCCTACTATAGCTGGAGCTCCAGGCCCTTCAACACGCCACCGTTCAATTTTCTTGGCAATTTCTCCCAGTCAGCCCATTTTGGGTGCTTTTCTTGAGTAAGCAAGTACCACAAATCTACTCCTCAGAGTGAGCAGATCGGAGGGGTTCTCAATGCCAGCGTTTGTGCTCTCCTTCCTGGGAGGAAATGCCCTGATGACATTTTAATTACTACTGAAAGTTTAACATGTAGCTAGATAGCCAGGAGCTACGAAGTTGAAAAATGGCAGAGCCACGAGCCAATCTACAATATTATTATTGCAATATTTGATGGTACTATGTATTTGTGTGTGTGTGTGTGTGTGTGTGTGTGTGTGTGTGTGTTTAATATTTGTGGCTTTTCCAGCTTTTTGAAGACTTGCACATAAACACTCGCTGAGGCGGTGAGTCTGTGGCAGCCAGGCTGCCATCCGTCGGTCCCAGCCTGCTTTACCTGTCAACTTGACACAGCCTGGAGTCACCTGAGAAGGGAGTTTCAGTTGAGGGACAGCCTAGATCAGATTGGCCAGTGGACATGCCTATAGGGAATTGTCTTGATCTCTAACTGACGTAGAAGAGCCCAGGACACTCCAGGTGACTCCGGACAGTACAGGAAATCTGGATGAATATGCAGCTGCGAGCCAGCAAACAGCACTCCTCGCTCGCCTGCTTCTCGTTCCTGACGTGGGTTTCCATCCTGACTTCCCTCAGGAATAGCCCGGTATGTATTTTTTACAACTTGCTTTAACAAGGGTTCATCTCCCCCCACCCCCCAGCCCACCACACCCTAAAGGGAGTGGGAAAGAAAGGTTATTAGGATGCGGGGGAAGCAGACATATTTAAAAATCATTCTTTGGGGCGATTCCAATCTGCGTCCATTCTCAGTCCAGTTCGCTGGGCAGACACCGCACACGAACCAGCAGCAGCAGCAGCAGTTCAATCCAGAAGAAACCCTGAGGCTCGGCAATCAGCCAGAGTTCCTCGGAAGTGCCACAGGAATCTCACGAGCAGGGGTTTTGTTTTGTTTTTTTAAGATTTATTTATTATTTGTAAGTACACTGTAGCTGTACTTCAGACACTCCAGAAGAGGGCATCAGATCTTGTTACAGATGGTTGAGCAGTCAGTGCTCTTAACCGCTAAGCCATCTCTCCAGCCCCTCATGAGCAGTTCTTTGGTGAGTTCCTCTCTATGAAGTTACCACAATCGAGGCTCAGCATGTCGGTGGAAAATGAACCAATACACGTGTGTCAGCAGCACAAGCTAGTGAGCTGGAACAAGGTGGACCAACGCCCGAGCTCCGACTGTCTGTGGCTCATATTTATAGTCTTTCTAAATATCACGGGTCCTTTCACGTGTCTGCTGTAGCAAAGCGTCCTCTCACCTGGGTCTGCTTCAGCTAAACACTCTTCCACCTATCTGCCCAAGCAAAGTACCACTAGAGCCCAAGTCTTCAAAGAAACCAGGAATTTCCACTTCATGGCCCCTTCTGACCTCTGCAGGCGCCAGGCTCAAATGTGGTACACACACATGCATGTTGGCATAACACACATAAAACATTTTTAAAATAAAGATTTGTTTTTATTCAAAGTATATGGATAGCCGGGCGGTGGTGGTGCACGCCTGTAATCCCAGCACTTGGGGGGCAGAGGCAGGCGGATCTCTGAGTTCGAGGCCAGCCTGGTCTACAGAGTGAGTTCCAGGACAGCCAGGGCTATACAGAGAAACCCTGTCTTGAGAAAAACAAAACAAAACAAACAAAAAAACCAAAGTATATGGATGTTTTGTCTTCATGTGTGTCTGTGTACCATATGCACATGGTGCCCGAGGAGACTGGAAGAGGGTGTTCGGATCTCCTGGAACTGGGGTTACAGATGGCTGTAAGCCACTTTTATTAGGGACTGAGAATTGACCTCGGATCTTCTGTAAGGGCAACCAGGACTAAGTATCCTTCAATTTGGAATTCTCTGATGCTTCTTCATAATTAGATTTAAATTACTGGCTCTTGGCAGGAATATCACCAATGTGATGTATGTTTCTTCCTACACACCAAGAGGTACGTGATGTCACTTTGCTGCATTAGAGGACGGGAGAATTGAATTTGGGTCACATGGTTGGGGTGGTGTTCGCCAGCTTTCTCCAGGACAAGCCACTATTAACCATTTGAAATTAAATATCTCATAGGGACAGTTGGTGACATTATGTAAATAACCTATTTCTCGAGCTGGAGAGATGGCTCAGCGGTTAAGAGCACTGACTACTCTTCTGAAGGTCCTGAGTTCAAATCCCAGCAACCACATGGTGGCTCACAACCATCCATAGTGAGATCTGACATCCTCCTCTGATGTGTCTGAAGATAGCTACAGAGGCTGGAGCAAGCAGAGGTCCTGAGTCTAGTTTCCAGCAACCACATGATGGCTCACAACTATCTGTACAGCTACAGTGTACTCATATAAATAAAATAAATAAATAAATCTTTAAAAAAAATATCCTATTTCTCAGCCGGGTGTAAGCCCAGCACTTGGAAGGCAGAGGCAGGCAGATTTCTGAGTTTGAGGCCATCCTGGTCTGCAGAGTGAGTTCCAGGACAGCCAGGACTACACAGAGAAACCCTGTCTCGAAAAACCAAAAAAAAAAAAAAAAAAAAAAAAAAAACCTTATTTCCTCACTAAACCTTCACCCAAGTCAGGTGTTTTGTTTTGTTTTGATTTTGGTTTTTCAATATAGCCCTGGCTGTCCTGGAACTCGATCTGTAGACCAGGCTAGCTTTGAACCCATGGTGATCCACCCGCCTCTGCCTCCTGAGTGCTGGGATTAAAGTGCTATCACCACCTGACTGGCTTTTGTTTTGCTTTAAGGATTTATCTGTGTGTGTGTGTGTGTGTGTGTGTGTGTGTGTGTGTGTGTATCTGAGTGTCCGTGCTCACACCTGTGCACACACCTGTGCACACACAGAGGCAGGAAGACGGTGTTGGATTGCTCAGAGCTGGTGTCACAGGCAGTAATGGCACATCTAGCTTGTTTGGTATGTGGTGGGACCTGAATGAATGCTATTTCCTGTAATCGTGTAGTCTCTTAACTGCTGGGCCATCTTTCTAGACCTCCGTCTCAGTTGGCTGCCTATTGCTATGATAAAGCACTGTGACTAAACACAACTTGGGAAGGGAAAGGTTTCTTTGGGTTATACCTCTGATCACGGTCCGTCCATCGCTAGGGGAGGGGAGGGCAGGAGATTGGGGCAGGAACCTGGAAGTAGAGGTCGGGGAGGAATGCTGCTTCCTGGTTTGCTCCTGTGGCTTGCTCAGCCTGTTTTTTTGTTTTGTTTTGTTTTTTGTTTAACTCAGGACCACCTGCCCAGGGGATTGTCCTCCTACATTAATTGCCAAGCAAGAAAATATTCCTAAATCAGGTGGTAGTAATCCACACCTTTATTCCCAGCACTCAGATGTCTGTGAGTTCAAGGCTAGCCTGGGCTACAGGACACGGGGGAGGCAGAAGTCTCTGCAGTGTCCGCCAGCCAGCTCAGGCCTGTGAGCAGGAGAGGCTCTGAAGCAGCTGCCAGGGAATGTGGGAACAGCTGGGAGACGTTGGCACGCGCCTGGCACACAGCCAGCCAGTCCGGGCCCGGCGCTCTGATCCTTTTCGGGTGTGACCAGTCCTGGGATCCATTCATGTGTGGTCGGAGCCGAGCTGATTATCAGAAATGGGCTGTTAATGACTTAGCCAGAAGCATCTGTCCCTGGCAGAGGTTGGAAACACACAAACTAAACTGGGTCTGGCTATGCTGGGAAGGAAGCAGAGGGGAAATCTGGGGGAGCTGAACCCGGGAGCTAAGCAGCTCTGAGGGTTGCAGGCTGGACCTCAGGGGGAGGACACACAGGGAGGAGGTTGGAAGAGGTGGTCGCAGTAGAGGCCCTGCTTCCTGGAGACTCAGACAGTGGCGGTCTCTTTTCTTTTTTTCCTTTCTTCCTTCCTTTCTTTTTTCCTTTCTTCCTTCATTTCTTCTTTTATTCTCTCTCTCTCTCTCTCTCTCTCTCTCTCTTTCTTTCTTTCTTTCTTTCTTTCTGAGACAGGGTTTCTCTGTGTAGCCCTGGCTCTCCTGGAACTCCCTCTGTAGATCAGGCTGGTCTTGAACTCATGGATCTGATCACAGAGACCTACCTGCTCTGCCTCTCAACTGTTGGTATTAAACACATGAGCCACCCATCCAGTCCCTGCCCTGTCTTTCTTTGCTTTTAAGACTTGTAACTCAAGCCAGATAGTGGTGGCGCACGCCTTTAATACCAACACTTGGGAGGCAGGAGCAGGCAAATCTCTGTGAGTTTGAGGCAAGCCTGGTCTATAGAGCTAATTCCAGAACAGCCAGGGCTACACAGAGAAACCCTGTCTTGAAAAACCAAACCAAATTAAACCAACCCCAAAATCCCAAAGTGAAAACAAATGAAACACTTGAAACTCAGGCTGACCTAGAATTTCTAATTCTCCTGCCTCAGCTTTCCTAGTTTTTAGATTATATTTCTGCTTCACCATGGCCAGAATAAAGACAGCTACATTTGGGGTTTATATAAAATCCTTACTCTGATAGGAGACCAGAGAGGCTATAATGTGGAGCAGCCTCACCCCCAGGGGAGCAGCCTCACCCCCAGGGGAGTGTGTCATGGTCTCTCTATCAGGGAACCTTCAGATAGGGAGGCATGGCTCTTGCTTTTAGCGCGTCAGCTTGGCTGACTGTTAGTCATCAGCTCTGTCCCTCTCCATTCGCTCCCTGGTCCCCCTCCAAACCTGGCAGACCCATTAGACTCTGGGCGTGTCCCCAACCTATGCAGGAGGGCTTGTGATTTGGGAACAAAGACTATATTTCTTAGGAACTTCTCGGAGGAGGAGGGGTTCTTGGAAGTGGGGGGGTGGTGAGAGTCTGCCTCAGAGTGGTTTCTACTCTTTCCTCAGAGGCTATTTAGGGAGGTGACACCTTCTTTTGGCCTACCACAGCCCTCTCAACTCCTCCCCACCTTGCTGCCCCCACAGCTGTTCTAAGAGCAGAGGGAAACCACAGACCAGCAGCTCAAGCAACTGTTCTGTTGGGGGGGGGAGGAAGGGGGGAGAAGGTAAGTGGATACAGAGTGGGGTGGGGTGGAGGGTCAGGGGCTCTGAGGAACCCCCTGCCCTGTCTCTAAGAAGATCCTTCCTGAAAAGCAGGTTTCCTCTTTCTTTCACCCATTATATTTTAAGAACAGTTAGTTAGTTAGTTAGTTAGTTAGTTAGTTAGTTAGTTAGGGTGTGAGCATGTATGTGATGGATGCCTATGTATTCAAGTGTGCCAAAGCCCTAATTGGGAGGTTGGGGACAGTTTGCAGGAATGAATTCTTTCCTTCTATTTTGGGTTCTGGGGCTCAAACTCACATGGTCAAGCGTGACTGCAATCTCTCTCTCTCTCTCTCTCTCTCTCTCTCTCTCTCTCTCTCTCTCCCTCCGCCCCCCCTCTAAGATAGGAACCAAGTGAACTCCCATCCAGGTGGTGAAATCCAGCAAGTCGCTTCAAGACACCACTAAAGCGCATTAAGGGCAG